>JAUKPQ010056872.1:0-310745 GCA_032273045.1 Chloridella minuta | reverse complement strand
CCCAGGGGACCGGTCCATTGATAAGCAATGGCGCTGCTGCTGGCCAGGGCAAAAAGATCGCCGTTACAGCGCGGGCCGTTAGTGCTGAGTGTGGGTATGGGCAAAGATTTTAAAACAATGGAACCTGTGTTCACTGAACTGCAGCCCAGTTGAGCGCCCAGCACGGTATACTGGGTGGTGGTGATGGGATTGTGGGTAAAAGAACTGCCCGTGTATAGCCCGTTCCAGGTATAACTGCTGGCCCCGCTCACAGTCAGGGTGCCCGTTTCCAGGGGACAGATCAGGGCGTTGTAAACAGTCAAAACAGGGTTGGGAATAACATTGATGGTGATGGTTTGCGCGGCCAGGCAGTTGTTGGCATCGCGGGCGCTGAGCGTGTAAACGTATGGTCCCGCGGCAATCTGAGTGGGTGTGTAATTGTCAGCAGCCGGTCCGGCCGTCCAGCTGTAATTGTAACCCGGCCCGGGTGAAATCACGGACCCGCCCGTGGCTGTGCCCGACATGGCAACACCCAGGCCCGCGCATACTGTAGGACTGTTGGCAGTGATTGCCACAGTAAAAATGGGCGGCTGAGAAATAAAAAAGCCACCGTTGATGTTGCAACCCGTAAGCGCGTCGGTAACACTGAAGGTGTAATTGCCAGCCGTTAAGTTGTTAGGGTTGGGCACCGTGTAGGAGTTGGTGCCATTGGTCCACAAATAGTTCTGGTTGCCCGAGCCGCCTGATAAATTACTGATCATGGCTGTGCCATTGCTGGCTGCATAACAGGTAAGGCTGGAACTGTTACTGAGCATGCCTGTGAGGGGAATCAGCGAGGTGAACAAGGTGGTAGCTGTGTAGGTAAAATTATTACCCTGGTCAAAAACGGTAATTGTGTAGCTCCCTGGACTGAGGCCGGTCGCGACAGGATTTGCCTGGCCTCCAGGCATCCACGTATACGAAAAAGGTCCAATGCCGTTTGTTGCCTGCACGGTGGCTGAGCCAAGACTGGCACAGGTGATGGAAGTACTGTTCACCGTGATACAGGGCTGGTTAACGTTCACCACCTGTTTGATTGTATCGTTCATGGCGCCACATGTGTAATACAGGATCAGCTGTGTGGTATAAGTACCAAGATTTGTAAAGGCATGAGCAGGATTGGCCAGGTTAGATGTGTTGGTAGATCCGGATAAGGGATCGCCAAAGTTCCATTGAATTCCTGTAAGTGAATATCCAATAGAAGAACAGCCCACGAAAGAAAAATTGTTGACCACGGGTGGCGCAGTAAACGAAGCCGTCTGGCAACCAAACACGTTATTGACTGTGTGTGTGAATGGAACAGAAGGCGGATGCACCCAGAAGGAACTGGCGATGTAATTGGGAAGACTACGGACTGTGGCTTTAGGGGAAATAGACTGCCCATTGTCAGCATAATTACAACCAGAGCCACCTGTATTGGGGTTGCTGATCGTTCCCAATGTCGAAGTATTCCTGGCAACGTAAATTTTACCATCGGTACCTATTTGCATACTCCATGGATTAGTTGCAGTAATGGTATATTGTGACGCAACAATTGCAGTGTTTGTGCCTGCGCACAGATCCCACTGCCTGATGGAGCCATAGCCAAAACCGCCGGCATAGAATTTTGTCCCATCGGGCGAAAACTCACAACCATAGGAACTGAAATTGGTCAATAAAGAAAGTGAATTGGTGACTGCCCCTGTAGAATTATTAAAATCAAACAAATCAACATAACCAAGATAGTCTGTCATACCCAGCTTGGTGCCATTGGGTGATATTTTCATGCAGCCCAGAGAGTATGGCAAACCAACTGCCGTACCAATGGTTGAAGTAACAGCTGCAGTATTTACCCCGGCAGCGCTCAGTTGGTGAGCCCTGAAAACACTCGAACCTATCTCATGAGAAAGAACCCAAAAATCACTGCCATTGCAGTGTTGGGTGCCCGTTAGCTTTTCGTAACATCCGGCACTGTAGAGTGGAGAATTTTTTACCGTTACAGAACCCTGACCAGATGAAAGTGTCATGTCGACGATAGAATAATTAAGGCCTGCACTGCCCGAAACACCTTGCACAGTGAAAATATAATACAAGGACGTGCTGCCGGGTTTCCGCAGAATGATGCAGGCCTGGCAGGCAGAATTATTACCAAATAAGCCGGTGCCGTTAGACATGGCAGTGTGAGAAGAATTATATACTGTAACGCCATCTGTGTAAAACAACAAATTGCCTGAACCATCGGCTATGCTCGCACATCCTTCGAGCGCGTTCATGGCGCTGTTGGTGAGAATGGTTGGCGGGGTGGTCGTAAAATCAAGCCCGGCCTGATTTCCGAAGTACCATTTTTTATTTTCGTTCTGAGAAAACAGGAGTTGCCCGATTACTGAAAAAACAAACAGGAGTATTTTTGATCTTTTTTTCAATACTTTTTACCGGGTATTATTCAACCAACTAATATAACAAAAATCAGCATGTGAGCAAATTCCTTTAAAAAGTAAAACACAACATTCACACAATGTATACCATGTATGCCATCCCACAAAAAAATGCCGGGACCAGCCCGGCATTAGTTTTACAAACTCAAATTCGCAATTATTTCGAACCTGTTTTAGCGGCAGGTTTAAAGCCAAGACTCAAACTGTTCACGCAATACCTTTGACCTGTAGCTGTTGGCCCGTCGTCAAAAATGTGACCCAGGTGGCCACCGCATTTGGCGCAGACAATCTCGGTGCGGATCATGCCATGTGAAAAATCCTTCACTTGTTTTACACGGTCACCACCGGCTATGTTATTGTCGAAACTTGGCCAGCCGCAATGGCTGTCGAATTTCTGATCACTCGTAAATAATTCTGTTCCACAGGCGGCACAGGTGTATACGCCTTTTTCAGAATGATCGTTATACTCACCCGTTCCTGGACGCTCTGTTCCCTTTTCGCGCAATACGTGGTACTGTTCCGGAGTTAATACTTTTTTCCATTCGTCTTCTGTTTTTGGGAGGTTATTCGTATCCATAGTTGTTGTATTATTTTTCTGATTTTCAGTTTTGGAACTCACAGGGGATTGGCAGGAACCGAATCCAAATGTAAAGACCATGATTAAAATTGAAATTATTCGTTTCATCATATCAAATATACGATTACAAAAGCTTCCTGGTTTTTCACTTATAAAAAATTAACTAATGTCTTTTACTTCGGTCCTTCATCTCATTCAGCAATTTGTTTTGGCTGCCATTTCTTTTTTTAATATGGATAAACGATCCCCCCCCCTTTTCGGAAATTTCCTTCAGGTTTTTAACGGCCGTTCTGTCATTTCCGAAAGCCACAGTACTCATAATTATTTTTTTATCCTGCTGCTGCTCTGACCATGTTTTAAAATTATCTTTCGAAAAATTGAACTTTCCGTCTGTCGCCAAAAAGATCTGGTTATTGCCATCTTTCATGTAGTACTTCTGCGCGAGCAACTGACTGAACAATATGGCTTTATTGCCTTTGGTTAAGCCGTGTGCTTTTAAACCGTCGACAACCGCGTGCAACGTTTTTTTATCGGCGCCGCTCACACCCTCCTCTATAATTACAACACTATCGGCATAAGTAACAAAGGTCATGCGGTCTACATCTCTTACTGCTTCGATTAAAGTATGCAGGGCGCTTTTCATTAATGGAAGTTTTAGAGAATCTTTCATGGAACCACTCACATCAACCAAAAACAAAATATTGTTTGGTTTAAATTCTGTTCGCGACAGTTCGTTTTCAAAAGCCTTGCTTTTGGAGTTTTCTTCCAGTGGCCTGACTTCATTACCGATTGCTGGTTGTTGAATGGGTTTGTTCGTTGGATCGGGGATCTTGTTGCTGTTATCACGCTTTTCGGCGGGGGCATTTATTACAAGCGGGCTTTCTTTTACCACAGTAGAATTGTTTTTCCTGTTGCCGAAATAATAACAAGCAGTTTTGTCATCGTTATTCACTTTTACCAGATTACCCGCCAACTGCAATTCATAGGGCTTTTCCTGATCGCTGGTTACGAGTTTGATGCGTTTATTAAATCTCCCTTTATCCGATGGAATAAAAGAAATCACAAGCAGACAGGTGTCGCCGGGTAATAAAGTTTTTTTTGAAGTGTAGATTTTAACGCCCTTTTCGGCGTCGGCACGCAACAAATAAACTTTTGCCGCTAAAGTATTCGTCATGATCACGTCTCCCCTGATCTCATATGCTTCGGGGATAGTGCCAAGATTAATTTCTTTTTCGTCGAACCGGATCTGGGCTTGAGAACATAAACAGACAAAACATGCTAAAAAAGTTAGGTAAGGCCCCATGATCAGGTATTGCCGCCTAACTTATTGCCAACTTTGGGTATAAAAAACAATCCTATAAAACCCATTACAAAAAAAGTGATAAGGGCAAGAACCGACTGGCGCATACTTCCGGTAACCCCTTCAATAAATCCAAAACTAAAGGTGCCGATTACAATTCCCAGCTTTTCTGACACGTCAAAAAAACTGAAATAACTCGCGTGATCTTTTGTTTCGGGTAATAGTTTTGAATAGGTGCTTCTCGACAGCGCCTGGATGCCGCCCATTACCAGACCCACGCTGGCGGCAATGCAATAAAATTCCATGGGGGTGTTGATGAATAAAAACACGCTCACACATATCACGATCCAGATAAAAATAGCCAGACCCAAAGCCTTTATATTGCCGATTTTTGACGACAACCACGAAAATAAAAACGAACCTGCCATGCCCAGGAACTGGATCAGAAGAATGCTGACGATGAGCGCGGTTTTTTTATAGTTTTCATCCGGCCAGTCTATTTCTTTGGCTGCAAAGAGTGTAGCCATGTACATCACGGTTTGTACGCCCATGTTGTAAAAAAAGTAAGAGCTTAAAAACCGCTTCAATGGCAGTTGGTGTTTTAATTCCCTGAAAACCTGCAATAATTCCTTAAAACCCTTGAGAAAAATATTGGCCTTGGTCGATTCAGGCACAGCGGCGCTACTTTTCGGTAAAAACCTCAGCGTATATTGCGCAAAAAAGAACCACCATACCGCAACTGTTACCAGCGCTATTCTGGCGTCGAGACCCGGATGATTGAATAATTTTGAAAAGGTTTTGGTTAAAATAAACACAAGGTTAATGATGAGTAAAATGGAACTGCCAAGATAACCCAGCGCAAATCCCCTTGCGCTGACGCGGTCTTGTTTTTCAACACTGGCTATTTCGGGCAGATAGGCGTTGTAAAAAACCAGACTACCCCAATAACCTATAGTAGCTGTAATAAATGGCAGCATTGATAAAACAATGTGCTCTTTATCGAAGAAAAATAATCCGGCGCAGGAAAAAGACCCTAACACGCAAAAACCTGCCAGGAAACCTTTTTTATTACCCCTGTAGTCTGCAATACCCGAAAGCAAAGGCGCAGTTATGCAAACTACCAGCAAGGCCACAGAAACAAAATAAGAATACAACTCTGTGTTTTTAAAAATGAATCCACCCAGGGTGATGTCGCTGTTCACAATGTTACCAGCCGCATCGTGGGTAGTTTGGTACTCAAAAAACGCTGGGAAAATGGCTGAATTGATCACCAGCGGAAACACTGAATTGGCCCAGTCGTAAAAGGTCCAGGCCCTGATGATCTTTGGATTGTCTTTTTCTGTACTTTCCATTATGTGGGATTTAAAATGTAAACTCCCTTTTTAAGTTTAGGGATGCTGAGTAAAACTAATATTTATTTTTTAATAATTTCAAATTCAACGCGCCGGTTTTTAGCCCTGCCGATGTCTGTTTCGTTTTCGGCAATTGGCTGTGAGCTGCCAAATCCCTTGAAGTACATTTTATTCTGAACACCTTTTTTGATCAGGTATTCAAACACCTCCCTGGCCCGCAATTCACTTATTTTTTGATTTTTAAATTTCAAACCGCTGTTATCGCTGTGCCCGTTGATGCGGATTTCAATCGCGGGGTTCTTAATCAGGTATTGCGACAGTTTATTCAGCTCAATATACGACTCTGGTAATAGGTAATAATGGCCGTTTTCGAAAAAAATGTTGTTGAGACTTACTTTTTCGCCTACTTTAATGTCCTTGCTAACCTGCAATGTTGAATCCTCGGCATTGTATCTGTAATTGGGTCCCACTATTTCTACATCTACCTTTTCTTCAAATTCTTTGGCTTTCACCAGGCGGATATCATCAATAAAGTAATACGACTCCTTAAATCCAAGTGTAAACAAATTCATGCGCGCCATGTCTTTTTTCACATTTTCGGCAAAATCTCCAATGGTGATGTATTTTTCACCTCCTCCAGCCTTGTAATAACCCTTTATGGTAAACCATTGAAACCCCTTGAACAAACCACTTTTTCCGGCAATCGTGTCGATCATGGCCGATTTAACTGCATCAGCAGGCACATGATAACCACCTTTGGTGAACAGCACCGCGAATGACTTTAACACAGCGTTGCTCCAGAAAGCCAGCCTTACCTGCATACTGAACTCGTAAACAGTGCCCCGGTGCAGTGACTCGGCCAGTTTCACCTGCAGAAACTCCCTGTATTTCTTTTGAAAGCGCAGACCGGCATAACAGTAGCCACTATAGGCGCCTTTTTGCAAGGTGGTATCATTGGTTAAGGGATTCTGGTAAAAATCAACCGTTCCTTTGTCCTGCCAGGGAATTGCCTGTTTGATGCTGCCCGATTTGCGCCTGAAATTTTCGAAACTGCCATTGGGAACCAGGTTTTTCTCAGGTTTGGGTTCATCGGTATTTTGTGAGAAAGCTTCGAGGCCTACGAAAAGTGTGATTAAAAGCAGTAACTTTCTCATTACTACAAAAATAGGCCTAAATCAATTTTTACAGCGAAATTGTTTTTAACACTTGTATATTCAAAAAAAGACGTATATTTGCCTTCCAAAATTTTGGATTTAATAAAAGAACAAACATGGCAAACCATAAATCATCCATTAAACGCATTCGCTCAAACGATGCAAAACGCACTGAAAACCGTTACGTGGCAAAAACAACACGTACCGCTGTAAAAAAATTACGCACAGCTACTGATAAAAAAGAAGCTACTGCATTATTGCCAAAAGTATCAAGCATGCTTGACAAACTGGCCAAAAGGAACGTGATCCACAAAAACAAAGCAGGCAACATTAAGTCAAAACTGGCTAAAAAAGTAGCTACTTTAAAATAATTACCCCTCACACAAATTGATAAGCCCTCCAAAAGAGGGCTTTTTTTCTGTCCTAAGTCGATCTAATTATTTTGGTGTTGTTGAAAAGCGCTTCTATAACCAGAGAATTAGGCGAATACCAAGACCAACAAAAAAAATCCCGCGTTAAATAAATAACCCGGGATTTTTAATTTGATAAACCAATCTTATTTCTTCAACGCCGCTTTCAAATTAGTATCCAAGGCATCCAGAAACTCTTCGGTATAAAGATAATGTTCACCGTGCTTTACATTGTTACCGAAAGCACAAACGGCCAAATCTTTGGTCATCTTACCGCTTTCAACGGTTTCAACGCACACCTTTTCAAGGGTCTGGCAGAAATTGATGAGTTCCTGATTGTCATCGAGTTTGCCGCGGAACTCCAGGCCTCTTGTCCATGCAAAGATGCTGGCAATAGGATTGGTGGAGGTTGGCTTACCCGCCTGATGATCGCGGTAGTGACGGGTCACGGTGCCATGTGCCGCTTCGGCTTCCATCACTTTGCCATCAGGCGTAATTAAAACTGAAGTCATTAAGCCCAATGAACCAAAACCCTGTGCTACAGTGTCTGACTGCACGTCGCCATCGTAATTTTTGCAGGCCCACACAAAATTGCCATTCCATTTTAAAGCTGAGGCAACCATGTCATCAATCAATCGGTGCTCGTAAACGATACCGGCTGCTTCGAATTTGGATTTAAATTCAGCCTGGTAGATCTCTTCAAAAATATCTTTAAAACGACCATCATACTTTTTGAGTATGGTGTTTTTTGTGGAAAGGTACAAAGGCCATTTTTTTGTGAGTGCCACGTTAAAGCATGACTTCGCGAAACCGCGGATAGATTCTTCAACATTGTACATGGCCATGGCTACACCAGGCCCCATAAATTTGTATACCTCGTGCTCTATCACTTTACCGTCTTCCCCTTCAAATTTTATGGTCAGCTTTCCTTTTCCAGGAACAACAAAATCGGTTGCCCTGTACTGGTCACCGAAAGCATGACGGCCAACAATGATGGGGGCTGTCCAGTTCGTTACCAAACGCGGTACGTTTTTGCAAACGATGGGCTCACGGAAAACAGTGCCATCGAGGATATTGCGAATGGTGCCATTTGGCGACTTCCACATTTGTTTGAGGTTAAATTCTTTTACGCGTTGCTCATCGGGTGTAATGGTTGCGCATTTGATGCCCACCTGGTATTTTTTGATGGCCTCCGCAGCGTCAATAGTCACCTGGTCGGAAGTAGCATCGCGGTGTTCAACACCCAGATCATAGTATTTGATGTCGAGTTCCAGGTAGGGAACGATCAGTTTCTCTTTAATAAATTTCCAGATTATTCTTGTCATTTCATCGCCGTCTAATTCAACAACGGGATTGGCAACTTTAATTTTACTCATAATGAATGGCGTTTGTGATTTTTTAAAATTCTCCACAAATTTAGGAAACACGGGCTAACTGCCAAGAGATTATATCAAAACTTATTGATTTTATTTGAGTTTGGGTTTACATTTTAAACAGTTTGGCTTATATTTGGACCAATTTAAAAATCGGAGCCGCTGGTGTTTAACATATAGAAAAACATAAAAATAAAGCGGCGTGGCTTTTGAATTTTTTACACAATAAAACTTCAAATATGAAATTTCACAAAGAGGGAAATGCCAGTTTGTTGATGGTACTTTTGTTCAGCGCTATCATCATCTTTATTTCGCATTATTTTTTCCCGGCTGTGGCGCTTGCGCATTGGTTCTCCTACATTCTTAGCGCCTTTTTAACCATTACCATTCTTCAGTTCTTCAGGCACCCCAGCCGTGATTTTGAGACCGGCGAAAACCTGATCATTTCTCCGGCCGACGGCAAAGTTGTGGTGATAGAAGAAACGGAAGAAAAAGAATATTTTAAGGACAAACGTCTGCAGGTGAGCATTTTTATGAGCCCTATCAACGTGCATGTGAATCGTTACCCCATAGCCGGAATCGTGAGTTTCTTCAGATACCACCCTGGAAAATTTCTTGCCGCCTGGGAACCTAAGAGCAGCACCGATAACGAACGTACCACCATTGTGGTGAAACACACCAAAGGCACAGAAATATTGTTTCGCCAGATCGCCGGGGCGCTGGCGCGCAGAATAGTGTGGTATTGCAAAGAAGGTGATATTGCACAGCAATGCGGAGAAATGGGGTTTATTAAATTTGGCTCACGTGTTGATCTTTTTTTACCTCTGGGCACCAAACTCAATGTAAAGATCGGGGATGTGGTGATAGGCTCTAAAAGTGTGATCGGCGAGATTTAATGCTTGTTTTTGATATGGCCCGGGTGCAATATCTCAAAACATATCTCATTTATTCGTTTCATTACCAACTTAAATAAATTCGTAGAGACATCTGTGCTGCTCTATCTATCGTTTTTTATTGTTGTATTAGTTCCGGTAATAATTCTCTTACATGGTATGTTTTGGCCAAAAATAGCACATGGCATACTCAATTATAAAATGAAAAATAACGTTTCCTACAAAGCACAGTATAATAAAAGAACTAAAGACGAAGAAGAAAGGCGAAAAACCGAAGAAAAAGAAAGAAAAAGACAGTGGGATGAAGAATTAGACAATTCTTTGCCTTTTTAGAATTAGCAAAAAAATCTGAAAAAGGCTTTCTACCTGGCCTAAAAATAATTTTCACTTTTATTTTCTTCGCTACTTTTCCTTAGTCGAAAAGTAGCCAAAAGACAAGGCGTTTCGATCTTTCAACCCGCATTTATTTTTTTCAGAAAATTCAAGCGGCGTAACTTATTTTGCGCCATGAGTTTTTGGCGCGCAAAATAAAAACGCAAGTGCCCTCGCTGAATTTTCATGAAAAAATTAATTCTCGCAACGCCTCCTCAGCGAAACGCCGTAGCCTGCGCACAACATCCGTCAAAAAAACGCCCTGATCTGCGCGCCGCCCAGATGCACAGCATTTGAATTGGGTGTTTTACGCCCGTTGTAATTGATACTCACTTGGATATTGCTGTTTAAGTTGCGCTGGTAGGTCAGTTCCCAGGTAAAATTATCGCCCATGCTCAAACCACTCAGCATTTCATAAGCAATGGATGAGTTTTCCAGATCGTTGTAATTGATCTTGATAAAATCAACGCGGCCAGTGAGACTGCCTTTTTCGGTTTGATTGTATTTTAACTCCATACCAAAAGTATTGATGTACGCCTTTTGAAAACCAGCCGGGATCTCGGGACGGGCTTTTGTCACATTTCTTTTTTCGGTGTATTTGTAAATGCCGCTGATCCTGAAGGTGGTATTGGGCTGAAAGATCAATCGCTGCTCGTTTTCAGTGGCGCTGATCAAAAAGTCGCGAACAGGAAAAAACTCCGAGCTGTTACTTTTTTTACTGAGTGTGTTGTCGCTGTTAACCGCCCAGGCTTTTAAAAAATTAAGGCGCCATTTCACCTGGTTCGAAAGCAGTTCTTTGGTTTCAAGCCCGTTGGTGAGTAATTGCCGCGACTGGTTTTTGATATACGTGTAATCAGCGCCAAAAACCGCGGAGCCCTGGTTAAAAAAAACACTTTGCCTCAGGTTGTTGTTACTGGCAATAAGAATGCTGGTATCGATGCTGGCCAGTGGGTTAAAATTATCAAGACTGTTGTTGTCATTTATTTTATTGTCTTTTCTCATTGCAGTTTGAAACATCCAGCGATTGACAAATTGAGGCAACGCGCGTTTTGATTTTTTGATGATGGCTGCGGGCCTTACATTCACTGATATGCTGAGTTGGTTCTGCAGCACCTTTACATACTGGTTGGTGGGGGTGTAGATCCTGATATAACGGGCCTGGTCGCTGAACTGGGCGGTTTCGAATTCGTTCAGCTCTTTGATGGTATTTCCGTTGTAGTCGTTCCAAGCAAACTGGCCCTGCCCCGGTGCAACCTCAAGATAATAATATTCACGTTTATTCTCAAGGCCATAACCTGTTTCGTAGAAAATGCCGGCCGTTATAAATCCGTTAAAATACCTGGGATTGTATTCGACGCGGTTCAGCAAAGTATTGTCGGGTACCAGCGTTTTACCAATGTTCCTGATCAGCTCAAGCTGGCGATAAGTAATCAATATTGAAAACGGATTGTTTTTGATTGAATAAATGGAGGCCTGCAAGCCGTAGTTTTTAGCAAGGGTACTGTCAAGCAAGGCGTTTCCATAGTTGTGCCTGTCGCGGCGTTCGCGGTAAAAAAGTTTTACATTGTTTTTTGAACTGTCGGCGTTAGCAATACTTCCCTCCCACTCCCAGAATTGGTAGGCCCTCGGTAACAAAGCGTTATCGGTTTTTGACCTGAACTGATTGTTCTCAAATTCGTCGCTGTAACTCAGTTTTATTCTCCGAATTTTTTGGGAAAGCAGGGTCTTGTGCCTGTAAAAAGCGCTGGTTTGGGCATTCAGCTGGTCATCCGTGCTTAGATAAGAGCCGTTATAAGTAGCCGAAAGTTTATTAAACTGTTGTTTTCCGGCAACATTGTGCCGGATCCCCTGGTAATCTGATCCCTCGTTAAATAAATTTAAAACATAGGTGATCGCCGATGTACTGCCTTTAAGCAAGCCAACCTCAGCACTGGCGATGTTCTGGTCGTTCAGCAGGTTGCCTGTTAGTGGCCTGTTCCAGTCGCGGTCAAACTCAATGCTCCTGAACCTCTCAATCTGCCTGAATTGTTTTTGCACAAATTCATAGTTCGCGTTGTAAACAAATTTAGTCTGTTGCATGAAGGTATCGGTTTTTAAAATGGCCTGGTTCCTGCTCACTACCTTAACGCCGCTGCCCTCGTCGTTGCCTTTGTCTCTTGTACTGAATTTATTAATATCATTTTTTGTAAAAACACCTTCAACATTGAGGGAGTTATTCTGTGTGACAGAATAAGTAAAACCTCCGGTGAGCATCTGGCTTTGTTTGGGCGTTACCAAAGGCACGACCGGCTCATAACTTCCCTGCGGCACGCCGTTTACCGGTGGTACCCAGGCATACACCCTGCCATTCGCAGAAGAACTCACTGGATTGTAATTTCCTTTTCCAGGTGTAACGCTGCTGAACCTTAAAGTGTAACGCGCCAGCGAATCGTCGTTACTGTACACATATATTGAGTAAACAATGCCGTTGACGATGGCAGTATCCTTTTTATAAAACACGTTGCTGGTATTGTAATCACTACTGTCGACCCCCGGAAAAACGGCATTTTCCAATGTATCTCCCACAGCAATCATCACATTTTTCTGTCCCTGGCCAAGGCTTTGCTGCAAGGGCCGGTTTTTATTGTCCTGTTCATTAAAAAAATTAAAATAAAACCTGGCTTTTTTCGTCTGCAATTCCTCTCCAACGAAAAAAAGCGAACGCGCGTAATTCCTTTCCGCGTATTGGAATTCAGCGACAATGCGTTTGTCTTTTGTGATCTGCTGCTTTGCAGTAAAACTTAGTTCGCCGGTGTTATAGTCGATAATATAATCGTTCTCCTGTCCGCGCTGAAGCAGTTTCCCGTCGATGTAGATTTTTTCGGTGCCGCTCAAAACAATGATAAAAGGTTCATTGTCGGCACCCCTTAACCGGTAAGGTCCCTGGTTGTTTTCCGTTCCGAAAAAAACCTGCCTGGAAAATTTACCCCTCGATACTGCCCCCGAAACCTGCGTTTTAAAAACCATTGGATTTTTAACCGAGCTGTCAACATAGGTGTTTTCCATATAAGCACCCTGTGCCCTTTTGTAAAAATTCATAAAGTAACTGTTTTGAGGCCTCGATAACTGGTAATCACCCACCACCAGTTTTGTGCTGGTGTTATTGAGCTGAATGAATACCTTATCGAACTCCTGCAGTTGCGCGGTAGTGCCATCGGCCTGGAATGGAATGTTGTTGTCGGTGGCCGCCAAAACCATATCTATTTCGGGCGTGAGTTTGCCATTGACCTGCAAATTCAAATTGGAGTTCACTACCACGTCCTGGTTATTGCCGAAGGAGATGCCGCGGCTGATATTTCCATTTTTATTGAGGCCATCGTTCTGGAATAAATTATCCTGCTGGTTGCGGTTGTTGTAGTTAATGGTAAAGGGGTTATTGGGCCGGGCGAGGTCCCTGTACAGCTGGTTCGGGTCTTTGTGAAAATAATTCGCCTCAAAATTGTATGGAAAACGTTTGTAAGAAACCACAACACTGTCGGGTTTAAGCCCGCTAAAAATAAGCGCATGGAATTTATAGTTGACCTTTGGCACATTACCGGAATCACTTTGGGGAAATGTTTTAAAACTGACTGACCCGGGCACAAGGCTAAGACTGTCGAGTACAAGCGTGTCGGTGATCAGTTTGTAGAATTTGATTTTTTTTGGCGTGAATAACTGGGCGCTTCCTTTTACAACAATAAAAGAAAATACCATTAGAAATCCTAACCGCCTCAAATACACCATGTAATAACGGTTTTAAAGATACAAAATTGTGCAGCTACCGCCTTACTACACTTCGTTTTCGTTAAGTGTTTAATAAGCGCGTAGGTCACAAAATCAACTGCCAAGCTCACTCACGATCAGTGATGCCAGAAGGCCCATTCCCGTTTCAAGTGAGCTTTCATCGATGTTAAAAGTGGGTGTGTGCACGCCGGAAGTGATTCCTTGTTTGGCGTTTCCGGTCCCGAGCCTGAAAAAACAGCTGGGCACTTTCTGACTGATAAAAGCGAAATCCTCGGCGGTCATGCGCAGTGGCAGTTCCTCCACATTGTCTTCGCCAAGGTAGGCCTGCGCAGCTAAAAAACAGGCATTGGTAAAAGCCACATCGTTCACCAGGAAAGGATACCCTTTTTCAATTTTCAGCTCTGAATTGATTTTATATTTTTCTGAATATCTCTTTACAATTTCCTGCAAGTTTTGGTGTGCGGTTGCGCGCCATGGTTCGTCCATGGTTCTGAAGGTGCCGGCGATCTCCACCTTTTCGGGAATCACATTTGTGGCGCCTTTGCCTTCTATCTTTCCGAAGGCCACTACAGTTGGAATGTTTTCACCACCGGTATTTTTCAGGGCTCCTGGCTTCATAAAAAAATTATTTATTTCAAGCAAGATCTCCGAAGCAATGATCAAAGGGTTAACATAGTCACCCGGCATGGCAGCGTGTCCGCCTTTGCCGTATACAGTGAGGTACAGTTCGTCGGTACTGGCCATGTACATACCGCTTTTAAATCCCACTTTCCCCGCTTCCATATTCGGAAAAACGTGTAAGGCAATTGCCTTGTCTACTTTAGGATTTTCGAGCGCGCCTTCTTCAATCATCAGGCTGGCACCACCTGGCAGCACTTCTTCTCCGGGTTGGAACATGATCTTCACGGTGCCTTCCCACTCGCTCTTCAGATCATTCAATATAAAAGCCGCACCCAATGCACAGGCAGAATGCACATCATGGCCGCAGGCATGCATTACCCCGGCGTTTAATGATTTATAAGGCACAGTATTTTTTTCTTCTATGGGAAGCGCGTCCATATCGGCGCGCAGGAGGAGGGTCTTTTTGCCGGGGTTCTTGCCCCTGATCAGGGCAATGATGCCGGTTTTTACGTGACCGCTGGTAAAGCTGATACCCGCTTCTGTTAATTGTTGCTGAATAAAGGCCGAGGTTTTGAATTCGTTGAAAGAGAGTTCAGGATGCTGGTGAAGGTGCCGCCTCACTGTAACAATCTTATTGTAATACTGACTGGCCTTGGTGATAATTTGTTCACGTAAAAACATAGATGACATAAATTTACAAATATTTACATCATGGCGACCAGGCTAAAAATCTGTGGTCAGCGACAGGCCAATGATCCTTTTCTGAACGACCCAGTTATCGATGCCCCAGCCAAAATCAAGTCTCACGAAATAACCCAGCAGCCGCGAGCGCAGGCCAAAACCTGTACCTGCTACGAGTGGATTTTTCTGGTTCACTACTGTGACTATGATATTGGGGCCTTCCTGTAGGTAGTCCTGTATATTTTCGGTGTTTTCCTTACTCAGGGGATTAAGCCCGTTCCAGGCCATTCCCAAATCCATGAAACCAATCACCTGGAAATTATTGAGGAAATCCGAACGCACAGGATGATTCAGCAAATAACGCACAACGGGAATTCTGAGTTCTGAATTATACACCAAAAAATTATTCCCGTTCCGGATATTCTGGTTAAAGCCGCGCATGTTGGTAGCCAGGGTCTGGAAGCCATACTGCGAAGGGTTAACAATATTGATGTTGGTATTAAATGTAGGGTTCAGCCAATTGTCAACGCCCCCAAGGTAAAAGATGAGGCGGTCGGTGCCCATTGAGTTGCCACCGGCAATGCGGTTACACCAGGTGATCTGCCTGTGAATTTTCTGGTAATGCCTGGCATCGAAACCCGAGGTAAAGAGGTCACGGCGGTCTTTATCCTGGAACCGCCAGTATTCTGTCCACACTTTAAACCTGAAACCGTTCATGATGTTGAGCATGACCTTGCGGGTATTGTCAAAAATATATTCCATCCTCAGGCCGGCGAGATTTTCATACATTGGTTTTTTTGGCAAAGAGAAATCGCCGAGTGACAAGGCTATGGTTTTGTCGTTGCGCAGCAATGCCGACATTCTCACTGCTGATGCAGGATTAAAAGGATATTTGACAGAGTATTTAAATGTACTTGTAATTACCTTTCCTGTAAACTCGACACCATTTGGAAGTGTGATGGGTGCGCGTGCATAAGTCTGGCGATCCAGTATCACCTGGTGATCGAACAGTTTTTTACGTTGCTCCCAGGATAACATAAACTCGTTGTCGAGAGAAGGGTTTAACCTGAAGCCACCCACGATGCGCTGGTCTTCAAACAGATCGCTGATGGCCACCTTGCTTAAAAAATTAAAACCGGGATTTAAATAAACCGGCGCGCCGCCTCCGGTAAACACCTGGTAATTATTTGCCAGGAATGAATTGTCGAACTGGGTTACGATATAGTCTGTATAAAAAGAAGTGTAATAATTTCTTTGAATCGGGAACCTGAACGCTGCAGATGCACCCGGCTTTTTCGCAGCAGAGTCAGTTCTGACAGCAGTTTTCGCTGCTTCGCCTGCGGGTTTTTCCGGTGCGTTCTTTTCACCGTCAAATTTATAGTTGTCAAAATCTATCCCCGATTCTGCTGGTTCGTCATTGCGTTCCGGACTCACGTTCTCGGCAGGTTTCGCGGGATCTTTGTAATTTGAGGGATCGGTAACGATGGGCCTGATAAATCCCCTGTGCCAGGTATTGTTAGGCTCAGGTATGTTCACTTCATTTAATTTTGTAACGATAGGTGTAACCAAAAGCATGTTCTTTCCATTCGCGAAGATCACATCGGCTGTATGCGTCCCCTGGAGGTTGATGTTTTGCTCCAGCAGGTTGCGGTCGTAGTTGCTGGTTACTTTGGATTTGAAAAAATACCTGTAATGTTCAGTGGTATCAACAAATGAGATGCTGCTGTCGTACTCAGCAATGTAGCGGTTATAAATACCGTTTTTATCGCTCAGGTAAGTTACATATTGTTCTGTGTAAGGCTGGGCTTGTGTTTCATTCACATCGGGCGTATTCGTGATGCGCACCAGCACCTTGCTCCTGAATGGGTAAGGCGCCATAAACAGATCCATGTTGCGGTTGATCTTCACAAAAAAACTGGCGTCGTCAGAAGCCTTCACGGTATCATTTATTCTGTTGCTCTCAAAAACGATTTGTTTGCTGCCTTTTATAAAAACGGCATTGTTGTCATCCCAGATATCGTTGGTGATTTGTTCGATGGCACTTGAATTCAAACCATACACAAAAATATCGCTTTGTCCTTTTCCTTTTTTCACGGCACTCAAAGCCAGTTTCTTTCCGTCGGGACTGTATGAGGCGCTGTTTATTTTTTCGAATCCCGGTAAATTGCGTCTGAAGGTTTCTTTGCTTTCGAGGTCAACCGTATAAATGACAAGCTGGTCTTTGCGCTCGTAGATCATGGCAACAATATTACCATTGGGATGCCAGGCCAGGATGGGGTAGCTAAAATCATCGAGTTGCTCTATCTTAGGTCCGTATTTTAAAAGTCGCTTGTGTTTTTTTTCACCGATCTCGTTCAGATAAACTCTGATCTGGTTGAGTTCTGTTCTGGCGTATACCACTTTTTTGCCGTCGGGACTCAGTTTGAGCTGGGAATAATGCCTGAAGGACTTATACTTTTTGAGAACGCTGTTGTTGTTAATAGGCGATTTGCGCAGCGAATCTTTAAAAGTAAAGAGTCTTCGGTTATAGGCGTCGGTGAAATCATAGATTAAATTTTGCAGCGATACACCAAGCACAAAAAGAAAAGCGTTGTCGGGGCTCCTGCTCACCCTGGTCATGTATAGCAGATTGGGGATCAATGCTTCGCCGTAGGTACCCACAATATCATACCACAGCGCATGCCCGGCCCTGGCGGCCTCATCGCCGGTAAGCCTGTTGAATGAACTGAACCGGTCGTTTTTTATATCGTCATACATTAAATTATCGCTGTATGAGGTCCAGCCTTCAGACAAATATTTGATCAGACCCTGTGTATACCATGGGGGCAGGTTCAACAAGGTTGAGTTCCTTAGCATGTCGCGGGCATTGCCACCGTATAAAATCTTGGTGATCAACAGTTCGGCCAGCGCAGCCCGGATCTGCTGGTCGAGATCGGCATGGGAGCCGTTAAAAAAAACGCTTATTTTATCTCCTATAATTTTGGTAACGCCGCCAATGTTGTTTTGATCGTCGCTGCTGAGCCCAAGGTTACTTTGTTTAAAATCTCCCTGGTTATTATAAACCAGGATGTTGATCTTGTCGTCCACTTGGTAATCGAGCCTTTTTTCAAGCAAGGGCAATTGTTTGGCAATGCTCACCGACACATACTTGCTGATTTCTGCTCCGCCCTGGTAGGAATAAACGCGGTAGCGCTCATAATCAAAGTAAGTCCAGATAAAATTCTGGTACTGGATCCGGTTCTTTCCAAAATCCATCTGATGCCCGTAATTAAACTGAGCCTTTACAAAAGAAGCGCAAATAATAAAGAGATATACAATAGACTGTTGACGCAAGGCCTGAATTCTAGAACCTTAAAGATAGTGATTTTGTTTAAACAGCGCATGACAGGGACTTATATTAAATTTTTTTATGATTTTGGCATTAAGGGTCATTTTACAAATGTTAAAAGGCAAAATAATAATCCCGAAAATGATTTGTTTTAACAAACAAGTTCACTAGATTTGGTTAAAATTAATTTAATACCAGAGTGGTTTTACATTAATTAATTATTATTTTAAACTAAAAAAACATGAAAAAACAACTATTTACGCTTTGTTTATTTTTAGCAACGGCTGTTACCATTGCGCAATCACCAAGACTCTCTTTATTTGAAGAGTTTACCGGAGAAACTTGTCCCCCATGTGCCGCCACGAATCCGGGTTTAGATGCGAAACTGGCAAATCCAACCAACACGCCGCTTGTTGTGGCAATTAAATGGCAGGTACCTATTCCTTCAACTCCTAGTGCAACATGGAGTTTATACAAAAGCAACCAGACTGAAATCGCGCAGCGTGCGGCCTATTACCCAAGCCAATCGAACTCAGGTGGTGCCATCACCAATTACATTAACTCGGCACCACAAGGCCGTTTTGATGGCCAACACCAATGGGTATTTGGCGCAACGAGCGACCACCCAACCTATGTGAGCAACGCGATCATCGCAACTGCCGCTTCTTATACCTCAGCTTTCTCTATCGTGTTAGCGAAAGAAATGGCGCAATCCAACGCAGCGTTTAACGTGACCGTTAATATTCTTTGTACAGCCCCATTTACCTCAAACGGCGCATTGGTATTCAGAACTGTGATGGTGGACCGCCTCATCCAGTTTTCTGTTCAGCCTGGTTCGAACGGCGAAAAAACCTTCCATGATGTAGCCGTTAAGTCTTTTCCTTCATTACAATCCGGTACACCGCTGCCAAATACATGGGTAGTTGGTCAAAGCAAAACTTTTACATTGAGCTGCCCGATCCCGGGTTATTTGTTATTGAACGGGGAACGTGACCGCTACACCACCAATCTTGATTTTGTTGGCTTTATCCAGGACAATGGCAATAAAAAAGTTGAGCAGGCTGCAAGAGGCTCTGAGTGCTTTTTTATCACGGCCAGTGTTACCAATACTGAAGTTTGCGATGGGCAACCTGTTACGCTTACCGCGAACGGCGCATCTAACTACACCTGGAATAACGGTCAAACAGGTAATAGCATTGTAGTTAATCCAACTACTGATGGCACCTATTACGTGACCAGCGCCGACCCAAATGCTTGTCCAAACCGCGGCGAAGTAAGCCTTAAGGTTTTTGACTGCACAGGCATCAAGAAACTGGCGAACAATGGTTTGCAGGTTGAAATTTATCCTAACCCAAGCAAAGGTGAATTTTTGATCAAAGCAGATTTTGCAACTGACAAAAATCACGTTGTCATTTACAACAACTTAGGCCAGAAGGTATACGACCAGGCGCTTAACCAGGGTGAGACTGCGGTTAAAACAAACCTGGCAAAAGGACTGTACACCTATGAGATCTTAGAAAATTCACAAAAAATCAGCACCGGAAAACTGGTGATTGAATAAGTAGTATTTTCTTTACAAATACAAACAATGCCGGCGTTCATTCAATGAATTCCGGCATTGTTATTTTTACAGGGATAATGGCCTTGAACTTAATGCATCTCGTTGAAGCAACGGGTACCCGTGCACTTTATTCGAGCATTTTGAGGTCGCCAACTGCGTTTCCGGCTATACCTTTGATGGAGCCGTAAAATTGGGTGGTGTTGAGCAGCACTTTATCAAGTTGTTTTTCACGCTCTTTCCACATTTTTTCCATCTGCACCTTTTCGGTAATGATGCTTCTGCGCAGCGACAAAAAGCCTTCGGTCACTGCCTCGATGTTTTGTCTGAACTCGTTGCCGGTTAAATAATCATAGAGCATGTGCATTTTATCACCTTTATTTTCCTGGCTTACCAGTGCGGTATGAATTTTTATGAGGCTGTCGCGCAGCAAAAATGCCAGGGGTTTTACTTCGCTGAAACGGCAGATCCACACCCCATCCTTAAAGCCAAAGCTCTCCATGTCTTTAGGCAGAACCTCTGTAACAATTACAGCCAGATCGGCCTGTTGTGCCCTCATGTCTTTTTTTAGTTTTTCAATCCATTCGGCCGTAAATGCTTTGGTGCGTTTGCTTTCGTAGATAATCTTGCCGCAGGGCTGGGCCAGATGATCTTTCACATGGTGCACACAATCGGCTCCTTTTACGCCTTTTGCAACTTCTTCTATGGTATCGAAAGGAAAAGCCGATTTTAAAAGTTCTTCCAGTGCCAGCTCCAGCACTTCACCCTGCAGTTGCATGCTGCCCTGCTCTGCTTTCCTTCTCATGGTTTCGGCCAGCTCAACCTGGTCTGACAGTTTTTTCTCGAGTTCCTTTATTTTCAGGTCAGAGCGTTCGCTTTCTATTTTTTTTACGCGTTCCTCAATTTCTTTCTGGCGTTCAAGCATTTGTTTTTCCATTTCCAGCTTCAGGTTCTCTTCCCGCTCCTTTACCAGTTTTTCTTTTTGCATCAGTTCCAATTCCTTCACCTGGCTTTCGCGGAGCTTTTGCGATTTCTCGGTTAATTCTTTGTTAAGCATATCCATCTGCAATTGTATCTCATTGGCCGCTTTTTTAACAGCTTCCTGCTCAAGCTGACTTTTAGCAAGCCTGAGTTTATCGGCCAGTAATTGTTCCAGGTTCTCTCCCTGTAACTTAACCTGCTCGGCGTCACGCGCCAACTGCAGCTTCTCAGCGTCAAGCTTCGATTTTTCCTCGGCATATTTTTTGAGGTACTTCCCGCGAATATCGTTTTCGATCTCCTGCGCCAATGCACCGCCGATTGGAAACTCGTGTTGGCAATTAGGACATTTAATTGTTGAATTATTACTCATAAGAACCTAAGGTTTTGTGTAAATTTATGACTTAAAGTAATTTAATTTGGAATGTTTTTTTAAATGTTTATGAGTACCTGCGTTTTAAACGCGGCTGGCGATTGTAAACCTTTGCCAAAGTTAAATTATAAAAGAAACCAGCATGAAACAGATAATTTTTATTAGACATGCCAAAAGCGACTGGGGCAATGAATTTTTAAGGGACATAGACAGGCCTTTAAATGACACCGGCTATGCCGACGCTTATGCTTTAAGCAAGTGGTTCCTCGAAAATCAAGAGCAACCCGACCTTATTATGGCGAGCACCGCCACGCGTGCCATTAACACCGCCCTTATCTTTGCCAGAACTTTAGAATTCAACATGCATTGTTTTAGGGTTGAAAAAGACATCTACGAGAGTTCGATGGAAACGCTCATGGCTATTATCAAAGAACAGGATGAGACAAAACAGAGGTTGATGATTTTCGGTCACAATCCTGCTATCACCAACATTTGTAACGCGCTGGGCAATGATCTTTTTTTTGACAATATCCCTACCTGCGGCATAGTGGCATTAAATTTTAAGATCAACAAATGGACTGATCTGGCATTGAACACAGGCGTTATGGATTATTACCGGTTTCCCAAGGATTTTAAAAATAAAGATTAATCACTGAATTATTAAAATGAAAAGTAAAGAGTTTCCATATATCAACAGAGAAATAAGTTGGTTATCGTTCAACGACCGCGTTCTGCAGGAAGCTGCCGATAAGACCACTCCGCTAATCGAGCGTTTTAAGTTTTTAGGCATCTTCAGTAACAACCGAGATGAGTTTTACCGTGTGAGGGTAGCTACAGTAAAGCGTCTGGCCAAACTTGGCAAAAAAGCGCTTTCGGTTTACGGTGAAGACCCGAAGGATTTACTGACAAGGCTGCAGAGGAAAGTGATTGAGCAGCAAAATATTTTTGAAAATATCTACCAGGAGTTATTGAAAGAACTGGCCGAAAAAAACGTATTTGTTGTTAACGAAAAACAGCTTACCAGCACCCAGCGCATTTTTGTCACCGAGTATTTTAATAACGAGCTGGTCTCGAATCTCTTCCCGGTGATGATAGATGATACAAAACCCTTTCCTTATATGAAGGACAAGGCCAGTTATCTTTACCTCAAGCTGGAATCCCACGTTCAGAATAAAAGAAACAAATACGCGATCATCGAAATTCCTTCCAGGACAACTTCGCGTTTTGTAGCCTTGCCGCAACATGGCAAAAAACACTACATCATGCTGGTTGACGATGTTATCCGCTTTAATACCGACCAGATCTTTGAAGTGTTTGGTTACCGCACCGTTGAAACATACAATATCAAACTCACCAGGGATGCTGAGTTGGAAATGGACAACGACGTAAGTAAAAGCATGATTGAAAAAATATCAAAAAGCGTAAAAGCCCGAAAACAGGGCCAGCCTGTTAGGTTTGTATATGACGCGGCCATGCCCGACGACATGTTGAAATACATCATGAAAAAATTAGGGATGGCAAAAAAAGACAATGCTATACCCGGGGGGCGCTACCATAACTTTAAAGACTTTATTAATTTCCCGAAGCTGGGAGAAAAAGAACTTTCGTACACGCAACGTGTGGCAATCGAGCACCCCGACCTTGCCCACAATCCATTTACAACGCTGAAAGCCATCAAACAGAAAGACATTTTATTGCACTATCCCTATCACACTTACAACCACATCATTAATCTTTTGAGGGAGGCTTCCATCGATCCTTCGGTAGAAAGCATAAAAATAACGCTTTACCGGGTGGCTGATTCTTCGAAGATAGCCAATGCTCTTATTAACGCTGTGAAGAACGGCAAAAAGGTAATGGTATTGGTTGAGTTGCAGGCGAGGTTCGATGAAGAAAATAATATTTACTGGGCCAATAAACTGCAGGAAGAAGGCGCAAGAGTGATATATGGTGTTCCTGGCCTGAAGGTGCATTCAAAACTGTTGCTGGTTGCTGCCCGTGAAAACGGCAAGGAAGTATTTTATTCCCATATTGGCACTGGTAATTTTAACGAAAACACCTCGAGGATTTACACTGACTTTTCGTTACTTACCGCGAACAGGGAAATTTCAGCGGACCTGAATAAAATCTTCGATTTTTACGAGAATAACTTCAAGGTACAATCGTTTAAACATTTGTTTGTGGCGCCATTCTTTATGCGCAAAGATTTTATACAGCTCATCAACAAGGAGATCCAGATTGCCAAAAGTAAAAAACCAGCAGCCATCACTTTAAAAATGAACAGCCTGGTTGACAAGGAAATGATAGCCAAATTGTATGAAGCAAGCAGGGCCGGCGTAAAAATAAAACTGATCATCAGGGGTGCCTGTTCGCTGGTTACAGAAATGGAGGGTTGGAGCGATAACATTGAAGCATACAGTATTGTTGACAAATACCTTGAACATGCGCGCATCTTCATTTTTAATAATAACGGACAGGAAAAAATATTTATTTCATCTGCCGACTGGATGAGCAGGAACCTCGACAACCGCAGTGAGGTAGCCGTGCCCATTTACGATGAAGCAGTAAGAAAACAGATTAAAGACATTATCAATATTCAACTCTCAGGAAATACCAAAGTGAGGATCATTGACAGAAAGCAGGAAAATCACTACAAAAAAGCCAAACCCGGAGAAAAAAAAGTGCGGGTGCAGGACGAGGTCTATAACTATTTAAAATTGCAGGGAGAGCCTGAAAAAGTTCAAGTGAAACATAAAACTACAATCTATAATTAATGGTTTTTGCAGCAATCGACATTGGTAGCAACGCCATCAGGCTTCTCTTCAGCAGGGTTTTTGTTGTTGACGGCAAACCACATTTTACCAAGGAAGAACTCATCAGGATGCCGATACGCCTGGGTGAAGATGTTTTTTTGAACGGCAGGATCTCGGAACAAAAAGCCGACCGGCTGATCACAGCCCTGCGGGGTTATTCGGAACTTATCAAAGCCTATGGGGTGGTAAGTTACAAAGCCGTTGCAACAAGTGCCATGCGCGATGCCAGCAACGGTCAGCAAATTATGGATCGCGCGAAAACAGAGGCCGGCATTAGTGTTGATATCATCGACGGTAAAAACGAAGCAGCACTCGTGTTTTCAAATCACATCGAAGAATTGCTGAATCCCAAACACGCCTATCTTTATATTGACGTGGGCGGCGGCAGTACAGAACTTACCCTGTACTTTGACAACAAAGTGATAGCGGCAAAATCGTTCAACATTGGAACTGTACGTATGCTGCTTGATAAAGTTGACAAAGCCGAGTGGGAAGAAATGAAAGCCTGGCTGAAACGCAACACCACAGGCATCCATCCCTTATTTGGAATCGGCTCGGGTGGAAACATCAATAAAATTTTTAAGCTGAGTGGCAAAAAAGAAACCAAACACCTGAGTTACGAGCGCCTAAAAGGCATTTACGAAATGCTTTGCTCCTATACCTATCAGGAGCGCATTGAGCGGCTTGATTTAAAACCCGACCGGGCCGATGTGATCATTCCCGCAGCTAAAGTATTTTTAAGCGTTATGAAAAACGCAGATATAGAGCGCGTTTTTGTACCGCAGGTTGGTTTGTCTGACGGGTTGGTCCACCAACTATACGACGAATATCTCAGCAACCAGAAAATAAAATAGATTGGCGCCTCACTTATTTATAAATTTTATTTCATTTGGTCTCACCGATGCCATTGACATACTTTTAGTGGGCATCATCCTGTACCTGTTTTATAACCTTGTAAAAGGCACATCGGCCATCAACATTTTTGTTGGTCTTGCGCTCATATACCTGGCCTACATCATCATCAGGGCATTTGATCTCAAGCTGCTCAGTTCTATACTTGGAAAATTTGTGAATGTTGGCGTTATCGCCATTATGATCGTGTTCCAGCAGGAGATCAGAAAATTTCTTTTGTACATTGGGTCAAATGATTTTTTAAGAAACAAAAACTGGAAGAACCTGCTTAAGTTTAACGTCACGGCACGCGAAAGTTCAGAAATCTCCCTGGATATTGAGGCCCTGGAAACTGCCTGTTTTAATATGAGTGCCACTAAAACCGGCGCGTTGATCATAGTGGCCAGGAAATCGGATTTGAAGTTTTTTATCAATACAGGCGACCTGGTCGATTCAGGGTTAACCAGCCGTATGCTCGAAAATATATTCTATAAAAATTCGCCACTGCACGATGGCGCGGTGATCATTCAGGGCAACCGCATACTGGCTGCCCGGTGTGTGCTCCCGGTTACCGAAAAGGAAGATTTCCCCCCCCAATACGGCATGCGGCACAGGGCTGCCGTTGGTATCACCGAAAACACCGACGCGCTTGCCATTACAGTGAGCGAGCAAACAGGTTCCATTGCCATTACCGTGCACGGCGAAATTCACCCCGACCTGTCGCGCGAAAAATTTATCTATTTGTTGGAAAAAAACACCAAACAGTTAAATTAAAATAAGTATTTTCAAATATTAAAAATGATAGCATGACAATTTCAGAAGACAAAGCCGTATCGGTTAATTATTACTTAACAGCCAACAAAGGCGATGCGCCTGAAGAACTCATTGAGGAGACCAGTAAAGAACATCCCTTTGTTTTTTTATATGGTTTTGGCAATGTATTGCCCGACTTTGAAACCGCTTTAAGTGGCAAACAGCAAGGCGATAAATTTGATTTCAGGATCAGCGCAAAAAACGGATACGGGCTTTATGAAAAGGAATACCTGATTAAAATAGACAAGGCCGCTTTTGAAGTGGACGGTAAATTTGACGACACAAGAGTAAAGGTGGGCGAAGATCTTGAAATGAGCGACGCTGAAGGAAATCCACTGGTTGGGAAAGTTATTTCGATCAGCGACGAAGGTGTTGAAATGGATTTTAACCATCCTCTGGCCGGTTATGACCTGCATTTTATAGGAGAGGTTTTGGATGTAAGAAATGCGACCCAGGAAGAGTTGGATCATGGGCACATTCACGGTCCGGGCGGACACCATCACTAATGTTTTAACTCCTGAAAACAGACATTTTACAAAATAAATTGTCTGTTTTCGCGTTGATATATATAAAACGGGCCATGCATCACCTTTTAGCCGCTATTTTAATTTTATTTTGGCCATCAGGTTTAATTTCTCAAAAAAAATATTTCAAATGGGAAGTCAGAAAACACTACGCCAGGGTGAACGAATCTAAGCACAAAGGCACGGTGGTTCTCAGCCTCGATACAATTTTTAACAAGGGTGTTCCATACGCGATTCTCAAAGAAAAAAAACAAATGCCCTACAACAGTTATGGCCTTTATTCCCTGCTTAACGACAAACTAATTCTTATTCAAACCAGGATCAGCGTTAACCGCGACCAAACACCCTACTATGCCTTCCTGTTTGTTGGTTCTGATAAAACCGCGGAAGCTGAAAAATATTACAGTTTCAGGTTAGAAAACGAGATCGTGAAAAACAACCTGGTGGTAAACAATCAAATAGACCCCTACAACGAAACTCTGTTCCTGGTAAAATTTCCCAGAAAATTCTCCGATACCACCATTAAAACCTACATCAGCGAAAAAGAAACCGAACAAAAAGTTAACACCGCCAATATATATGAAACTGTTAAAAGGAACAGGGAGTCAGAATTTTATTTTAAGGAAGGCAAAATCATACAGGACTACAAGATCATAGGCCGGTATAAAAATATTGAACTGGTCACCAGGTTTTATTTGCCAAATGGGATACAGATTGCCGAAGCCAAAGAAAAAGCACCGGGTTTATGGCAGGTGTGGAGTTTAAAAGACGGTAAAATCGGCGCAGTGAAAACACCGGGAAATGACGTTAATAAAGATGTGATCAGGTACCTGATCGAAAACGCCTACCTTTAGTGATCGCTTTTGCTCACTGCCCCGGTATCATACCTCAGTCTCACTATCCTTATGGTTTTATTCACCGGATCGCGTATAATGATGGAATTGAGCAGGCTGTCGTTTTTGTCTGTAACGTAACTTATTTCTTTAACTAGGGTTTCGTTCTTAAATTGTTTTTCCGAATAAAGTTCGTCTTTTTCGTCGTATTCATAAGTATTTCTCAGGATGACCTTGTTGTTGGCGTTGCCTTCAAACTGCGCTGCCACGAATTTTTTCCCGGCATATTCATACTTATTTTCCTGCATGATCCAGGCCGCCGATGTGTAAATCTCGTTCACATTTATTTTTCTGCCAAGGCTGTCAAAATTTGTGATCTTTTCTTTATAGGAGCGGTTTTCGTTATTCAATAAAGTACACTTGAGCTGCCCTGAACTGAATTTTTTGTACTGGAAACTGTCTTCACTCAGCAAAACCTGGTTGCCGAGTATAAATACCGAACGATCGGGACTGTTATTTGTTTCTTTGTAGCGCAGTTCTTTGGTGAGCTGGTTAAGGGAATCGTAGCGGTAATAGCGGCTTTCATAATAATTCATGCCATCGTGGTACCTTTTTAATATTAAATTGTTGCCCGAATAAAAATAACTTGTACTCACTGTATCGTAAACATAGTCGTTGAAGGTCTTAACAAGCGAACGCCCATTTCTGTTTTTTGAAACCACCTGCCGTTCGAAAGTTTTGACGATGCTGGTAAAATAATAACGTGACAACAGGCCATCGGCATTAAATTCATAGATCTCGATGAGGTTTTTGTCTACTGCTACCTCATAATCCTTTTTATCAATGATCTCGAAGGTGATCTTTTTGATGTTCTTTGCTTTTATTATTTCAGGGTTAAAATTGTGCTGAGGCTCAAAGGCCGTTTCCGGCGTTGGCATAAGCACCTGTGCTTTCGCGGCGAAAGCAAAAAAACATAACAATATGAAACAATATTTAAACAAGTTGCCTGAGTGCCTCATCAACCGACCTGACTGGAATTTTACAGCTGTTGTTCTCGCAGACGTAAATTAACGTCGCGTCGCTCACATACCTGTTTTTTACCAGCGGCAGATCTGATGCTTTGGCGCTTACCGCTAAAATCGTGTTTGTTAAGCCCTGTTTATAGAGCTCCCGCAACTTTTCATCAACATTGTTACCAACAATGGCCACTTCACGGAAAGGATAGGCCAAATGCAGGCCCAAACAGGCCCAATTGCTGTAACCTGCACCATAGGCTTTCATGTCATCAGATACAGCGCTCAGCATTTTTTCCGAGCGTTCGATCCATTGCTGTTCATTAAAATAGTGCCCCAGGTAAAACAAGTTAAGGGCCATCTGTGAATTGGAGGCGGGAATCACATTATCGCTTATTTCTGTGGTTCTGGCTATGAGTGCTTCTGAAGTGTTGTCGGTATAAAACAGGAAGTCACTGCCTGGATTTTCGAAGATCTGCAGGCTCAGTTCGCACAGCTGTTTTGCCCTGTCCAGGAAGTATTCATCCTGGTTGATCAAATAACAGGTCATCAATGCTTCCGCAACAAAGGCATAGTCTTCCAAAAAGGCGCTGATCTTGGCCTTCCCGTTCTTATAGGTTCTAAGCAGTTTGCCATCTGGTGTTGTAAGACCATTCAGTATAAAACGCATGGAATTCAAAGCGATGTCTTTGTGTTTTTGATTGCCAAAAGCCAGGTAAGCACGGGCATAGGAGTTGCACATGAGTGCGTTCCATGACGTAACACTTTTGTCATCGAGGCCTGGTTTGATGCGCGACCGGGCTTCCTGTCGTAAAATGTCGAGGCACACACCTATTTTTTCATCGAGCGCGGTCCTGCCCAGGTTAAACTCGCTCAGCAAGGCGGCAATATTGGCCGAACGCATTAAAATATAATTGCCGTGCTCCCAATAACCCCTATCGTTGATCTCAAAATATTTGCTGAAAAGTGGGTAGTGGTCGCCAAGCAGGTCTTTCAGATCAGCCTGGTTCCACACATAATACTTGCCTTCTTCGCCTTCGCTATCAGCATCGTAAGCCGAATAAAATTGTCCTTCGCTGCTGAACCATTCCTTTGCAACAAAATCAAGGGTATCGCTGGCAATGGTTTTGTACAGCGGGTTGCCGGTTAAAATGTACGCTTCGCTGTAAAGGGTAACCAGCTGGGCATTGTCATAAAGCATTTTCTCAAAATGCGGCACTTTCCAGATTTGGTCAGTACTATAACGCGAAAAGCCTCCATGAAGCTGATCGTATATGCCGCCCAGCGCCATGCTGGTTAAAGTTAAGTGAACGTGTTTTAGCAACTCGTCATCTTTTTCCAACACCGCGTAACGCAGCAGGAATAGGTAACTACTAGGGAGCGGGAATTTTGGGGCCACGTTGGGTCCGCCGTTTACAGTGTCGAGCCGGGTTTTCCATTTTGCAACCGATTTTTCAAGAACGTTTTTATTAAATGCTGCTTCGCTCCGATTCTGAGTGGTTAGCAACTCAGCCTTTTTTATACCGTTGGTTAGTTCGCCGGCATAATCGCTGATGCGTTTGGGGTCATTGATGTTGAGGTCGGCCAGGTTGTTGAGGATATTCATCCATTGCTGTTTGTTAAAATAGGTGCCGCCGTAAAAAGGTCTTCCATCGGGCAACACAAAACAATTCAGCGGCCAGCCGCCCTGCCCGGTCATTAATTGTACCGCCTGCATGTATAACATATCTACGTCGCTGCGTTCTTCCCTGTCAACCTTAATATTGATAAAATACCTGTTCATCAGAGCCGCCACTTCCTCGTCTTCAAAACACTCGTGCTCCATCACATGACACCAGTGACAGGCGCTATAGCCCACACTGATCAGCACCAGCTTTTTTTCATCGGCTGCGGTTTTAAACGCCTGTTCAGAAAATGCCACCCAGTTTACCGGATTGTAGGCGTGTTGTAACAAATAGGGACTGGTTTCATTTATCAAACTATTTGCTTTTTTATTGGTGCTGCCAGTCATCAGAATTTTATAAGTGGTAATAATCGTATACTAAACACGCAAATTTAAACATGGTTTTGGCCAAATAGGTCTTTTATTAGTTAAATTTGATGATTGTTTTAGCCAACATTTGATAAAGCTCTGACATTAATTATTAACATGAAAAAAATTTACTGGATCATTATTATAGGTGTGGTGGTGGTTGTTTCGGTGATCGCGGTTAAGGTCGCCAATGGCAACAAACCAACTGAAGTTTATACTGAAAGCGCCAAGGTGACAGATATTATCGAAATTGTATCGGCCACCGGAAAAATACAACCTGAAACTGAATTAAAAATAAGCAGTGATGTAAGCGGCGAGATCACTGAAATGATGGTAAAAGAAGGCGACCAGGTAAAAAAAGGCGATCTGTTATGCCGCATCAGGCCCGATCTCTATGTAAGCGCTTTTGATCGCGTGAACGCGTCTGTAAACACAACAAAGGCCAACCTAAAAACCGCGCAGGCTCAACTGGAGCAGGCAAAGGCCAACCTGGCCAACAGCGAGTCGGTGTACAACAGGAATAAAAAACTGCTCGATCAAAATGCCATTTCGCAACAGGACTTTGATGCCGTTAAAGCGCAATATGAGGGTGCCAAAGCCAACGTACAAGCGCTTGAAGCCGGTGTTAACGCGGGGCAATATAACATACAAAGCAGCGAAGCCTCGCTGAAAGAAGCCAACACCAATCTCGAAAAAACATTTATTTACTCGCCGGTTGACGCCACAGTTTCAAAACTCAGCGTTGAAAAAGGAGAGCGGGTGGTAGGTGTAAGCGGCATGGCCGGCACCGAGATCCTTCGTTTGGCCAACTTAAATGAAATGGAAGTGAGCGTGGAGGTCAACGAAAATGATATTATTAAAGTTCATAAAAACGACACGGCCCTTATAGAAGTTGATGCTTACCTTGATAAACAGTTCAAGGGCATTGTGACAGAGATTGCCAACTCAGCCAACAGCACCGGAATTTCGATTGACCAGGTAACCAATTTTGTTGTAAAAATAAGGATGTTAAGGGAGTCTTATGGTTACCTGGTGAACCAGAAAAACCTCATACCTTTCAGGCCCGGCATGAGCGCAAGCGTGGATATTCAAACCCGCCGCGTAAATAAAGTTGTGGCTGTGCCTATACAGGCGGTTACTACCCGAAATGCCGATTCATTGAACAAAATGTCCGGTGAATTCGACGACCGGGAAGTAAAGGTGAAAAATGACAATGAAGAGAAGGAACAGAAAAAAACGGAAGAGAAAATAAAAGAGTACGTGTTTGTGCTAGATAACGGCGCAGCCAAACGTATAGAAGTAAAAACAGGCATCCAGGATAACGACTACATAGAGATCAGCTCAGGGCTGAAAAAAGGTGATGAAATAATCTGTGGCCCTTATAGCGCTGTTTCCAAATCGCTCGCCGATAAAAGCAAAGTAAAGATAGTGAAGAAGGAAGATCTTTATAAAACAGAAAAATAAGCCGTACTCGTTTTGAGGGTTGTCCGATTGCTTAAATGACCTACATTTTAAATATTGAAACTTCAACAACGGTTTGCTCGGTATCACTGGCGCGCGATGGCGAATTACTGGCCTACAGGGAGTTAAACGATGGCTTTACTCATGCTGAGAATCTGCATTTATTTATTCAGGCGCTTTTACCGGAAACCGGCATTGAGATTCAGCAAATTGGTGCCATAGCAGTGAGCAAAGGCCCTGGCTCCTACACCGGCCTGCGAATAGGAGTGAGCGCAGCAAAAGGACTGGCTTACGCGCTGCGATTGCCTCTGATAGCGGTAGATACACTCAGGCTTATGGCCAATCACAAATCGGTTATTAAACGCGATGGCGAATTTTATTGCCCCATGATTGATGCCAGAAGAATGGAGGTTTATTGCGGGTTGTTCGACAACGTGCTCGCACAGCAAATGCCAACCGAAGCGCTTATTGTAGATGATCAAAGTATTCAAAAATTCCTGGCCTGGGAAAAGATACATTTTTTTGGCGATGGCATGGCAAAGTGTGCCGAGGTTTTAGAGGAACTTCCAAACGCGTCTTTTATTGAAAATGTGATACCATCGGCGCAATTCATGTGTTCACTTTCTTTTGAAAAATTTTTAAGCAAAAGCTTTGAGGACCTTGCTTATTTTGAACCTTTTTACCTGAAAGACTTCCTGTTGATTAAAAAATAATACATAGATCACTTCCTCAAAAAATCTGCCAGTTAAAAAAAAGGACAAAAAATAAAACCAGCGAAGGCCCGTGTTATTCGTTTTCAGCTTTTAGAAACAAAGTCGCTTTTGCCGCGTAAAATTCCCCTTCACCTGCGATCTGCTGCAACATCACAATGCCCTGCTCTCTGTTGCCGGAGCCATACATCGAAAGTGCCTTGTAATAGGCGGCCTCCTGCATAAAAGTATTATTCTGATTCACTATACAAAGATCCAGGTACTCTATCGCTTTTTTGTAGTTCTTTTTATAATAAAAACACATACCGAGGTAAAAATCGCAGTTAATGTCGTCAGGGTTATAGGCAGATACCGTATTGAGCGTGTTAATGCATTGATCAAAGCGGCCCTTTTTGAAATAAAGCATGGCCTGCGCGATCTCATTGTGTAAAAAATACTCCGGACTCTCTTTCAGAACCGGCGACTGACTGGTCTCCGTGCCGTTAGCAGAACCCGCCGGCGTACCGCCCAGGCGCACAAACTGGTTGCGCTTAAAGTAAAGACTGCTGTAATTGGTAATCTTCAGATCGTGCAGATAAAAAACAGGGGCATTGATAATGAACCTGATCTTTTCTTCCTTCACAGATTGCCCCAGAGCCAGCGCCAAGTCAATGTCTCTCGCCTGAAGCACCATCGCCGAATCACTTACAGGCGCATCAACAGGAGGTTTCGCAGCTGTGGCCGCCTTTGCCATGTAGTTTTTTCTTACAAAATTCTCTTTTACAACAACAGTATCCAAAATCACACTTATTGTGTCTGGTATTGATTTATTCAGCAGCGTATCTTTTATGGAGAACGCCGGTGTGAACCTGATACGGTCAGGCGCCGGTTGATACATCATAAAAAAAACAGAAATGCCGATAAAGACACCAATAATCAGACTGATCCACGAAAAATAAAAACCACTTCCATAGGAAAAAACCCGGGAACGTACTTTTGCCCTGAGCGCATCCAGATCGCTGTCGGGCGCGGTTACCGCATCAAATCCCAGGCGTGATAAATAATCCAGGTCGTCGGGGATTTTGTTTTCAGAATTCATCGTTGTTGTTTTTCATTTTTGCTTCAATTAATAATCTGAGATTTCGCTTACCATTCTGTATAAAACTCTTTACCTCGTTGATTGAAAACTTTGTTTTCTCACAGATCTGCTGGTACGAAAGATTCTGCAGATAAAACAGCTGCACGCAGAGCCTTTGATTGTCTTTTAACAATGGCAAGGCCGCTTTCATGTGCGCAAGCATCTGTTCCTCGCTGACTGTTTCCAGCCTTTCTTCCTCACTCAGGGAGGTCTCCTTCATTTCAAAATCGAGCCAGCTTTCCGGAACCCGGTATTTGCCTTTATTTTTCCTGATCTCATTGATGCAGTGATTTCTAACAACAAAACTCAACCAGGCTTTAAAATTTCTGACTTCTGTTTTTAGCAACTCCACCATCAGCTTTTCAAAGATCTGCATCACTAGGTCTTTGGCAAGATCGCGGTCGCGAAAATAAAAAAGACAAACACCATACACCGTTTTCACGTGTTTTTCAAAAAGATCGCCCACATACTTTTTATCACCCGAAATAAAATAATTTTTCGCGAGCTCTTCATCTCCTGCTATAATCTTCTTTTTAAATATCCACATGGGTGTTAATAATAAGACAGACCTCTTTCAATATTCCATAAAAATAATTTATTTATGGAATAATCTCTCCATTCTGTCATATTATTAAGCCGGCCGGCATAATCATTATAAAAAACTATAACTATGAAAACAATAAACATAAAAACAGTCTTTGCCACAGTTACCAGCATTTTTTTGTCTTCTGTGGCATCAGGACAAGAGAGTTACGGTGAGATCCGGGGCATCATTAAAAACAATGATCTAGAACCTGTTTCGTTTGCAACCGTTAAAATTTTACAGGGCAACCTGCTGGTTGGTGGCACACAAAGCGATGAAAGGGGTAAATACCATTACAAGCCTTTACCTCCTGGAAACTATGAGATCATCGTGATGAGCACGGAGTATTTAACAAAGGGCGTAAAAGACATCGGGGTGATACCGAATGAAGCCACATACGTTGATATAAAAGTAAGTCCCAACACTATGGAAACAGTAACTGTGGTGGCAATGGACACCTACACACCACCCGGTGTAGACAAAAACATGTACAGCATGATAAGCCTCGATTACAAGGACCTGAACGTGAACGCGGGTTACGTGGCAGGAAACCTCAACACCGCTGTTACCGCGATGACCTCAGAAGTGGTGGAAACAAAAGACAACGAACTGCATTTCAGGGGATCACGCGGCGACGCCAATGCCAATTATGTTGATGGAGTAAGGACCTATAAACAAACCTTGATTCCCGGGCTTGCCATCGAAAACATAACAGTTTATACCGGCGGTGTACCGGCCTGTTACGGCGATGTAACCGCGGGTGTGGTGATTGTGAATACAAAAAGCTACTTCAGCGGCATTCGCGAAAAGAACCTGAGAAACGCCGAATACCGTGAAAAAAGAAATGCCGAAAAACAAGCGCAAAAAAATAAAGAAGATGAAGAGAACAGGCTGAAGGAAATTGAGGCCGAAAAACAGAAAACAACAGAAGGCAAGAGACCATAGATCGCATTTTTAGTCAAAAATTTAACATATGAGAACGAAAAAGGGCGGTAAACCGCCCTTTTTTTTTTAATTATATTCATTATTATTGGCGTTACTAAATGTTTACGTCATTTTTTTTGGTGGTTTTAGATTGTTTTTTTTTTTTTGAATGTGTCATAAATGAGTATACACCATCATCGACGGCACACTGACAAGGAATCAGAGTTAAATATCGAAATAAATGCTACCAAACGCCTGCATTAAGCAGGAACAATAGAAATTTTGACAAAAAACAGATAAAAAAAGCGAGGATTGCTCCCCGCTTTAGATGTTTTCACAACGGAATAATCCTTATTGTGATTTGCTTTCAATTATACAAATATAAGTAAACAGATAATATGAACAAAAGAATTTTAGGATTGGATATTGGTGTTTCGTCGGTTGGGCTTGCAATAGTTCTGGAAGAAGACAAACAAAAAAAAATAAAGGAACTTGCGGTGAGAATAGTGCCAGAAGATCCTAATTTTCACGGCAAATTTTATTCAGGCAATACTGCAAGTAAAAACTCAGGTCGCACCACAAACAGAGGAATAAGAAGAGGATATCAACGTTTCCAGAAAAGGCGTGATGATTTATACAAAATCCTAAAGGAAAATAAGTTTTTTCCTAGTGATGGTTTATTCAAATTAAATTCGCTGGAACTATATGGCCTCAGGTCAAAGTCGGTTATGGATAAAATTACTCTGGAAGAACTTGGCAGAGTTTTAATACTATTAAACCAGCGACGAGGGTTTTTAAGTAACAGAAAATCAAATTCAGAAGAAGAAAACTCAACTGATTACAAAAAAAGAATTTCCGAATTAGAAAATCAATTAAATGGTAAAACTATCGGACAACAACTATTTGCTGAACTGGAAAGGAGAGCAAGTGTTTTTGAAATATTAATACGTGAAAGAACATATCTAAGAAAATCTTATTTAGAGGAATTTGACAGGATATGGGAATACCAAAAACAGTTCTATCCGACAATTCTCACTGGAGGCATTAATGAAGATGACAATAAGGGTACTTTATACAACACCATTCGCAATAGAATCATTTTCTATCAAAGACCATTAAAAAGTCAAAAAAGTCTAGTTTCAGAATGTCAGTTTGAAAAACATCATAAGGCTGTCGCTAAATCCTCTCCATACTCCGAAATATTTAAAATATGGCAAAGAATAAATGATTTGGAAGTAACGTTTCAGAATGGTTCAAAAAACAAACCTAGTCCGGATCAAAAGCAAACCTTATTTGAGGCTCTTTTTTATGGCAACAATTTAAACAATAAGTTTAAATTAACCGTAACGGAAATAAAAAAAATACTTGGACTAAAGCGAAACGAGGGTTATTTAAATTTTACCGAATTAGACGGAAGCAGGACTTACTCAATTCTTAGAAATGCTCTACTAAAAGCTGATATTAAAAATCCAGAAAGTTTTTTGTTTTTTAATCTAGAGAAAAACGATGAGAAGAAAGGCTTATTAGAACTATGGCACATTACTTATTCCTTACCCAATGAAAATGATGTTGTTAAAACTCTAACAAAAAGATTTGGTTTCACGGAGGGGCAGTCACAAATTATTGCCAGAGAGGTTGGATATAATTCTGACTTCGGTAGTCTCTCAACCCGCGCTATCAGGAAACTTTTACCACATTTAAAAAAAGGATTGAATTACAGTGAAGCTTGCGATGCCGCAAATTATGACCATAGTGGTTATAAAACTGCGATTAAATTACATGATAAATTAAACCCAATAAAACAAAATAGTCTGCGAAATCCTGTCGTTGAACAAGTGCTTAACCAGGTTGTCAACATGGTCAATTTGGCTATCGAAAAACATGGGAAATTTGATGAAATCAGAGTTGAACTTGCACGAGAGTTAAGAAATAGTGCCAAAACCCGTAAAAACATCACTAATATTAACTCCAAAAATAAAAAAGAAAATGATCGTGTCAGAGAATTATTGCAAAAAGAATATAATTATAAAATAGTGAATGGAAGAGACACACAACGATATAAACTATGGAATGAAACTGACACGCAATGTCTGTATTGCAGTAATCCAATTTCAAAAACTGATTTTAGTACCGGAAATGGTGAAATTGAGCATATTTTACCTAAATCCCGTTCGTTCAGTAATAATTCAAACAATTTTATTCTTGCCCATAGAAAATGTAACCAGGGTAAAAACCAATTAACTGCTTATGATTTTATGGCATCAAAAGGGAATGAGGCTCTTGAACAATATATTCAAAAGGTAAATAATTTTTATAAAGATGGCAAGGGTTCAATTTCGAAGGCAAAGTTCGAGAATTTATTATGCAAAGGAGAAGATATACCTTCCGACTTTGTAGAGCGAATGAAAAAAGACTCACAATATATTTCAAAGGAAGCAGTAAAAATGCTTAAAACAGTATGCGAAAATACTTATACAACAACGGGACAGATTACTGATTTTCTCCGCGAAAAATGGGAGTTAAAACAAGTCCTACAGGAAATTAGTTTTGAAAAATATAAGGCAGTTGGACAAATAGAAACCAAGCAATATAAAGATCGGATGGGGATGATAAAAAATTATGAAGCTATAAAAGACTGGAGTAAGCGAGACGACCATCGTCATCATGCTGTTGATGCTCTAATTTGTGCGTTAACCGATCAAAAAATCATTTTTAAATTGAATAATCTAAATAAAATATATCAATATCAGAAGGACGTTTTAAGCGATGAAGAATTAGAAAATATAAAGAAAACGTATGATTTTGAAAAGCTTGACATTAAATCGTTTGCCGATTTAATCGATGACTACTATTATGCTCCAATCGAAAATTTTAAAGATGAAACAAAAAAACATTTAGAAAATATTCTCGTTTCTATAAAAAAATCTTCCAAAGTATTGAGTAAGAATGTCAATCATCCTAAAAAATCTGTCCCTCAGATAACCTGGACTCCTAGGGGTAGATTACACGAGGATACTGTGATGGGTAAAATAAAAAGAATTAGTGAAAAAAAAGCAAAATTAAATGAAAAGTTCAGAGAAATCGAAAGTATCGTTAATCAAGAAATTAAAACTCTTGTCGAAGAACGCTTGAATAAGTACTACGGTGATTTTGAAAGTGCTTTTAATTTAAAAACACTAAAAAAAGATCCTATTATTTATAAAAACGCCGAATTAAAAGAAATTAGTGTTTACGAACAGACAAGTACAAAACGCGTTCGTATTTCGGAAAATTTCACATCAGCTCAAGTTGAAAAAATTGCCGACGAAGGGGTAAAAAGAATTATACAACAGCGAATCAAAGAAAAAAACGGCAAAATAAAAGAAGCTTTCAATAATTTGAATGACAATCCTATTTGGTTAAATAAAGAAAAAGGAATTCAAATTAAATCAGTAACTGTTTTTGATGAAAGCAAAGTTGAAAAAGTTAGAAACGGTTATGTGAAAACAGGCGGAAATCATCACGCGTTAATTTATAAGAATGAGGATGGCAAATATATCGATAAAGTTGTTTCGTTCTGGGAGGCAGTAAATATTGGAAATTTGAACATTCAACAAACTAAAAAGCCTTATCCGATTATAAATAGACAGGACGATTCGATCCAAGGAAAATTTCAATTCTCGATGATGATAAATGATTTATTTGTCTTTGATTTAAAACATTCTCTAAATCCTGTTGAAAATGAAATCAATTTTCTTGATGTTAAAAACAGAACATTGATTAGTCATAGATTATTCCGAGTTCAAGCTCTAACAAAAAAAACAAATAAACAATTTGTAATTGATTTTAGACATCATTTAGAAACTCAATCGATTAGGAAAGACAAGAGCGGAAAAGGTATTGATGAAATGCCTGTCAAAGGAATTATTTGGGAGCAAATTTCTAAAAACTCTGATTTATCAAGACTTACTAAAATTAATATTACTCATTTAGGAGATATTATTAAAATAGGCGAATGATCAAACGCACCCTATATTTCGGCAACCCGGCCTATCTCAAACTGAAAGACAAACAACTTAGCATAGAAAATTCTGTTGAAGGCGAAACCAAAACCACCACTGTGCCGGTTGAAGACATAGGGATCATGGTATTAGACCATCATCAGATTACCATTACCAGCGGATTGATACAGGAATTGCAGGACAAAAATGTGGCGCTGATCACCTGTGATGAGAGGCACATGCCGCAGAGTCTGTTATTGCCCATCGAAGGCAATTTAACCCAGCGCGAAAGATATGCAGCCCAGATAGAAGCCAGTGAGCCACTCAAAAAACAATTGTGGCAACAGACTATCATACAAAAAATTAAAAACCAGGCAGCGGTTTTAGATGACCTGGCATTACCTTCAGACTACCTGGCACCCCTGCACCGCAATGTAAAAAGCAATGATACCGATAATTGTGAGGGCACTGCCGCGGCTTATTACTGGAAAACCATTTTCAGGCACATCGATGGCTTCAGGCGCATGACAGAACGGGAGAGTATTCCGCCCAACAATTTCCTGAACTATGGTTATGCGATCCTCCGCGGCACCATGGCGCGCAGTATTGTTTGCGCGGGGCTGCTCCCTACTTTCGGTATTTTTCACCGAAACCGTTACAATGCCTATTGTCTTGCCGACGATCTCATGGAACCCTACCGGCCATACGTGGACAAAATCGTTCACGCCATGACGGAAGAATTCAGTCAGGTGTATGAAATGAAAAAAGAGCACAAAGCTGTTTTATTAAAAATACCGGCAATAGACGTGATGATAGACGGAGAAAGCAGTCCTTTAATGACAGCTACACAAAGAACAGCGGTGAGCCTGGTAAAATGTTTTATGGGAGAGCAAAGAAAATTATTGTATCCTGAAATATGATCAGTACCGAACGCTTTAACGCTTACAGGGTTATGTGGACACTCGTAATGTATGACCTGCCTACTGAAACAAAAAAAGACCGGAAAATGGCTGCCCGTTTCAGGAAAGACCTAATGCAGGACGGGTTCAGCATGTTTCAGTTCAGCATGTATGTACGACACAGCGCCAGCTCTGAAAATGCAAATGTGCACAAAAGAAGAGTGAAAGCGCTTTTACCCGAGCACGGTAAAGTGGGCATTTTACAGATCACCGATAAGCAATTCGGACAAATTGAGCTTTTTTATGGGGCAAAAGCCCACGAACTGCCCGATATTCCTCAACAATTGGAACTTTTTTAACTACCGGCCATCTTGTCTATAACCCTTGCTATCACTGGCAGTTTCTCACGCAAATAATCTGGGTATGTGCCTGTAACTTCAATTTTACCTGCTGACAAAGAAATGGCATGAGTTGGGCTAATATTGTATCCACTTGTGTCAAAAAGATGTACGGCGTCGAAATCGTTAACGTGTGTATTCAAGCATTCATACCCTAAGCGAAACCTTTCTTCAACTTCTTGGTCGGGAACAAAATGCCCACCATTTTCGTGTCTGATATGCACCCTCCGCTTAGCCTCTTCAACAGAATCCAGACAAAAAAAGAACATTTCTAATAGAAAACCGGACTCTCTGAATAAATCTGGCCAATGCATTGGATCAGAATGAAAATTCGTCTCATAGCAAAAACTGCTTTTACGTCTTATCGAATCATCTATAGATGTCTCCAGTTGCGCAAAGGCAAGATTTTTAGATATTGTTTCTCGAAGTTCCGAATCTGGTTTTGAACGATAAATATCCATGTAGATTTTATCGTAGTCAAAAGGAACAATGGGCGCTGACACAAGAAAACGCGAGTATGTTGATTTTCCTGACCCGTTGCAGCCAGCAATTACAATCAACTTAGGGGTGTTAACGTTCACTAAAAAGAGGAGAATGTTTTGGAAGAGATTTCAAAGTGCCGGACATCAATCGTTCTTCATAGATCCTCACCTGGCGATGAACTTCCGGCATGGCAGCCTCCAATTTTTTCTTAATCGATTCAATATATCGGATACTCTCTGAACTTCCTGTATGCTTGTTACTTTTCATGAAACGATGAGATACAAAGGTAAGTTTAATTGTTAAAACTATTAATATTTACCGCAAATTTTAACAAATCGAGCCTGAAATCTCCCAATAGAAAACAAAAAATCCCGCCTTGGCGGGACAATTGCTCAATAAAAACTCAGTTTTTTAGTTGTTAAATTTGACCGACCTATTGACTACACCGGGCTTTAGACCAGATCTGTTTTTATCAATAGGTCAAAGATCAGAAATTGAAAGCAAATCACAACCAGGAACAACCGGATAAATCTTTCAAAGAGGTTTTTATCAATAGGTCAAAGATCAGAAATTGAAAGCAAATCACAACCTCCCAGTAAAATTTAGCTCCGTCGGGGTAGTTTTTATCAATAGGTCAAAGATCAGAAATTGAAAGCAAATCACAACTAGCGTGTATAAACAAAGCTATTAGTGAAGGTTTTTATCAATAGGTCAAAGATCAGAAATTGAAAGCAAATCACAACCTTTGTGCTTCGTTAATTACTCACGGTGGTGTTTTTATCAATAGGTCAAAGATCAGAAATTGAAAGCAAATCACAACGGATTATCAAATACACAATACCTAACACCAGTTTTTATCAATAGGTCAAAGATCAGAAATTGAAAGCAAATCACAACTTGAATGCCGTTGGTATTTTATTATCACAGTTTTTATCAATAGGTCAAAGATCAGAAATTGAAAGCAAATCACAACGGCCTGATCGCATACATAAACGGCAAACAAGTTTTTATCAATAGGTCAAAGATCAGAAATTGAAAGCAAATCACAACCCCTTAAACATGCTAGTGACTGCAGCACTGTTTTTATCAATAGGTCAAAGATCAGAAATTGAAAGCAAATCACAACGGATCTCGTGTAGAAGATAATGCATACACCGTTTTTATCAATAGGTCAAAGATCAGAAATTGAAAGCAAATCACAACCTGCATTTACTTTTACCTCGTCCAACAACAGTTTTTATCAATAGGTCAAAGATCAGAAATTGAAAGCAAATCACAACCCAAACTGTTTAGCGTATTTTTTTATTGTGTTTTTATCAATAGGTCAAAGATCAGAAATTGAAAGCAAATCACAACACTCTTGCAGTTACAGAAGTTAAAACAGAAGTTTTTATCAATAGGTCAAAGATCAGAAATTGAAAGCAAATCACAACTAGCCCGTTCTTCTGGAGAAATTAAAGTTTGTTTTTATCAATAGGTCAAAGATCAGAAATTGAAAGCAAATCACAACAATGGCTGGTTGTGGAAATGGCCAGCGGCAGTTTTTATCAATAGGTCAAAGATCAGAAATTGAAAGCAAATCACAACCTACAGGTCAATTTTCCCATGGTCCATAAAGTTTTTATCAATAGGTCAAAGATCAGAAATTGAAAGCAAATCACAACTCTTTGTACATTCCACCGAATGCGCTTGGGGTTTTTATCAATAGGTCAAAGATCAGAAATTGAAAGCAAATCACAACTTGGAGAGCAAGGCAATGACCCCAGGGTGGGTTTTTATCAATAGGTCAAAGATCAGAAATTGAAAGCAAATCACAACCAATACCATTCTTTAGGCATTGAGAATGTTGTTTTTATCAATAGGTCAAAGATCAGAAATTGAAAGCAAATCACAACTAACAGCAGCCACCCCAATAGCGCCAAGAGTTTTTATCAATAGGTCAAAGATCAGAAATTGAAAGCAAATCACAACACCGAGGAAACGACTTTATCAGTGCCGGTGTTTTTATCAATAGGTCAAAGATCAGAAATTGAAAGCAAATCACAACGCCTCAATGATTGTGGTTTTATTGGTATTTGTTTTTATCAATAGGTCAAAGATCAGAAATTGAAAGCAAATCACAACACGATTGGTCAGTGTATGTTGACACACCAAGTTTTTATCAATAGGTCAAAGATCAGAAATTGAAAGCAAATCACAACCAATCATGAAGACAATTAAAAATTATCAGGGTTTTTATCAATAGGTCAAAGATCAGAAATTGAAAGCAAATCACTATAATATTCTGGGGCGGCAAAGCCACTAAGTATTTTCTCTTTTTACTTACTGGGTTTTCCAATAGTGGAACCGCAAAATACTTACTAGCGGGTTCTAGAACATCATTACAACTAAAACTTAATCAATTCCTCGTACAAATCCTTAACCGGCAAACCCATCACGTTGTAAAAACTGCCTTCTATCTTATCGATGCCTATATAACCTATCCAGTCCTGCACACCATAGCCGCCGGCCTTGTCATAAGGACTGAAATTGGTCAGATAATATTCAATCTCTTCAGACTTTAATTTTTTGAAGTAAACTTTACTAACATCGTAAAAAGTAGTTTGTTTGTTGGCGCTTTTTAAGCATACTGCTGTAAATACCTCGTGCATTTTACCGCTTAAGGTTTCAAGCATTTTTTTTCCTTCAGCAAAATTGGCGGGTTTATTAAACACCTTTCCTTCACACCATACTACAGTGTCGGCAGTGATTAAAAGTTCGTTTTCCTTTAGTTGATCTTCGTACGCGTCGGCTTTTTTTTCGGCCAGATAGATGGGAATTTCTTGCGCCTGAAGGTCTTTGGGCCACTCGTCTTCATCCACCTTTACGGGTTTGTTTAAAAACTCAAAGCCCAGGCTTTTCAGCAACTCCTGTCTTCGCGGGGATGCAGACCCCAGAATGAGTTGAAAAGGAAACTCCTTAATGATGTTCTCTATTTTGTCCATAGCCTAAGTATAATAAAAAATAAAACTGTAACACAATCCCATAAACATAATAAATTTAAGCAATAAACTGGCATTTTTATAGTGCCTGCTCACGCGTGATCTGATTAAGCAAAATGACAGGACAATCAACGGTACAATTAGCGCGGCCATGATGTATACATTGTTGACTGAAAAGATCAAACGTTGTACTTTAATGGTGTTGTACACTACAAAAAACAATAAAATAATAGTAATCACCAGTAAAAAAAATGCGTTGAGTTTGCTCACTTGTATACCCCAGGTGATGGGCATGGTCATGCCACCTGTTGCTTTATCGCCTTCGAAGTCCTCAATATCCTTAATGATCTCTCGAGCCAGGCTGGTGATAAAAGCGAAAAGTGAAAAGATAAATGTGATTTTAAAACATGAAAAAAGCAAGTGCCGTTGGGCAAACACAAAACCCGGGTTCATTTTCTGCATCACACCCATTTCGTAAACCAGCGGCATAAAGGCCACAGCAGCCGTTAACAGTGAAACAACGATGTTGCCAACCAATAAGCGCTTTTTGAGCCTTGTGCTGTATACCCACAATAAAAAAGCAGCGGTAACGTGAAAAATGGTGAGCCTAAGGTAACCTGTTTTGAGAGCTGCGTAAGTGCCTAAAACTATTCCCATGAAGGTGAATGTGATGTGTAAAATAATGGCCATACGGCGCTTGATCGTTTTTCCAACCACAACTGTGTCAGGATGATTGATCAGGTCGGTTCTCACATCAAAATAATCGTTGATGATATAACCCGCTGCGGCGATAAGAATGGTACTGAGCACCACAAGGTAAAAAAGGCGGTCGTTTAACTCGAGCTCGATATTATTTATCTGGAATATTTTCTGTAAAACAAAGTACCTGAGCAGGAATTGGGTTGCACCGATCATGACCAGGTTTTCGAACCTGATCAGTTTAAAAAATGCAATCACCTTGTTATTTAATAAATTATTCAAAATATCAGGTTGCGCATCATTACCATTTTACAATTTCCCATTTACCCTGCACTCTCAATACCTGTTCAATAACGTCTCTGAGACAGCCTTCCCCGCCTTTTTTGCCGGAAATGTAATGGCAGATGCTCTTGATTTCGGTGGCCGCGTCTCTGGGACAAACAGCTGCTCCGGCCCTGCTCATCACTTCGTAATCAGGCAAATCGTCGCCCATGTAAAGCACTTCCTCGTCTTTAAGATTATTAGCGGCCAAGTATTCGGTGTAACAGGCCAGTTTATCATGTTGCCTGATAAACACATCCATGATGCCGGTTCTGGCGAGCGCTTGTTGAATAGCCGCGTTGTTGCCGCCACTGATGACCGCGATCCTGTAATTTTTATTGTTGGCCAGGTGCAACGCGTATCCGTCTTTTGAATTGATGTTGCGTACCATCTCGCCGCTTTCCATTACAAGCACTTTGCCGTCGGTCATTACCCCGTCTATATCAAACATAAAAGTGGTGATCCTGTTCAGGCGTTCTTTAAAATTTAGCATCAGATTGTTGTTTTATAATCAATTCACTTAAATGTTTGTAAATCATTTTGAGTTGGGGCTTATCGGCAATCAGGCCAAGGTGTTTTTTCATCACCGCTGAATCGCCGCGTTTTGCAGGCCCTGTTTGCGCCAGCAAGGGATGAAGATTACCAAGCTTGTTAACTGTTTGCCTGATCAGCGGTAAAAGCAGGTGGGCATGTTTGTTGTTTTTGCTTGAACCTGTAAGGTCAAAGGCAGCCGCGTAAAGGGCATTTGTAAAATTGTTCACCAGCACCGCTCCCAGGTGAAACCTGAGCCGGTGTTCAGCATCCATAAAAATTACCTTTTCAGAAAACTCTTTGGCCAGGCGGCCGAGCTGTGTTTTTGTGAAGTTATTATCGGTCTCCAGAATCAAAGGTATGTCTTGCCAGTTAACCGCGTCGTTTTTTGAAAAAGTCTGAAGCGGATAAAACACGGCTTTGTTGTCAGTCCTGGTTTTAATCTCTTTTATTTTAGCGCTGCCTGAGGTATGAACGACAATCGCACCGGGTTTTTGGGGATGTATCATCTTCGAAACCGCCGAAATATGCCGGTCGGAAACACAGATAAAATAATAATCGGCGTCGTTACTGATCTTGTTGAGACCCACCCCGGTTTTACAGTTTAACTGGTATTTGAAGTCCCTGAGCAGCTGGTTGGTTTTGTGATTCACCACCAGCAATGAAAAATTGCCGGACATGTTTAACTGCTTCGCGAGGTGCCATGCTACATTGCCGCAACCAATAATTACGATCTTTTGTGCAGCCTCCTTCTTCATTAGTTTAAACCGTTTTTTGTTTTTTGAATTTACGGATTCTTTCAACAATCGCAATAACGGTTCCTATGGCCATTACAAGACAACCCAGCCACAATACATTGATGTATGGAAAGACATAAGCTTCCATCACAATAAAATCCCTGTTGTTAGATATCTTCTCACTCATGGTAATTTCAATGGTGCCCTCCTCGGGATTGATTTTCCAGAACACCAGTTTTAGTCCGAGCTGATCAACAATATCTTCGCGGGGGATCACAATATTCTTTTTGATAACAAATTTGGGATATGCCATAAAGGTCTGCGACTTTATGTCCACACAGCGCAGCACCGCGGTGATTTCCAGCAAGGAGTCGTTCGCCTGGTATTCGGACTTGCTTAAATTAGTGCGCAACGAATCAATAATGATGATGGCGTTACTCGAAAAAATAGTGTCGCCAACGTGACCTATGTAATTTTTAGCTGTGCCAAAAGCGTTCTTCTTTGCAGCTGCGGTATCCACATTCATGTCGGCATAGGTCACGTGGGTATATACGTCGCGGTTGAGGTAATGCCTTGTAGCTGGTTCGGGCGCCCTGCCCATTCTGGGGTTATCCTGTACGTGGGGCACCAGTGTAAAATCAAATTCAGGTTTACCGGCGCCGTTTAGTTTGAGGTAATCCACGTTAAAATACACGTTAATGCCCACGCGTTGTTTTCCGGTATAGGTAACAAGGTAAGGGCCCATCGGCAAGGTATCACCCTGGGTTAGCAGGATGCTTTTTTTATCGTCGTAATCAGCGCCGAGACCTGAAACTTTTCGTTGTGACGTATTTTTCGACAATACAACTTTTTTCGAAGTGGAAACCAGTGCACCAAGCAGCAACAGCGCAAAGCCGATATGGGCAATTGCCGCACCGCTTTTGGAGATTTTCCCCTTTAACACAACCATCCAATAGTCAAAATTTGCAAATACCGCGAAAAGAGAGGTGATCAAAAGAAGTGCATAACTGACCATGTTCCATTGGTTAGTGGTGCCGCTATTTTCAAAACCATTCATAAAATAAAGCGGCACTGCGCAAACCGTTCCAAACAGTACGGCAAGAGCAAACGAATAGGATACACGTTTAAGAAACTTTTTGCCCTCGGTTTTTTTGTATTTTAAAAACTGTGCCGCAGCGATCAGCAACATCAGAATAATTACAAATGGAACCATCCAGGCATTGTAAACAAAGGGCTTGGGCGGGGCGTAGTCGGTACCAAACATCTTATTCACAACCGGAATTGAGGTAAAATAAGTGATGATCAAACTTGAAAGAATAAGTACCAGTGAACCCAGGAACATCCAGAACTCACGCGAAAACAATTCTTCTTCTTCTTTCTCCTTCGGAAAATACCTGTAGTATGAAAAAACAGTGATCAGGGCTGACGCAGGAATCCAGATCATCAGCAGGATCCTTTTGTACCCGTATATGACGCCTGCCGCGAGAATGAGCAATGATATCACTGTGTAACAAACCCTGAATAACTGGTCTCTGATGAGCAGTGCTACGCTGATAAAAATAAAAGTGAGTACGTAGATCACGAGTTGCCCGGTCATACCGAGATCAGTAAAAGCGTGTACCGAAGCGTCGCCCAGCACACCACTGCGGGTTAAGAATGTTGAATACAATACCAGCAAAAAACTGCCAATGGTTAAAAAATGCGTTGTAAATAATGAGCCGCCTTTGTTTTTATTGATGATCATGGTGTGGGCGGCGGCAACCAGAACCAGCCAGGGAACCAGCGACGCGTTTTCAACCGGATCCCAGGCCCAGAAACCGCCAAAACTCAGCGCTTCATAAGCCCAGGCGCCACCCATCAAAATGCCAATGCCCAGAATTAACACCCCAAAGTAGGTCCATGGCAAAGCCAGGCCCTGCCACTGCGTATATTTTTTATTCCATAAAGCGGCAATCGAAAAAGCGAAAGGCACCAGCGTGGAAGCGAACCCCAGGAACAAGGTTGGCGGGTGAATAGTCATCCAGTAATTCATCAGCAGAGGATTTAATCCCCGCGCAGTTTTCGCCAGGCTTTCAACGTTCTTGACGAAGGGCATGTTAAAACCTGGCTGCTCGCGCAACAATAAAAAAGGATTACTGCCGATCTTATAATCGATCACATATACACCCAGCAACATACTGGCTAAAAAAACCTGCACAAGTGCGAAAACCGTCATTACCGGAATTTCCCAGTCACCGTTTTTTAATTGCCATTTTAGAATAAGTCCAAGAACAACGTTCCAGAAGGTCCACAACAAAAAACTGCCCTCCTGCCCTTCCCAGAAACAAGAGAGGATGTATTTCATGTCCATTTCTGTGTTGCTGTGCTGCCAAACGTAATGGTATTCGAAAAAATGATTGAAAAGCATAAAGAAAAGCGTACCGGCGATTCCGATAACAGCAAAGCCATGCAGATTAAACGCGAAACGCGCCAGTTTTACAAATGAAGGATTATTGCGGGCGAGAAAAAACGCGCAACACGAAAGCAGCGCTGCCACAAAAGAAAGAACAACAAACCCATTGCCCAAATGCCCTGCCCATAAACGTTCTCCAACCATTTGCATGTTGCTCATAAAGCAGTTTAATTAATTTTCTGCTGCCCGTTGTATTTGCTTGGACATTTCATTAAAATATCATTTGCATGGAAACTGTCTCCCTGCATCTTGCCGATCAAGACGATCTGCTCACTTTTTTCAAAATCCTGAGGCCGGCTTTTATGTAAAACCACCTGTTTAACCACGCCTTTGTTATCAACCATGCTGAACAAAAATTCGTCGGGATTTATTTTTGGATCATAAATCTGCGGCTGCCCTTTATCCAGCTTGCCCACCACATGAAATTCCTGATCGGGGTTTGAGAGCGCTTCGGTAAAATCGGCATAGGTACTGGTGTTTTTAAGAGAAACGAAAATCACCCCGATGGCGACGGCAATTACTATGATTCCTAATATGTGTAGTTTTTTCATGGGTGTTTAAAAACGATTAGAGATTAGCTATTGGTTTTGCTGTTGATACTTTGACCTTCGTTCATCTGGTTTTCGAGGCGATTGATCTTTCTTTCGATCAGCGTCAAAAAAACCACAATCGCCACAAAGATCATGGCTATCACCGTTATTACGATATAGATCTTGCCATCGGACCTGAACTGATCGGCCATTTCGGGTTCAGCGGCAACTGACCCAACCTGTGCCTTGATCAACAACGAAAAAAACACACATAACGTTAACAAACTATATCTTTTCATACAATTTCATTTTTATAAAACTGGTCCTGTTTTTTATTTCAAGCAGCCAGCAGCTGAATAAGACCCAGCCGATTACAGCGGGATAAAACACCAGGCGCATGTTGCTGTCGAGATCGTACTTGCCGAATGCCGGGTTGCCACCGTTGCCCGGATGCAAGGAATCGGTCAAACGGGGAAGCACCATGATGAATACGTTCATCATCACAAAAGCGAAAATATTATAAACCGCCGATATGCGTGCGCGTTTGGATTCATCCTCGAGAGATGACCTTAAAATAAAGTAAGCCAGGTATATCAATATACTCACGGCAACCCCGTTTAACTTTGGATCCTGGAAAGTCCACCAGGTGCCCCAGGTATATCTGGCCCACACCGAACCAGTGGTAAGTCCCGGTAAACTGAAGAAAAATCCAACAACGGCCGCGTTATAAGCTTTTGTGTCGTTAAGGCCGGTATTTTTTTGAAGCGCCAAAACGCTATACACCACCGAAACGCCCATCATGAACAACATGGCAAACCAAATGGGTACATGGTAATAAACGTTCCTGATGGTTTCATTTAAAATGTCGAGGCGTGGCACTGGATTTAACAAACCCCAGGTGAGTGTGTAAAGAATAATAATGACTGAAAGTATTTTGTACCAGTGTTTCATGCGAATGGAATAGTTTATAGTTAATGTGGTTAAACCCCGCCATCAACTAACGACTACAGACTCTTTTTAGGTGCGCCAAAGATACTGAATAAATAAAGATTTGCATAGGGTCGACCAACACAAAATTTAAGAATATTGAAGCGTTTTAGTCCCTTTATTTGATCAAATCCAATGGATGTTAAACAAAATTCACTTATTATTGGTAATTGTTCTTTTAACCTGTTCGAAAACATCTGGTCAGAATAGCCGTTCTGCCATCAATGACTATCTTTAAAAAGATCAGTCGCGCCACAAATAAGGGAACAGCAAAAATGAAAGCGCCACCGTTAAAACATTTAAAGCTGCAAGAATTACAATAAAATTAGTACCCACGCCGGCCCACTCAATGCCGTCAACCGCTTGTTTGCTGAGGCGGATCACCACCAAAAGCAAAGGCATCAGCACAGGAAAACTCAAAATGCTCATCATCGCAAAATTGCCACTGGCTTTGCTGGCAATGGCGCTCATCAGGCTTAAAACCCCTGCCAGGCCCGTTGAGGCCAACAACAGCACCACAAAAAACAATCCCATGTTCTCAACTTCGTTTTTGATAAAAAACCCGTAAAAGAAAAAAGTGATAAAGCTCAACAGGAACATAAACACCATGCTGGCCAGGATCTTCGACAAAATAAAATGCCGGGGCGAATAATGCAAAAAATTGAACAAGGCCTGGCCGCCCGTTTCTTTTAAAAAACTACGACCACTGATCGTGACCGATGTAAAAAGCGTAATAACCCAGAAGAGCGCGTTCCAGCTGGGCTTGTCGAGGTGGCCCCTGAAACAGAGGGCGCTCACAAAGATGGTACCCACTACATACACCAAAACGCCACCAAGCGTTGATTTCTGTCGAAACTCCAGCAAAAACTCTTTTTTGATCAGCGCTTTCAGCATCAGGTTTTAATAAGACATAAGATCTTTGCCGATGTCCCGCCGGAAGTATTTTCCTTCGTATTTTATTTTATCGGCCGCGATAAAACTTTTGTTAATTGCTTCTTCTATGCTTTTACCAAAAGAGGTAATGGCAAACACGCGACCGCCATTGGTAAGCACTTCATCGCCATCGGGGCGGGTACCCGAGTGAAACACCAACGATTCCTTTATGACTGCAAGATCTCTTACTTTTTTTCCCTTTTCAAAATCCCCTGGATAACCACCGCTAACCATCACTACAGTAGCAGCCACCTCGTTAATGGTCTCATAATTTTTTTTATCCAGTGTTTGCGTGGCCACTCCCTGGAGCAGGTCGAGCAGGTCTGATTTTATCCTCGGAATAACCGCTTCGGTTTCAGGATCTCCCATGCGGCAATTGTATTCGATCACCGAAGGCTCACCGTTGCAATTCATAAGGCCTATAAAAATAAAACCGCGGTAGTCGATCCCTTCACTGTTAAGACCAGCAATGGTAGGTTTTACGATGGTTTCTTCCACTTTATTAATAAAGGCACTGTTGGCAAAAGGAACCGGGCTTACCGCCCCCATACCGCCTGTATTTAAACCGGTGTCACCTTCGCCAATGCGTTTGTAATCTTTGGCCGCCGGTAAGATCTTGTATGATTTTCCGTCGGTTAGCACAAACACCGATAATTCGATGCCCTTTAAAAATTCTTCAATTACTACCTTATTGCTTGCTGCGCCGAACTTCGAATCCACCAGCATTTTTTGCAGTTCGATTTTAGCTTCCCCGCGTTCACTTAAGATCAGAACCCCTTTGCCCGCTGCGAGGCCATCTGCCTTTAACACGAACGGTGGCTCGAGTGTTTCCAGAAAGTTGTATCCTTCGTCCAAATTGTCTTTGGTAAAAGTGGCGTACCGGGCGGTGGGTATCCCGTGCCTGATCATGAATTGTTTGCTGAAATCCTTGCTGCCTTCAAGCTGAGCGCCATCGCGCTTAGGACCTATCACCGGAATATCCTTCAATACCTCGTCGTTCAGAAAAAAATCATGAATGCCGTTCACAAGCGGATCTTCAGGGCCAACCAGTACCAGGTCAATGTCTTTCTCCCAAACCAGGTTCTTGATCCCTTCAAAATCATTCACTGCCACATTCACGTTGGTGCCGCAAAGGGCGGTACCCGCATTGCCCGGCGCGATATAAAGATGCTGTAAACTCTTACTCTGGGCTATTTTCCATGCAAATGCGTGTTCCCGTCCGCCAGATCCTAAAATTAATACGTTCATAAATTTTTAAATGTCAAGATAGAAGTCCCTGGCTGTTCTCCGCAGCAAATCAATACTTTTTACGGCTAAATGTTTTATTCCCTCTCACCCTTTTTCTTGCCCGGTCGGCATTTCTTTTCGATAAAACCATTTCGTTAAATTGTTTGCCTTTGGTGCGGAAACGGCTGAATAATTTACTGTTATCGGCGTACCTGCTCCTGTCGGTGGTGCGGCCTTTAGGCGACCAGGTGGGTCTGCTTTTTTTAAATAGGCGGGAAAACATACTTTTCCTGCCGCCGCCTCTCGCGAACTCATCGGCGTGACCCGCACTTTTGTGCCTTTTAAACGAACCTCCCCTTTTGTGGTTGCGATGTTCCCGCTTCTTTCCCCCGGTTTGGGCTAAATAAACGTTTGAAAATCCGAAACCGAAAAACAGCAGGGCAATTATTAAAAACTTTTTCAACTTAATATGGTACAATTATACGAAAAAACGACCTCTTTCTTACACAGAACCGGTCCTATTCAACCAAATTTCATGCAAAAATCGCCAATGCACCGGCAATCTGCTTTTTTTAAATCTTTACGGATCCAAAATAAAATGATGATAAAACCGTTGACAGTTGTAGGCGCTGCTGACCAAACATCATTTTATGTACAGCAACGCAGTAAAAAAATAAATAAACAAATGTTAACGAAAAAAACCGCATTTACCTCAGAACCGCCAAAAAAAATAATGTAAATTTATTCATTCCTTTTTGATTGAAACAGTTCTTAGTGATACTCCTATTTTGCGTTTCACGGGCATATGCCCAGGTGGGACCACCCAGCTTGCGCTGTCTTGAAGTTTTAGCGAATAACGACGTCATTATAAAATGGATCCCGCCAGTTGATCCCGGAGGTGTTTTTAACTCCTACGACATTTACACTTCGCCCAGTGCCGGGGGGCCATTTACGCTGCTGGTGAACCTTCCTGGTTCTATTACCCAGGCCGCCTACACCGATCCTGCCACCATTGCCAACCTGCAAAGTGTTTATTATTATATGGTATCCAGGTCAGGACCGGCAGGAGCCAATGTTTCTGCCCACTCCGACACATTAAAGACCATCTTTCTGAACCTCAACCCCGGCAACGGCTCGCAGGAATATCTAAAATTGACATACAACCACCTGCATCAGCCCAAACTATCAACAACGCTCAATACTTTTACACTGTTAAAGGAATATCCGATGGGTACCTGGAGCACCTTTGCGGCTTCCAATAACATCACTTATAACGATACGCTCAGTGTGTGCCAGGCCAGCCTGAACTACCAGGTGAGAATCCTTGACAACAGTGGTTGTATCTCAACTTCGAACCACCAGGGCGGTGTGTTTAACGACAAAAAAGATCCCGCCGAACCTGTGATTGACTCCATCAGTGTTTTACCAAATGGCACGGTGATTCTGGCCTGGCACATTCCCCGCGATCTGGACATCACCAAATACAGGATCTACCAGCTGATCTCATCAGGATCGAGCACCATCAACGCCGCTATTGATACCCTTAATGGCAGAAACAACAGTTCTTACACTTTTATCACCAATGCCGCTTATGGCCAGTCGATTTCCCTTTTTCTTTCTTCTATCGACAGTTGCAACAGGATTTCGCCTTTCACCAATTCGGGAGGAACCATGAATTTAAAACTTTTGTACGACCGCTGTCAGTATAAGTCGGTGATAGCGTGGAACCCTTACAAAAATATGCCCAAGGGCATCAAAGAATACCGCGTGTATTATTCGACCGACGGCGCTAACTTCAACGTGATAGGCACCACCACGGGCACCACGTTTACCCATACTGGCGTTGCGCCTGATAAAAGCATCTGTTATTTTGTGCGGGCTTTTAATGCAGACGAAACTGTAACTTCATCGTCGAACTGGCACTGTTTTTTTTCAACGCAGGTAAAATCGCCTTCCTTCCTGTATGTGAAATCGGCGGGTGTATTGGCCGACAAGACTACGCAACTCAGGTTGTTTCTCGATACATCCAAATACAGCAAAGGCATCGATGTTTTCAGGTCCGAAGATGGCACCAGTTACCAGCCTGTTGGCTATGTGCCAACCACCAACACGCCCGACTACACTTTTATTGATAAAAACGAAGGTGGTACCGACACCATGAGTTATTATTACAAAGCCTCTATAAAAGACAGCTGCGGCAACACACGTTCAACCAGCAATATTGCCAAAACCATTTTATTGAAAGTGGCCGAAGACCGGGAATTTATTTTTACCAAACACCTGAAATGGACTGCTTATTCCGGTTTCGCAGGCGGTGTAAATAGTTACAATATTTACAGGGTGATCAACGGCTCGGGCACGCCCAAACTGATAGGCAATACTGCGTTATTGTCCAACACTTACTCCGACAATCTTGAAGATGAGGCCCCGAACGGTTCCAAGGTTGAATACCTGGTGGAAGCAGTTGAGGGAACAGGCAATCCCTACGGTTTTATGGAAACAGCTACTTCCAACCTCAAAAACGTTTACATGGAAGGCAGGATCTTTATCCCCACTGCTTTTGCCCCTAACGGAAAAAATAGAATATGGTTGCCCATTACCCATTTTATCGACAAGAAAGAATATTCAGTTAAGATCTTTAACCGCTGGGGGAACAAGGTATTTGAAACCGCCGACGACACCGTGGGCTGGGATGGAGATGGCGCTCCCAACGGTATTTACGCCTACGTGATCTCTTATAAAAACGCAAGGGGCGAATACCAGGAATTAAAGGGAACCCTGATGCTGTTGTAAGAGCGGCAGAAAAACTATCAGATCAAAGAGGTTTAAAACTATTTAAACGACGCGCCTGCGCCTGCTGAACCAAACGTTATTTTTATTCCGTCATGCGATTCTTATTTATACTCCTATTCTGGACCCCGGTTTTGGCGGGATTGAGCCAGAAAAAACCGGCGCCAAAACCCACCTGCGTATTGTTTATTTTCGACGCCAGCAAAAGCATGGTGGCCAAACACGACAATACCAGCAGGATTGAAGGTGCCAAAACACTTTTTTATAAATTTATAGACAGCCTGAGCCGCGACAAAACCATGCAGTTTGCCTTGCGCATGTACGGCCACACAATAAAATACCCGCCCGGCGATTGCAAAGACAGTAAACTGATTGTACCATTTGCACCCAACAATACCGGCCTGATCAAACAAAAGGTAAAAGAAGCCCGGCCAACCGGCATTACTCCAATTGAACATTCGATGACCGAAGCGGCCAGTGATTTTAAAGATAATAAAAGCAATAACATTGTTATTTTAATTACCGACGGTATTGAAGAATGTGGTGGCGACCCTTGCAAAGCCCGCCAAAAATTGATGGAAAAAGGGATTGTTTTTAAGCCTTTTATCATTGGCATTGGTCTTAGCCCCGAACAGATTAAAACCTTTGAATGTGTGGGTACATTTTACGATTACGACGACCAGCAGATGTTCTCGAATATTTCAACGGTGATCCAACAACAAAAACTAAATAAAACCACAGCACAGGTGAACCTTCTCGACGCCAGCTCCAGTCCCAGTGAAAGCAACGTGAACATGACATTTTACGATGCCGGCAAAAAAGAATACAAATACAATTATATACACACTTTAAATTACAAGGATAACCCTGACACCCTTTACATTGATGATTTTCCTTTGTACAAAGTGGTTGCCCACACCATTCCGCCGGTTGAAAGCAAAGAGATCAAACTCTCGGCCGGAAAACACACCGTCATACCCATCGATGCGCCGCAGGGTTATTTAAGCGTTCAGCGCCAGGAGGGCGCTTATAATTTTAACGAAAAGGTAAAATGTGTGGTGAGAAAAACCAACGACATGAAAACGCTGAATGTGCAGCCGCTTAACGTTACCGAAAAATACATTACCGGCAGTTACGACATCGAGATCCTGACCCTACCGCGGATCTATTTAAGTGCGAACCGGATCGAACAATCGAAAACCAACACCATCGAAATTGCCAATGCCGGCATTTTACAGGTTAAATGTCTTGAGTCGGGAGATGGCAGTATTCTTGTGAAAAGAAACGACCGCCTTGAATGGGTTTGCAACCTCGGTAAAGAAACGCTGCAGACCTTTTACCTGCAGCCTGGCGATTATGTTTCGGCCTGGCGTGCGAAAACACTCAAGGGCAGTATCTACACCATCGAAAGAAAATTCACCATCACCTCCGACAACCAGACCATCATCGAGTTTTTCAGGTAAATAACACGAGGCTATTTTTTAGGCTTACCTAAAAATTATTTTCGATAAATAAAAATTATCGCTAACTTTGTGCCATGGAAATTTCCTTAACCGAAGAAAACTATATCAAAGCCATCTTTTCGATTAGCCGTTCTAGCAGTGCCGAGGGCGTAAGCACCAACGAGCTGTCGGATCACCTGCACAACAAAGCCGGTTCGGTAACCGATATGCTGAAACGACTCGCCGAAAAGAAACTGATCAATTACCAAAAGTACAAAGGCGTTTTTCTCACACCCAGGGGCGAGAAGCTGGCGCTGAATATTGTTCGCAAACACAGGTTATGGGAAGTGTTCCTGTTGGAGAAACTCAGGTTCAAATGGGACGAGGTGCATGAGATCGCCGAGCAGCTCGAGCACATTAAAAGCGAAGAACTGATCCAGCGCCTGGATGAATTTTTAGGCAAACCTAAATTCGATCCCCATGGCGATCCAATTCCCGACGCAAAGGGGCAGCTCAACCCAATTAAAGCTGTGCCCCTGAACAGGTTCCAGACAAAAGGCAATTTTATTTTTATGGGCGTTTGCGAGCACTCCAAAGCCTTTCTGCAGCACCTCACGGCTATTGGCCTTAAAATAGGCGACACGGTTAAGGTGGAAGAGATCAACGAGTTTGACAATTCTTTTAAAGTAAAGATCAACAAAGGACACAGCCAGTTCTTCAGCAATAAAGTAGCATCCAGTATATTAGTGGAGTCAAAAAAATGAGCAAGTCGCTGGAAGAAGTCAACTCATCAGTGAACACGCACACGGGAAGCACTTTCAGGCGGTTGCTGGCATTCCTGGGTCCTGCTTATATGATCAGTGTGGGTTACATGGATCCGGGCAACTGGGCCACAGACATCGCGGGTGGCAGCCGCTTTGGATACAGTCTTTTGTGGGTACTGGTCATGAGCAACATCATCGCGCTGCTTCTCCAGAGTCACTGCGTGCGGCTGGGCATTGTCACCGGGAAAGACCTTGCGCAGGCATCGCGCCTGAACTACCCCCGTTTTGTGAACCTGTTTTTATACCTGCTCGCCGAAATTGCGATTGCCGCGTGTGACCTGGCGGAAGTCATAGGCATGGCCATAGGCCTTCACCTGCTTTTCCCGGGTTTAAGTATATTGGCCGGCGTGTGTATCACGGTATTCGACAGTTTTATCCTTTTGTTCCTTTTAAACAAGGGGATCCGTAAGCTCGAAGCTTTTATCATCAGCCTAATCGCATTGATTGCCATATCCTTCTTTATAGAAATCATAATCGCTAAACCATCCGGTGCAGCCATCGTGAGTGGCTTAAGGCCTTTTATTGAAAACGACGAAGCCCTTTACATTGCCATTGGCATTATTGGCGCTACCGTGATGCCACATAATTTGTACCTGCACAGCTCGCTGGTGCAAACGCGTAAATTTAACCGGACACCATCAGATATAAAAAAAGCCATCCGATTTAATACAGTCGACAGCGCCATTGCGCTTACCCTGGCCCTGTTTGTTAACGCTGCCATACTCATTCTCTCAGCCGCAACCTTCCACAAAAATGGCATGCACGATGTCGCGGAGATCCAGGACGCGCACCAACTGCTCGAGCCAATGCTGGGAAGCGCGCTGGCGCCGATACTTTTTGCTGTGGCGCTGATAGCGGCTGGACAAAGCTCTACCATCACCGGCACGCTGGCCGGACAGGTGGTAATGGAAGGTTACCTCAATTTCAGACTGAGACCCTGGGTCAGAAGATTGCTCACGCGCCTCATCGCTATCATTCCAGCTTTTATCACCATACTCATTTTAGGAGATGGCGCTACAGGCAAGCTGCTTATTTTAAGCCAGGTGATTTTAAGCCTGCAACTGGGTTTTGCTATCATTCCCCTCATCCACTTTGTAAGCGATAAAAAGAAAATGGGTGAATTCGTGATCCCACTCTGGCAGAAAATCGGCTCCTGGGCGGCCGCACTGATCATTGTAGGGTTGAACGCAAAACTGGTGTATGGCGAAATCGCCGACCTCATCAGTAATTATCCGCATCCGCTGCTTGTAAGTTTCACCTTGGTGCCCATTTGCATGTTCTGTTTTTTAATGCTTATTTACATTACCGTTATTCCCCTCATCACAAGGGAAAAATCGAATGTGACGGAAGGCTTCCATCATGCAACCGCGCCACTGCTTATCGACCAAACCAAACTTGTGCGGCGCATTGGCGTAACCGTTGATTTCAGCGCCAGCGATAACAAAGCCATTAACAAGGCCATCCAACTGGGCAATGACCATTCCATACTCGTTTTGATCCACGTACTCGAGAGCACCAACGCCATGGTTTACGGTGAAAACGCCTTCGACCACGAAAGGGAGGAAGACTTTCAAAAACTAAAAAATTACCAGGAGCAGCTGGCAAAAGAGAACATTAATACCGAAATTCAACTGGGTTTTGGCGATCCCGCGCAGGCCATCCCGCAACTGCTTTTAAAAAATGAATGTGACATGCTGGTAATGGGCACACACGGGCACAGAACCATTAAAGACATCATACTGGGCAGCACCATAGAAAACATCAGGCACAACATCATGATTCCGCTGGTACTGGTGTGATCAAGGGAATACCGAGTCTGTCAGTTTCCGGCAATTGGCGTCGTTGTCAAAGTTCTCAACCTGCTGCCTGCGCGAGGCAATAAGCGCCTCCGAAAAATCTTTTGTGATGAGCATTTTGGCTGCGTCGATATATTGCGCGGCTGTTTCACGAATAAAAAGTGATTCGTTATCGCAGATGCCGGTGCCCGCGATCATAAAAGCATTACAAACAATAAAACGCCCATTGTAAAGTACGTTCAGCAATTTCAGTTTTAAACCTGTAGGCTGAGCTGTGAACAACATATGTATATGCGCATGCTGTACCAGCGCATTCATCTGTTTTTCGTCGGGGTTGGCAATAAGTTGAATGTTTGTATGCAAGCTGATCAGCCGCTTCAAAAACGCCGGGGGGTTTAAACCGGCGATCACACAGTTGATCTCCAGCTTCGAAAACACTTCTGATATCAACCATTGGGCAGCTTCATAATTCTCTGACACGCCAAGATTGCCGTGGAACAAAATAAAATCACCTTTACCCGGTTTGATATTAACCGATGCGTTGGGATGAAAGCTGGGTAAGTAAAGCGATTCAACCGAGGGATATTCTAACTTAAAATACGCGCTGTCTTTTTGATTCACTGCCAGGATAAGATCGGCTGAATTTAAAATGGGCTCAAATTGTTTAAGCCTGAAGGCTTCAATTTTAAGGTAAATCTTTTTGAAAAAATTCCTCTCTGATTTTGAGAGTTCGTTGTAATATTCGTGTTCGATATTGCTGTGCCTGTATATTTTTTTTCTGTCTTTAAGCCGCTCATCGCTCATTAAATAACAGGTATGCAAAACTTCAAAAAGTACCGGGTGTTTATCTGCAAGTAAATTGCGTGCGAGCTCATCCGAAATTCGCGATTTTACATTGTAGGGTAAAAAACCAAGGTTCGAAAAAATACCGGTTTTACGCTGGTAATAAAAAACTTTCTCGCAGAGCAATTCAAGTTCGGGCGCCTGGCTGCGGCCATAATTAAAACAATGGAGGTAAATTTTAACGCCGGCTTTTTTTAACCATACCAGTTTGTAATAAACGTCTATGACACCGCCGTAATTTGCCGGGAAAGGAACATCAAAGGAAACAATATGGAGATATTGTGGCAAAAATCCAAAGATGACCATTTTTATTCAAAATAAAAACCATTTGAAATAATTCCGGCTTTAAAAAATGAGAGTTGGTTGCCTTTTAGGTCGAACAGGTAAATGTTAGAACGCTGAACATAATCCAGCGCGTCGGCAGCATACAAAATACCATTCTCCGGATTAATGCCGAGTCCGTAAAAATTTCTTCCGTTGGCTGGTATAAAAGGGCCCTGGGGCAATGCGCCCGAAGAGATAGGCAACCTGAAAACCCCGTTGTTGATATAATACAAAGTGTCTTTTGTTTTGTTAAGACACAAGTTTCCTGGCAGATCCTGGGCGGCAAAAGTCAGGTTTGATTCGATGGCGTGTGAAACCGGATTGATCCTGAACAACCTGGCGGGTACATTGTTTTGCTGGTCACCGCCACTCATCACCCAAACCTTATCATGCTGGTCGATCACAACGTTGCCGGCGTTCAATCCAACATCAATACTGTCGCTCAGCTGGTCGGTAAGCGTGTTAATTACATAAAGATAGTTTCTCCGCAGGTTGGTCACAAAAACCTTGTTGTAAATGAGTGCCATTTTTTCTGTCCAACCGGCGCATTTTATAGTTCCTGTTTTAACATTGCTGTTCAGGTCTATGATACTGATCCCTTTTGATCCCAGCTCGCTCACATAGGCCTTGCTGTTGGTAACCGCTAAGAGGTAACGTGGCGAACTGAGATTAACAATTTCATCTGTTTTTTTCAGTTGCCGGTCGCACACAATAATTTTATTTGAATTGTTCACTACTATATAAAACCTGTTGCCGGCAAAAGACACAGACTGGGCCACATCGCCAAGCGCTTCGTTGTTTTGCGCTTTGTAAAAGTCCTCAACTGCCTGGCCGGTGGCCGGGTCATAAAGAGAAACCGAAGCCTGGCTGCTGCCAAATCCGCCTTCGTTGATCACATAAACTTTTTTATCCCTGCTCAACTGCAGCGGTTCCTGCGTAATGGCCGAAGGTTTGTCCTTAACACAGGAATAAAAAAGAAAGTTAAAAATGAAGATGGCCGCGATTTTTTTCATACAAATAAACTGGCTGCCAGCTTGTATTGGCAGCCCCTGCATTTAGTTTTTAATTATTTTTTTTACAGTTCGGTTATCGCCTGAAATAATTTCAAGAAAATAAAAACCCTTGCCCAGTTCACTGAGATCCATGTTGCCGTTGCTACTGCTGATAGTTGTACTTTTAACCAACTTTCCGCCGGCATCAGTTAACACAGCTGTTACCGGAATAGTCAGCAGCCCGCTGACTTCAATAGAGATCGCATTGTCAGAAGGGTTAGGATACACATTGATCTCTGCGATGTTGGCAAATGAAGGCTTTACAGCCGTTACATCGTACCTGCCGGTGGTGAAGTTGTCGATGGCGAAAAAAGATGGGGTATTGATGAATCCGAAGCTCATGTCGGAAGAACGGATAAAAAACTGAATACTGTCAACCTCACCAATGGCGGAGGTATTTACAAACTGCCAGCTGCTCAGGATAAAATCCTGGCTATTGTTGGTGAAGGTAAAATCTGCAAGCATCACGGTTACACTGTCGTTTTTGAGCGCGCCATTGTTGTAACCTTTAACAATCACTTTAAAAAAATCGGGATAGGCCCCCTGAGGGATTGTGGTGCCGGATCCTGTGCCGGTAGTGTCTCCGAATTTTCTCGCGAAAGCGTCGCCTTTTGCCATTGATTTGTAAGCGTAGGTAGTATTCGTGATGTAAAATCCGGCAACGGTGGTCTGCGGCACAGCTGTAGTTTTAATAACCGCGCGGTCCTGACCCACAGCATAGATGGCCGAATTGGCAAATCCTTTCAGCGCCCTTACCCCGTATAAATTTCCGGCACCTGCCGTTACCGAATCGTAATCATTGGTGTAGGCAAATCCGCCGCTCCAGTAATTAAATCCTGAATCGTACTGGTATTGGAATATGGCGTTGGAAGTCTGAAACGGCGTACTGGTGGTTGGACTATAGGCCGAGCCGGGAGTAAGCGTAAAGGTTTCAAAATCGGCAACTGTGACCTGGGCATTAGTTGTGAAGGCCAGGCAAAGTACAGCCATAAACGCGATCTTTTTTATTGTCTTCATTTTTTTAGATTCCATCAGTTGTTTTGATGTGTGGATGTTTGGTTTCATATTTTCTGTTTTTTCTATTTGATTTTTGTCATGTTCTGAAAGTGATGCCGATTTCAAAGTTTCTGAGCGGCATTGGTCTGCCGTTGATGATGCTGTAATTGCTGTTAAATAAATTGTTGCAGGCCGCGAAAAAAGACAGGTGCATTTTTTTTATGGGCTGGTTGTAATTTAGTTTCAGTGAACATACATGGTAAGGCCTTAGCCAGGTTGAATTATCGCTGGCGGTAAAGCGGTAACCAACATACTGGTGAAAAAAGAAAAAACCTGCGCGCTTATAAACTGCGGAAATATTGTCGTTAACTGTATACCGGGGTGTATAAATCAACTGCTTACCGGTTGCACTGTTATTTTGCTGGGAGTTAGCAACTGCTGTCGACAAAACATAACCAGTGGCAAAGTCGGCACTTAAGCGCAGTTTGTTTTTAACGTAGCTGATTTTCCAGCTGGTTTCCGTGCCCCTACTCCACACCTGCTGAATATTAACCGGCGAGGGGTTTGCGCCGGCGCCGTGCACCCACAAAATCCAGTTATCAATTTTTCTGCTATAGGCCGCTGCTGAAATAAAAAATAAAAACCGGCCCCGCTCTTTCCTGTAACTCAACTCCCCTTCTATGGTGTAACCTTGTTCCGGTTTTAGTTGTATGTTGCCGCCTGGCACCCAATAGAGGTCGTTGAGCGTGGGCTGCCGGTAAACCCGTGCGACATTGCCCTTAGCAGTCAGTCCTTTAACAATCAGGTACTCCGTCGAAAAACTACCCGTAAACGGCAAGGTGCCAACGCTAAAATGTTCGGCCCTGACACAGAAGTAGGTACTTAACTTTCCTTTCAGGAATGAAGACCTGTTTCCCAGTAACACCGAAAACCTGTCAGCTGATCGCTGACCCTTGTATTCTGAAACGTTTGCCGAACTGGATAAAAAATTAACTCCTAGATTCAATTGCTGGTTTTTAAGCCAGGAGAAATAATTTTCGTTCTCGGCCATAACGGTTTGCACAGTGCTTTTTGAAAAAACGGCAGACAGGCTATCTGTATAATTGATCTTCTCGGCAAAATAAGCGCCCCTTACCACCGATTTAAACCTACTGGCATTGTAACTCCAGTTGGCTGATAAGCGTGTGGCACCATCATACTGGTAAGTTTTACTTTCGACGTTATTGTTTACCGAAGGCAAACGCCTTTCGTTGGCGTTTACCCATGCGTTAAAAGAAAGGATCTGTTTTGAATTGAGAATAAATTTAAATTCCTGCATCAGCCCCCTAAAATCGTAGGCCGCGTTTTTTTGCTTTTTTACAGGGTCATTCTTATCTGTTGTATCGGCGTATTTAAAATTGTTTTTAGAACTGTTTTGATACAATTTTGTAGAAGACACAAAACGCTGTTGGCTTACCAGTATATGGGCACTACTGTTCAAGGCGCCGGTGTTGCCTCCGCCCATACTGAGCGCAGTGCGGAAACCTTTGTTAAACGGGTTATTGTTGTTGAGGTAAATGCTGCCACCCACGGCCCCGCTGCCCCAGAGCGACGAAGAGCCTCCGTACTCAATTTCAACATCTTCAAACAATACCGAGGGCATCAGTGCCAGGTCTGACTGGCCGAGCATGGCGTTTTGCAGATTAAACCCATTCCATAAAACTGCAGTCTGCGAGGCATTACCGCCCCTGAATGCCGTTGTGGCCAAAGCACCGGGACCATAACTCTTTATAAATATTGGTGAGTTGAATGCGATAAGGTCTGCCACAGAACTGAACCTGAATTGTTCTTTAACAGCAGAGTCGAGTGCCAGCGTTTTTTTTCCGATTTGCGAAAGGCTGCTTTTCCTGGCAACTACCTCAACGGTTCTTAGAGCAAGAGTATCCTGCGCCTTGAGTTGCAGCGATACAACAACACAAAACAGGCACAGGGGTTTAATAAAATAAATTAAACCACAAGCATAACGCTTATTACAGAGTAAGATCAATTTACAGGTATTATTTACGCGTTTTCTGCCTCACATCCCGAAGGCTCAAACATTGCGCAAATGGCAGGTCTTCTGACTTGTCCTTGCTTAAAACGCCTTCCCGTACCTGTTGAAGTGTACAGTGGCAAACGATTGTTTTAAGTTGCTGAAAGGACTCACAGCAGCGGGTACTATTAGTGATTCTCACACTATTCCCTATTAATCTTTTGCTTGCCCGGGGCGATCACGGTTTTTGCCGGATGCCTGAACGGGTTTAAAAAAGAACCAATTGCGAGGCAAAGATAAAAATTGTATCCAACATTAAATAATTTATTTTCTTTGCGTCAGTTTTTACAGCATCTTTCATCAACCCATGGACAACGCATTAAAAAAAGAATTGTCGGCATACCTGCTCAGCTTTGTTTCAGAAAAACGCAAAGCGCGCTTCGACGAAGTGATCTCGCAACGCACCGATCATTTAAGAGTGGTGCTCGAAAACGTTTACCAGGACCATAATGCCAGCGCGGTTTTGAGAAGTTGCGAAAGTTTCGGTGTTCAGCATGTTCATTTTATCGAGAACAGGAACCACCTGCGCATCAGCGACGATGTGTCGATGGGAAGTCACAAATGGCTGAACATACACCGTCACAACCAAAGCAACAACAACACCGTGGAAACCCTCACACATTTAAAGTCACTCGGGTACAGAATTGTAGCGACCACACCCCATAAAAACGATTGCACGCTTGATCAGCTGCCTGTTGACGGGAAACTGGCTCTGGTGTTTGGCACCGAACTCGATGGCATCTCCAGCGATGTATTTGAGCAGGCCGACGAGTTCGTAAAAATACCCATGTATGGTTTTACCGAAAGTTTTAACGTGAGCGTGTGTGCGGCCCTTTGCATGTATGAACTCACTACCAGGATCAGGCAAACGGTGCCGGGTTATTTACTCAGCGAACAGCAGAAACTCGATGTTTATTTTGAGTGGTTGAAAAACAGCGTGGATAAAAGCGAGGCGCTTATTGAAGATTATTTAAACAAACAGGCCTGAGGCGATGCCATCGGCCCTCAGCCTCCCTTCGCGGTTCAGGACGATCAGGCCGTTTTTTTCTTCCACAAAGGCGTTCAGGTCTTTAAGGCCTTTTATAAAATGTGCGAGGATTGTTTCCCCAAAAAGGGCACGGATTTCAGCCAGGTCGCAGCCCCAGATGGTTCTTAACCTGGTGAGAACATATTCGTTGTACCTGTCGTTCAGGCTGAGTTCCTCCCTTTCAAAAAACCCCTCGCCTGCCGCAATGGCTTTAATATAAGCTGTGTTACTTTTTACGTTCCACTGCCGCGACAAACCGTTAAATGAATGGGCCGAAGGTCCCAGTCCCAGGTATTTTTTTTGAAGCCAGTAGTTGCTGTTGTGAACCGCCATAAAACCAGCTTTTGCAAAATTTGAAATTTCGTACTGCACCAAACCTGCACTGTCAAACTGTTCGAGCATGTTCAAAAACTGCAAGCTGCTGAGGTCTTCGTTAACCGGTGGCTCAGTGCCTTTCCGGTGTTTGAGGCCCAGTGCCGTTTTGTGTTCAATGGTAAGATTGTAGGCCGAAACATGCTGTGATTCCAAAGCAATGGCCTGTTTCAGCGTTGCATCCCATGACGCCAGGGTTTGAAATCTGCTGCCGTAGATCAGATCGATGCTGATGTTGCCAAAGCCGCTGTCCTGCGCCAGTTTAACCGATGAAAGCGATTCAGCGGCTGTATGTGCTCTGTTCATCCACTTTAGTTCTTCATCATTAAAACTCTGCAGACCAACACTCAAGCGGTTAATGCCAACACTTTTCCAATGCTTCAGCGCTTTAACACTGATGTCGTCGGGGTTGGCTTCCAGGGTGATCTCGCTGCCGCTTGGCCACGAAAAAAAGCCGGCCAGCGTTTCAAGGATCCCGGCCAGATCCCCCTCCGATAAAAGGCTTGGGGTTCCCCCACCGAAATAAATTGATCCAATATTGGGATCGCCGAGGTAAGATTTTTTAAGTGCGGCCTCCGCAAGAATCGCTTGAATCACCTCGCCTTTATTGTTGAGATTGGTGCTGAAATGAAAGTCGCAATAGTTACAGGCTTGCCTGCAAAAAGGGATATGTAAGTAGATGCCGGACACGCAGTTTTGTTGTTTAATTTTAGAGACGGAATGCCGCTGGCATTTGGAATTAACGCTTAAATCTATAATTAAAAATATTCACACCGAAAAAATTAATAAAAAAAACATTTTTCACTAACAATTTGAAAATAATTACTATTTTAGCAGCCTACTAAACTTTTTTAAAGTATGAAAAACACTACTAAGCTTACTTTAACAGCTGCTGCTGTTCTCATTTTATCAGCTACTGGATTTTCGCAGAAATCATTAAAAAAAGGTGACGAGGCTTTTGAAGCACACCAATATTTTAATGCGGTAAATTTTTATAAGGACGCCTATGGTGATGCTTCCAAGGACAAAAAACCAATGATATTATACAAATCAGGGGTTGCGAGCCAGGAAATTAACGACATTAAAGGAGCTGAATCATACTATCAAAAAGCCATCGCTTCCAATTATGACGATCCTACCGTTTACCTTCGCCTTGCAGAAGTGTTAAAAATTCAAATGAGGTATCCTGAAGCTATCGTTGAATACAATAATTACAAAGCCAAAGGCGGAAACGCCAAAAAAGCCGATTTAGGTGTAAAATCCTGTGAACTAGCGCAGCAATGGAAAGACAACCCGATGCGTTACAAGGTCGAGAACATGTCTTTGATCAACTCAAAAGAAAGCGACTACTCTCCAAGTTTCAGCGACAAAAAATACCAAACCCTTGTGTTTACCTCCCGCAGGGAAGGAACTTTAGGCGGGCAGGAAATCAACACCGGCTTGAACCACTCAGATATTTTTGAAACCAAAATCGATAAAAACGGCAAATGGTCAACCCCGGTTCTTTTACCACCTGCCATTTCAACACCTGTTAATGAAGGACAAGGCTGGGTAAGCAAAAAAGGCGACATGATCTTTTTCACCCGTTGCCCTGAAGATAAAAACAAACAGAACAAATGCCACGTTTACATGGCCAAAAAACAGGGAAGCACTTGGGGAGAAGCCCAATTGTTGCCTTTTAACATTGACACCGTGAACTTTGGTCAGCCAAGTCTGTCTGCCGATACAAAATTCCTGTATTTTACCTCCAGAATGAGCGGTGGTTACGGTGGTCTTGACATCTGGTATTGCACCTTCGACGCGAAAGCCAACTCCTGGGGTCAGCCTAAAAATGCAGGTCCTACCGTAAATACAGAAGGCAATGAAATGTATCCTACCGTTTCCGACGATGGGAAAAGACTCTATTTTTCATCTGATTACCACCCAGGTATGGGCGGTTTAGATATTTTTATGGCTGAGGCGGGTGCCGATGGCAAATTCACCAAACCCGTTGAAAACCTTAAATTCCCAATCAACTCTTCATTTGACGATTTTGGGATCGTGTATGAAGGCAAGAAAAACCGTGGGTATTTAACCAGTAACCGTGACGGTGGTAAAGGCAGTGACGATATCTGGGCTTTCAGCTTGCCGCCTTTGAATTTTACAGTTAAAGGTATCGTGATAAGTTGTGGGAACGATCAAACTGGCCTCGGTAAAGGTGAACCTGTAGAGCTTGTTAAAGTTCACATTGTTGGTAGCGATGGTTCCATCACCGACGTTATGACTCCGAAAGCAGGAACGTATTCGATGAAGTTAAAAGAAAGAACTACTTATACCATCACGACAATCACTGATAAGACCTCAAAATCAGCAAACTTTACAAAAGGTTACCTGGCGTCTAAAGATCAGCGTGTTATTACAACTGTGGGACTTGATGTTTCAAAAGATTTCATTGCTGATTTCCAGGTGTGTCCGGTTCTTCCAGATGTTCGCATGCCTCAGATCCTTTACGCTTTAGGAAGCGCAGAATTGTTGCCTCAGTCTAAAGATTCACTGAACTTCCTTTACCAGATCTTAGCTGATAACCCTTCTATCGTTTGTGAGCTCGATGCGCACACCGATAGCCAGGGTGACGACAAATCAAACATGACGCTTTCTCAAGCCCGCGCAGAATCATGTGTGAATTACCTGGTGAACGATAAAAAAATTCCAGCAGCCCGCTTGGTGCCAAAAGGTTTTGGTGAAAGCCAGTTATTGGTTAAAGATGATGTAATCGCCAAGGCAAGAACCAAAGAAGAAAAAGACGCGCTTCATGCCCTTAACCGCAGAACAGCTTTCCGTATTTTAAACTGGGATTATGTAGATCCGAATGCGCCAAAAGTTCAGCCTAAGCCTAAGAAGAAAACCGACGATGACGAAGATGACGATGAATAATCGCTGATAAAGCGGATGATAATATTTGATAAAAAAAGGCTGCACTTCTACGCAGCCTTTTTTATTTTAGCGGTATTGGCAGTCACGAAAGACGCGTATCATTTCCATGCAAAATTTTGTAGTTTATAAATCAAGTGCCGGCAGCGGTAAAACCTTTACCCTGGTGAAGGAATACCTGAGGCTAGCACTTTTTGATGAGAAAAAACTGCACTATAACTACAAGCGCATCCTGGCAGTCACGTTTACCAACAAAGCCGCTACAGAAATGAAAAGCCGGGTGGTGGATGCCCTCAATAAAATAGCTTATGACGATACATTGCCCCTTGTTGGTGAATTGCTCGCCACAGAACTGGATCTGAGCCCAAAACAGCTTAAAAGCCGCGCAAGGATAGTTTTAAGCCAGATCCTACACCACTATTCTGATTTCTCGATTGGTACCATTGATAGTTTTACACACAAGATTGTAAAGACCTTCGCGCATGACCTCAAATTGCCGGTCAACTTCAACATAGAACTCGATACCGAGAGTTTTTATGAAAAAGTGATCTCTACACTCTTCAGCCTGGTGGGTGAAGATGAATATGTGAGCAAATTGCTAAAGGAATATGTGCTCGAAAAAGCCGAAGACAATGCCGGCTGGGACCCCGAAAAACAGATCAGGGAATTTGCCAGACTCCTGCAGAAAGAAAATTCGGAAGCCTATCTTAATTTGCTTAAAAAATTTGAAGGCCATGAACTCGAAGCATTCAGAAAACAATTTTTAGATTATGTCAATTATTATAAAGTCACTATCAAAAAGGAAGCACAAAAAGCCCTTGACCTGATCAGGATTAATAATTTATCGGACCTTGATTTTAATTACAAAACCTCTGGGCCTCAGAATTTTTTTAAAAAATGCATCGACAACAGCGTTGAATTTGAGACCCTTCAAACCGGCAGGTTCGCAGAAGCCGTTAAAAGTAATAAATGGGCCGGAAAGGATTCTGTTCATGCAGTGGTACTCGAAAAAATTAGTCCCGAACTCAGTGCCATAGGCGTAGTTCTCATTGATTTCATCGCTGCCAATTACAATTATTTCGCTTTGTGCGACGCGCTGAGCAGGCAAATGGTGCCGCTGATGTTATTAAAAAAAATAGAAGAGATCGGCCTTGAAAAAAAAACCGATGAGCGGCTGGTTTTTATCAGCGAATTCAATCACAAGATTTTTGAAGTGATCCATCACGAGCCAACCCCATTTATTTATGAGCGCCTGGGCGAAAGGTACCAGCATTACCTGTTGGATGAATTCCAGGACACCAGCAGCCTGCAGTGGCAGAATATTTTACCCTTACTGGACAACTCCCTGTCGAACGGCTGGTTTAACCTGATCGTGGGCGATGGCAAACAGAGCATTTACCGGTGGAGAAATGCCAACGTGCAACAATTCGCGGCGCTGCCGGTGATTGAAAACCACGGCCAAAATCCCTTCATCGCAGAACGGGCCCTGTCGCTTGACCGCAACTTTGTAGGCAAAGTACTGGATATGAATTTCAGAAGCCTTAAAAACATTGTCAACTTTAACAATACGCTCTTCGGATTTTTAAGCGAAGGTTTGCTGATAAATAATTACAAAACAATTTACGAAGAACAGACCCAGAAAATAAAAAACACTGCTGAAACCGGCTATGTCACCATTAATACCGGCAAGGTGGCAGCAGATGAACTGGATGACTTTACCTGTTCGCTGATCAGGGAACAGATCAATACCGCGCTGGCAGACGGTTTCGACTACAAAGACCTCTGCGTTTTGGCGAGAAAAAATTACCATGGTAACATCATTGCCAATTACCTCGTTGAACAAAAGATCCCGGTAGTATCTTCAGACTCACTGCTGCTCAAAAATAATTTTGCGATCAACACCATATTGTGTTACCTGCGTTACATGGTCAATCAACAGGACGTAGTGAGCGCGGCGGCCGTAATCAATTTCCTTTTTAAATCGGGCCAGATTGATGAAAAACAATTTCACAGTAGTTTAACACGTTTATCGGCAAACATTTCCCTGCCGGAGATCCTGAAATCCTTCGGTATAACGATCGACGCAGAAGAGGCAGGCCTGGCCAACCTGCTTGATAATTGCATCGCCATTGTCAGCGCGCTCGGTTTAAATGAGCAGCATTACCAATACATTCGTTTTTTTCTCGACGAGGTCAACGAATTTCTCGTGACCAAAAACTCCAACATCTCTGCGTTTTTCGACTGGTGGGAAATCAGGAGCAACAAAGCGTCGATGATCATACCCGACAACACAAACGCGGTAAAGATCATGACCATACACGCCAGCAAGGGCCTTGAGTTTCCAGTGGTGATCATTCCCTATTGCAACTGGGCGCTCTACAAATCAAATGAAAGCTGGGTACATGTCAAAAACGACAAAGTGAACCTGCCGGTAGCGGTAATAGGCCTTTCAGAAAAAGCTAAAGACATGGGCTTTGAGCTGGAACTCGAAACCGAGAAACAGGAACAGGTGCTCGACAATCTAAACATGCTGTATGTAGCTTTCACCAGGGCGGTTGAAAGGCTGCACATCATCACCAGCGCGTCAACCGGCAATAAACTAAAAACAGTGCGTGACTGGCTCATGAGTTTTCTTGAAAAACATCATGAACCTTCGGCTGAAAATTTTTACGAGCTTGGTGTCCGTTCGGTAAAACAAACCGGGCACAGCCACCACAGCCTTCAAAGCTTCGCACTCGAACCGCTGAGCTTTAGCACTTCAAAAAATGTGGTCAGGATAAAACCCGCCTATCTCAACAATACCGGTGCGGCAATGGAAGCAAAACAACAGGGCATTGCGATGCACTGGATCCTCTCAAAAATAAAAACAATGGCCGATCTCGACAACGCGCTTTACGCAGGGCAACTTGAAGGTGTGATCCGCAGTAGCGAGATAGCGCCTATAAAAACGAAACTCAGCCAGCTCATCCTGCATCCCCAACTGGCCGAAGGTTTCAGGGTGGGCGCCCATTGCAAACTGGAGGCCGAACTTGTGACTCAAAACGGTGAAATCCTCCGGCCCGACCGCATCGTTTTTACAGAAACAGAAACCCTGCTGATCGATTATAAAACCGGGAAAGAGAACAACAAAACTTACTTCAGGCAAATGTTTCAATACGAGTCAGCCCTTTTAAACATGGGCTATGCCAACATCAAAAAATTGCTGGTTTATATCGACGATTTAAATATTGTTGCTGTAAAATAGTTATCTTCGTCCATCCAGATAAAACACATAAAAACAACAGAAAGCCCAAACCTCTTATGAAAAAAATAATTCCATTTTTATTGTTCTGTACGTTAAAATTAAGTTCTCAAAACGCAGGTATAAATTTTTCTTATATAGATTCAAGCGTAAGTCCCCGCCAGGATTTTTATACTTTTTGCAACGGCAAATGGCAAAAAAGTTTTGTGCTGCCCGAAAGCGATGCCAGGTACGGCAGTTTTAACGAGATCAACGACAACAACTTAAAAAAGATCAAACTCATACTCGACGCCGCATCAAAAAACATAACCGCGGCAGCCGGCACAAACGTTCAGAAACTGCGGGACTTTTATAATACCGCCATGGATTCATCAAGGGCCAACGACCTGGGTTTTACACCCATTGCGCCACAACTTGCCCAAATCGACAAAGTAAAAACCCTGGATGATTTTATCGCGCTGAAATCTGATTTCGATTACCTCGGCGTTAATTTATTGTTTGGTGCCGGCGTTTCGCCCGATCTGAAGAACAGTAAAAAAAATTCATTCGGCATTAGCCAGGCCGGCTTTGGCATGGGCGACCGCGATTATTACCATGGCGAGAAATTTGAAGACAAACGTGAACAGTACAAAATCTACCTCATGAGGCTTTTTGCCTTAACCGGTGTGCCAATGACCAACGCCAAAGACCTGGCCAGTGAAGTGTTTGAATTTGAGAAAAACCTCACAGACAAAGCCTTTACCCGTGTTCAAATGCGTGACGTGGAAAAAATGTATAATGTTTATACGCCTGCTGCTTTAACAACGCTTGATCCGGCCATTAACTGGTCGTTGTATTTTAAACAGAAAAAAATGAAACAACCCGATACCATTATTGTTTCGATGGTAGAGTACATGAGCCAGATCAACATGCTCATCAGCAAAGTGCCGGTTGAAATTCTTAAAACCTATGCCAAAGCCCATTTATTGATGGAAGCGGCGCCTTTCCTTTCTGAAAAATTCATCCAAACACATTTTGATTTCCGCGGCAAGGTCATGAGTGGTGCCCAGCAAATGAAACCACGCTGGCAACGGGTGCAAAGCGTTATGAACGGCAGCATCGGCGAAATTGTGTCGAAGGAATTTGTTAAGACTTATTTTCCGCCTGAAGCAAAAATAAAAGTGAACAAGCTGATCGATAACCTGATACTGGCATACCGTGAGCGCATTGCCAGCAGAACCTGGATGAGTGACGAAACTAAAAAGCAGGCATACAGGAAACTGGATCTGCTGATCAGAAAAGTCGGGTATCCTGATAAATGGAAAGATTACAAAAACCTGACCATTGCCACCGACAACTACTGGGCCAATGTTTGCAGGGCCAACCGGTTTTTGACCATCGACAACCTCAACGACCTTAAGAAACCTGTTGACAGAACCAAATGGCAAATGACGCCGGTTACAGTGAATGCTTATTACGATCCTACCACCAACGAAATCACCTTTCCTGCCGCGATCCTGCAGCCGCCATTTTTTGATCCCACCGCTGAAGACGCCGCCAATTACGGCACCATGGGCTCCATCATCGGCCATGAGCTCACCCATGGTTTTGACGACCAGGGTTCTCAATTCGACGCTGACGGCAATATGAAGATGTGGTGGACCGAAGCTGACTTTAAAAATTTTAAAGACCGCACTACACTGATCATTAACCAATTCGATAATTACATTGCCATTGATTCATTGCACGTGAACGGTAGCATGACCCAGGGCGAGAACATCGCCGACATTGGCGGTTTAACCATGGCTTATTACGCTTACAAAAAATCACTCAAGGGTGCCAAATCAAAAGTAATGGGTGGTTTCACCGGCGAGCAAAGATTTTTTATTGCCTGGGCACAGGGATGGAAGTCAAAGACCAGGGATGCCGAATTAAAACGCCTGTTAACGGTGGATTACCACTCTCCGGCGTATTTCCGGGCTTTTGCCCCTTTAACCAACATGATGGAGTTTTACGAGGCTTTTGGTGTTAAGCCTGGCGATAAAATGCACACTGTGGATAATAAAAGGGTTGAGATCTGGTAGAAGATCATTGCGCCGATTCACACAGACCTTGTTTTGGGAGCCGCGATGCTGAAACAAGTTCAGCATGACGGAAGATATCAAGCGAGCGGAGTCGAGAAATATCCAGCATGGTCCTGCCAAAGGAAATAGCACAAATGACAACAAACCTGAGCATATTCTCCAGATGACCGCAAAGAGATTCTTACTGCTTTTTTTCTTCCCGCTATTTTGTTACGCGCAACTGCCCACAGCTATTGGTACTGTGCTAGAGGAATGGAAAAATGACAAGGACCTTAAAAACGCATCTATAGGCTTTAGCCTGATGGACACCAGGACCTCTTCTGTTGTGGCTGAGTACAATTCTCATTTATCGTTAATACCCGCCAGCACTTTAAAAGTAGTGACTACTTCCGCCGCGCTGGGTTTATTGGGAAAAGACTACCGTTACGAAACAAAGTTGTTTTACAGCGGCAACTTCAATAAAGAAACCGGGGTGCTCAATGGCAACCTTGTTATTGTTGGCTCCGGTGATCCCACGTTACAGTCAGAAAATTTTGTGAAAGACAGTTCACTGATCACCGATAAATGGGCAAAGATTTTAAAGGAGAAAGGACTGAAAGAAGTAAGGGGGAAAATAATAGGCGAAGCTTCTTGTTTTGAGCGCGCCATTCCCGACACCTGGATCTGGTCAGACATCGGTAACTACTTTGGCGCTGCCCCATGTGGACTTTCTTTTATGGACAATAAATTCAGGATTGTTTTCGAGAGTGGGGAAAGCGGTTCAAAAGCCAGTATCATCAAAATTTTGCCGCAGTACATCAATACAACTATTACAGTCAACTCAGCCGTTATTGCAAAAGGCAGCGAAGACGAAGCTTTTGTATATGGCGATCCTTTTTCCTACACCAAAGACATCAATGGAAAAATCCCACCCAATAAAAAAAACTTTGAGGTGGAAGGCGCCTTGCCCGACCCCGCATTACTTTGTGCGGAGATGCTCTGCAATTCACTCATTAAATTTGGGATTAGCTGCAGCACAAAATCTGTGAGTTCCAATTATAAAAAAAGCGATACAATTCCTGCCAAACAATTGCTCTATACCTACACTTCACCTCCACTCGAGCAGATTGTGCTTTACACCAATTTAAAAAGCAACAATCAATACTGCGAAACCCTGCTGAGGACACTGGGAAAAGGCTATGCCACAGCGGGCATAGAGGCTGTAAAAAACTACTGGCAGAAACGTGGTCTGGAAGTAAGCGAAGTATTTATGTCCGATGCCAGCGGCCTGTCGAGGGCCAATACCATTACCACGCACTTCCAGGCGGGCCTGCTGTGCAAGGTGTACCGAGACAGTGTCAATTACAGGTCATTTAATTATTCTTTGCCGGTTGCAGGCAAGAGCGGTAGCATGAGCAACATCGGTAAAAATAAATTCATCGAAAACAACATGAGGGCCAAAACAGGTTACATCAACCGGGCGCGTGGTTATTGTGGTTACCTGAGGTGTAAATCGGGACGAGACCTCAGCTTCGCTGTTCTTTTTAATAATTACAACTGCAGCCCAAAAGAAGCCAAATTAAAAATCGAAAAATTTCTTGTAGCCCTTGGGGACCTGTGATGCCGCATTTAATAAAAATTAAAAAAAACTCAATAGTGACAGGCGAAAATTGCCGTAACTTGCAGTAGAGTTTTTGCCATCACGGCGTGGCTTTGGGAATTTTAAAAAACCTTAAAAAATTGAACATGAAATACATCATAAAAAACGCTACCCTGGTCAACGAAGGAGAGTTGAACTGTTATGACGTACTGATAGAAAACCAGGTCATTGCCAGTATCGGCAGGAATCTTGAAACGCCGGCCGGTGTTACCGAAATTAACGCCGAAGGTCTTTATTTATTGCCAGGTGCCATCGACGACCAGGTACATTTTCGTGAGCCAGGCCTCACCAATAAAGGTGAGATCTATACCGAAGCCAAAGCGGCGGTAGCGGGCGGTGTGACTTCCTACATGGAAATGCCGAATACCAATCCTCCTGCAGTGACTTCCCTTGAATTGGAAAAAAAATACCAGCGGGCTTCAGAATGCTCACTTGCCAATTATTCTTTTTTTATGGGCGCCACCAATAAAAATATTGATGAGTTGCTAAAGATAGATTATTCCAAAGTATGTGGTGTGAAAATCTTTATGGGTTCAAGTACTGGTGATATGCTGGTGGACGACGAAAAAGCGCTGGAGAATATTTTTTCAAAAGTGGAGGCGCTCATCGCCACCCATTGCGAATGGGATCCCATGATCAAAGACAATCAAAAACGCATGGTGGAAGAATACGGGGAAGACCTGCCTGCTTATTTTCACCCGGTGATCAGGAGCGAAGAGGCCTGTTATAAGTCCTCCTCTCACGCGGTGGATCTGGCTAAAAAATACAATTCACGTTTGCATGTGTTGCACATATCAACAGCAAAAGAACTCAGCCTGTTCGACAATAAGCTGCCCTTAAAAGAAAAACGCATTACTGCAGAAGCCTGTATTCACCACCTTTGGTTCTCTGATGACGACTATAAAATCAAGGGCAACTTCATCAAATGGAATCCCGCTGTAAAAACAGCTTATGACCGTGAGAAGATCTTTGAAGCGGTGTTGAACGACACGATTGATGTAATAGCCACCGACCACGCGCCGCATACGCTCGAAGAAAAGAACCTGCCCTATTTAAACGCCCCAAGCGGTGGTCCCCTGGTGCAGCACAGCATACTGGCCATGCTGGATTTTTACCATAGTAAAAAGATCAGCCTTGAAAAGATCGTGCAGAAAATGAGTCACAACGTTGCCGATTTGTTCCGCATCAAAAACCGCGGTTTTATCCGCGAAGGTTATTTCGCAGACCTGGTGCTGGTTGATTTAAACAAAACAACAACTGTAACCAAAGAGAATATTTTGTACAAATGCGGCTGGAGTCCTTTTGAAGGGCATACTTTTAAAAGCAGCATTGTAAAAACCTTTGTGAATGGCCATTTGGTTTATGATGAAGGCAAATTTGATGAAGCCACCAAAGGGCAAAGGTTGGATTTTATCAGATAAATTTGCCACGAATTGCCTTCAAAATATATTTATGTTTTGGTACAAGAGTTTGCCACGAATTACACCAATTTACACGAAACAATACTGTTACACCTGCGCACAGATTGGTGAAAATTCGTGAAATTCGTGGCTAAAAACTATCAGCAATGCAAACCTCAGATCTCCAAAAATTAATACCTCAGGTCATCACCACCGCTAAAAAAGCCGGTGCGTTTATCAGGAACGAACGTGTCAACTTTACTTACAACAGTGCAGAAATAAAAGGACTCAATGACCTGGTGAGTTACGTGGATAAAGGCGCTGAAGAAATGATCGTGACCGACCTCAGCAATGTATTTAATGACGCAGGATTTATCGTTGAAGAAAACACCAGGTCCGAAAAAAAAGCATACAACTGGATCGTTGATCCTTTAGATGGCACCACCAATTTTATACATGGCATTCCCTGTTACGCAGTGAGTATTGCTTTGGAGCATGAGGGAGAAATAGTGCTTGGTGTAGTTTATGAAATTAACCGCGACGAATGTTTCTCCGCGATAAAAAATGGCGGCGCGTTTTTGAATGGTAAAGCCATCCAAGTATCAGAACGAAAAACCCTCTTAGAAAGTTTGATTGCTACAGGTTTCCCCATTTACAATTTCGACAGAGTTGATAATTACCTGGGTGCCCTGAAATATTTTATGCAGCACACACACGGTCTCAGGCGCATTGGTGCTGCAGCCGCTGACCTTTGTTACCTGGCCTGCGGGCGGGTGGACGCTTTTTTTGAATACAATTTAAAACCCTGGGATGTTGCGGCGGGTGGATTGATCGTGATGGAAGCGGGTGGTACCATCTGTGATTTTTCAGGAAAAAACAACTGGATCTTTGGAAAAGAAACTTCGGCGACGAATGGCTTGCTGGAAGAGGAGTTTAATAGGGTGATCAGGTTGCATTTTGGTATCTAAAACGCATGATTGCATGGCACTTAAAATAACCGGCGCCGAAGCAGTCTATTGCAGTCTTCGAAATACTCTTGTCAAGATCGATAGCTGAATTTTTTGTTTCTTGTTTTAAGTTCCCGGTATCATCTACTGATCAGTCCCTTGGCCACAGCATACCTGGCCAAGCCTGCAAGGTTTTTAGCACCTGTCTTTTTATAAATATTTTTTCTATGTGTTTGAACGGTACTCACCGCGATGGAAAACCTATTTGCAATTTCTTTGTTAGAGAGTTCCTCACAAAGTGCGATCAGGATTTTAACTTCTTTAGGGCTCAATGAAACCCTGGCACCAACAGCTACTGGATGGATGGTTTCATTGGCAAGGATCAATGCTTGCTTGGGGCTCAGGTACTGGCCGTGCTGAAAAACTTCAAAAATTGCCTGTGAGTACACTGCAAGGTCTGCATCTTTTGTGATATAGGCACACGCGCCGGCCATAATAAAATCTTTCATTACGAGTGGGTCATTTTCGAAACTAAAGATGATTACCCTGGTGTCTTTATAATGTTTCTGAATTTCTGAAAGTGCTTCACGGCCATTCATCACTGGCATGTGTGAATCCAGTAGTACAATATCTGCGTGTTTGGTTTTTAGAAGTTCCATCAGTTGCCGGCCATCTCTGGCTTCCCCTACAAATTCTATCTGCTCGTACGCTTTTAGAAAATCCCTTATCCCGTTGAGAACAACTTTATGGTCTTCTGCTACAATGATTTTGATCTTATGCATTTACCTGAGTTTTTGTGGGTTCATTACTTTGTTATACCTGACTTAAGAAAATAAGTTCTCCTAAATAAAGGCAGAATATTTTTATTTAGCCGGTTAGCGATTTAAGACCGATCTAAGGGCATTTAGTTAACGACAGATAATCAGTTTAGCCATATCAGTTTTCTAAATTATTGAGCGTTTTTCCCATATTTTGGGGATGCCTGCTATCCCATCAAGTAGTGATTTTTTAGTCCTGAAAACCAGGGATAGCGGTATTTCAATAATCTTTAGGGTTTAATTTTGTTGTGACAAACCCGTTAAACCCACACTGATCATTCACGCGGACCGATCACCCTGCCATGAATAATGAAGCAGAACAGAGTTCGCTTCATTATATAAATGAAACATCCTGACAGAATTCGGGACCGATACCTACCTGGATGCTTCATGAATGAATAATAACAATTTAAAACAATCAATCATGAAAACAACGATTCGAAACTTCATCAGTTCTAAACTGGACTACATGAGCAAAACAACTCAATTAACACTGTTGCTTTGTATAGCAGCATTAGTTGGCAAAAGCCAACCCTGGAGCGAAAAACTCTATGCGCATCCCAATTCTCTCTGCTCCTCTGGGTGTACCATCAGTCTCAATACACCTTTCGGCTTTTTAATGGGCGGCTTTAATCCTTTGGCGGCGACGAACAGTCCTAATTTTTACATTGACCGTACCAAAACGGGGGGACAGTTCGGTGGCGGCCTTTTCTCAAACGATTACTATGTATATGGCGATGCAGGTTGTTCCACCAGCCTCACCCAGGCCAGCGGTTTTTATGGCGTAAGTGTAATAGAAACCCAGAATACCGCTACCAACACGCCTCACTACATTGTGACTGGTGCATTCGATGAAGGTGTTTTTTACACCTCCCTCTCCAGTCTTGGCGTTCCCATTGTAAGAACTTTTTTACCTTTTCCAGCAGGAGCCATGAGTATCACCAAACCGTTGATTGTAGAGTCCCGCGCTACCGCTTATGATTATTTTATCTGTGGCTCATATTCCACTGGTGGGGTACAAAAAATGTACGTGATTAAGATCAACCTGGCAGGTACGGTGTTACAAAGTAAGCTCTACAATACTACCAACCCCTCCGGTGGTGACCTTTTTCCTAGTGGCCTCATTTATTCGCCCTATGGTAATGAGGTGGTGATCGCTGGCAAGGCCGCTAACCTGGGAAGTGGTGGTGGAATTGAAGACAGGCCTTTTTTAATAAAACTCAATGACAACACCCTGGCGATTAACCTGAGCAACTTATATGGTAAAGTGGCTTCCGCCATGGGTATAGATTATTTTACAACCATTGCAGCCGCTCCATCTACCACCCCTGGCAGCGCCGGTTATGCTGTCGGGGGTTATACTGATTTTAGTACTGGAACCGGCTACGTCTGGACTTTGAAATTAGACGCCGCCGGTAATATCATTAACAATTGCAATTGGATCTGTGCTCCCTCCTCTGATTTTTTTGCACAAGATGTGGGTGGCCTGGTGGAAAGGTACAGTGCGACTTATGGCACCACGTATTATGGAATCGTTAATTCGACCTCAGCGGGAATGATCGCCTTAAAGTTCGACGCCAATCTTTCCCCATTTTCAGGGAATACGACCAACGAATTCGTTTACCCCCAGGCCACAGCTGCTATTCCATGCGCGATCAGCGCCCTCGATAATGGTTCTGGAGGAGATATCGGGATCCACATATACGGCACAGACGACCAGGTGAACGGAGGCAACACCTATTTTGTGGAGGCCGCTTTTAACGGCTTGACTGATTTTAGCGGCTGCCCCAATAGTTATACAGCGACTTCGGCAAATCCAATTGCAGGTCCCACAGTGACAACAAATTTCACTGTGAATGTGGCCAATGGCTTAACAACCTGTGCCAATTTTACATTAACGAGCACCGCCATCACACCCACATTGTCAACCTTGTGCAGTACCAACAGTATCCCGGCAGGCAGCCAAAACCGACCATTGTCTAACGCTAACAATGGATCCATACAGACCGGAGAACTTATGATATCTCAGGCTCCCTCTGGCGCTTCGCTGTTCATTAAATATAGCGCAATGAATATTGAACCCATGTGTGTAGAGCTTTTTGATGTCGCTGGGCGCCTTATTAAAAAATTTGTTTTCCAAGTGTCTGATCCAGGACCGCAAACCATTGAATTGGATCTCTCAGGTCTCGCGATGGAAAGCGGGATCTATATCATAAGCACCTCTGTTGCTGGAGCAGCCGGCAAAGAAAAGATAGTTTATACTAAAAATTAGACATCGTCTACTGACTGAAAAGGTTGCCTCAACTGAACCCGGGACAACCTTTTCATTTATTAAAACGGAATTCAATGTCAAATGTACTCAAGGTTTTGGCACTTAACTGCCCTTTATTTATTAAAAATGTTTATCTTTAATAGTATTATAGAATTAGATATTACCCTAAAGTTCAAAATATTTTTTCTTTCTATCTTGTGGAATAGCTGTTTGTTTTCGCAGGTGCCTTCCTGTGGTTATATTTACCTGTCGGGAATTCCATCGAATTCCATAATTGTTTACGATCCTGCCCAACCCCTTTCTGTCAACAATCCTTCCTCAACCAGTATTTCTTTCCCTAGTTCCCAAAGTCAGGCCTGGGCGCTCATGCCAAATATTTCAGGAGGAACTCTCAGTCCGACTTTTTATTCAAATACTTCAGCAAACGGTGCATTTACCGGATATTTTCATTATTGGGATGGGAGCAGCTGGGCACAAACAGGCATGGTTTACCAAGGCAGCAATTTTGTTAAAGGTGGGCTCGCGGGCTGTGGCAATTTTCTTTACGAGGTAGTAACGACGGTCGGGTCCAACACCTGCGCCGTGTATAAATATGACGGCTCACCAGGCTCCGGCACTCTGGTGGCTACCATGCCTTATGGGTTAAGTGTCTGGGACATAGTGGCGGACTGCAATTGCAATTTTTACCTGCTGGATAATGGTACACCGCAGAACCTCCGCATGTACGACTCGTTCGGAACAGCGCTCTGTTCGTACTCGCTTACCACTCCCGCGATCCTCAATGCTTTTTTAAACGGGAGCAATTTTAACGGAGGTCTGGCCATGGTAGGCAATACCGTGTACCTTAGAACGAATGCCGGTAACAATCCTCCACCAACCAGCGGCACGCCTAGTTCAGGGTATTTTTATATCGGTGAGTTAAGTGGGTCCTCGATCACCTTTACCTCTTTTGCCGGTATGACACCAGCCTTTGATTTTGCCTCCTGTCCGGTCTGCAATACCAATTCCATAACTGCCGTCCCGGCAGCCGCCAGCATTACCTGTGCTAACCCGACGGCTGCCATTACAGTCACGGTATACACCGCACTAAACCCCATTTTATATTCATGGGCCGGCCCAGGTATTGTTGGTACAGCCACCAATGCTATCGCCTCAGCCACCCTTGCCGGCAACTATACCTGCACCATTAACGCGGGTGGTTGCCCCCCTTTTCAGCCGCCCACTCAAACCCTGGTTACCGTCTCAGTGCCAGTGGATACTGTAGTTCCCATTGCTGCCATTACACCCGGTGGTACTATTTGCGCAAACACGGGGCAGCAGATTTTTTCAAATCCTACGGGACCAAATTACAGCAGTGTCTGGGCCGGTCCCGGTATTCCCGGGGTAGCAAACAGCGCAACCCTTAACGTGGTGGCCCCGGGCATTCATTCCCTTTCTCTTACCAATACAGTTAATGGCTGCGTTGGCACCGCCACGGCCAATGTGCTGGCGCTCCCCAATGTTGGTTTTATATTGAGCAGTAATTCCGTTTGCGCGCAAAGCCTTGCCGGGCCGTCCAATAACCTCAGTATAACCCCCTCCGGCGCCACCAGCTATACCTTAACAGGCGCAGCCAACTATAATATTTCTTCTCCCAATGGTCCTGTTATGCAGCTCACGCCAGTGCCACCCTACAGCGGCTCGCCTGTTGTTGCTTCGGCTACACTCAGCGGTTTTAATGGTTCTTGTTTTAACTCTGCCTCTGTCACATTTACAATTTTACCCAACCCAACGCTTAGCGTATTGCCAGTCACCGCTACCATTTGCGCGGGCGAGGCGCAGGTATTTAACGCATCCGGGGCCACGGCTTACAATTGGTCGCCTCCCGGCGGTCTGAGCACCACTGCCGGCAGTTCTGTTTCCGCAAGCCCGGGAAGCAGTTCGGTTTATTTGGTTTATGGCATTGACAATGGTTGCTACAGTGCCGCCCAAAGCGTGTCGCTCACCGTAAAGCCCTTGCCGTTTATATCTGTCAATTCGTCGGGCACCGGGGTCTGTCTCAATACTACCACCATTGTATTGAGCGCCGGAGGAAATGCAACCTCGTACAGCTGGTCGCCGTCCTCAGGCATTTCGGCAACCAATACTCAAAGTGTTTATGCCTTTCCTAATTCCCCTACGGTTTATAGTGTTACAGGTTCATTAAATGGTTGTACTGCTTCCGCGGTTACAACAGTAACAGTGGTGCCGCCACCAAGCCTTCTTGCTTCGTTAAGCAGTCCAAGCATGTGCGCGCAGGCTTTAAGCGGCTCACCCAATACCATAGTGCTGACATCCAGCGGGGCGTCCAGCTACACTTTAAATGTGCCCAATCATATATACAATCCTAATCCTTCAGGGCCATCGTCTCCTCTAAACCTGCAGCCCCCCTATGCACCCACGGGACCTGCTACTGCCACTTTGTTTGGTTCCAATGGGGTGTGCACCGTATCTGTCACGGCTGTGTTTACCATCGTACCTAATCCTACCCTGAGCATCAGCAGTCCAACCCCCGTGATCTGCGCGGGTCAGAGCTTTACTTATACCAACTCGGGAGCGAGTTCCTACTCCTGGTCTTCTGCCAACCCGGGCAATACCATTTACACTACAGGTAATATTGCTGTGGCCAATCCCAGCATCAACTCAGTGTTTTCGGTGGTTGGCGGCAGTTTGGGCTGCAACAGCGCTATCCAGAACTTTAACATCACGGTCAACCCATTGCCTGTATTCTCTGTAACAGGCAATACGCTCATTTGCCCGGGCACTTCCGGTACCTTGAACGCCATTGGCACGGCCACGGCTTTTAGCTGGGCGCCACCGTTTTTTCTGGATAATACCAGCAATGCCCTTGTCGTGGCTTCCCCGCCAACACCACAAAATTACCTGGTCACAGGTTTTTTAAACAGCTGCAGTGTTACCGCCGCGGTAACGGTCTCGGTGTTGCCATCACCCGTGGCGCAGATCAGCGCGCCTAAAACGGTTTTCTGCCAGAACGATGAGATCAGGCTCTTTGGAAGCGGCGGTCTTGCATATGCATGGAAAGGACCTACCAACTACAGCGCTTCAGGAATGAACCTGTCATTGATCGCTATTTCTCCCGCTTATTCAGGAATTTATACCTTAACTGTGAGCGATGCCAGCAATTGTAAAGCCAGCGCCACCCAGGTCATTACGGTCAACGCATTGCCGCAGGGTTATTTGTATTCTTCCAGTATGAAAGGCTGCGCGCCGCTCTGCGCGGATCTGATTTTTAAATCCAATCCAGGCACGGCGCCAATCACTCTTGCGAGCTGGCAGGTCGATCAGTTTGTCATGAGCGGTGCCAGCTTTAAGTATTGTTTTAAACAAAGCGGTGAATACAGAATTTATGGCCAGATCGGCGATCAGAATAACTGCGCCAATACAGTAACGGCCACCGTTCATGTTTTTCCCAAACCCAAAGCCGGCTTTGAATTTATTCCAGAGCAGCCGTTGGAGAACATAAATGAAGTGCAATTCACGAATACTTCTAACGGCGCCAGTCAGTTTTACTGGGAGTTTGGCAGCGCTTTGAACAGTTCAAACAAAAAAGATCCGCAGTTTTTATTTGAGAATACAGGTGCGTATCCCGTGGTGCTGGTTGTTCAAAACGAATGGCAATGCAGCGATACCATCATTAAAGTCATCAACGTAGAACCTGATTTCGCGGTGTATGTGCCCAAGGCTTTTACACCCAACGACGATGGCATCAACGAATTGTTTGGCCCGGTTTTAAGAGGTACAAAAAGTTTTTCATTTTCTGTATTTGACCGCTGGGGAACCAAAGTGTTTGAGAGCAGCGAGAGCTACAAAGGTTGGGACGGTAAATTCAAAGGGGAGCCCTGCCAACAGGATGTGTATGTCTGGAAATTAAATATCACAACAGAGCGTGAGGTTTTTTCGAATAAAGGAAAACAGGCTAAGGTGTTGACCGGGGAGGTACTCCTTTACAGGTAGATCGTCATTGTGTGTGTCGAGATCGCTTCTTCCGCGAAAAGCGGGATCGCGATGACGCCGCGATCAAACCCGAAACGAAAAGCCCGAAACACGAAACCCGAAACCCGATACGTTACACCACCTGGTCCTTTCTGAAGATCAGGATTCTTGGATTCTTAAAAATATATCCCACCATGCTGATGAGTACCAGCCAGGTTTCCCGGGTAGTAAGGTACCTGGAGCGGCAGGCGATCAAAAACGAAAACATAAAACTCGAAATGATGTTGATAATCCCGATCAGGATCACGCCACCAAAAACAACGGCGAGGAATAAAGTGGAATTAGCATAACCCTGCGCCACGGCTGTTGAAAAATTACCCGCTGAAATGGTGATGTGACGGATGTCAAAAGGAATCCCAATGAACTTGCCGAAATTACCTGCAAGCCCCAGGAAAAGACCAAGGGCCATGTTGCCAATCACAGCGCCCATGTTGTTGGAAACTAGCAGGGCGAATTTCTCAAGTTTTTTTACGGAGAACCTTTTTCTTAAAAGCGGATGATGCATGATGCGTTTGGGAATAGCTGAAAAAATAACTTTGTTGTCGTAATAACCAGAGATCAATCCTGCCAACGTGAGAAAGATGCCTGTAAAAACTGCGTAAAACAATGAGCCGCTTAATAAAGGGTGATTGCCTGTTAAGGCCTGTTCAGCGACGTTTTTATCAAAAATATGGTAGTCATTTAATTTTATAGCGCCCCAGGCTATTAAATAACACAATGGCAAAACAACCAGCAGGTTCCCGATCAGCGAAATGAACTGGCTCCTCATGATCTGCGCCAGGATCACCGATAACTCTTTTCTCGCGTCTTTACCCAGGCCTTTTTGTTCGATGCTTTCAGCGATGTATGAAGCGGTCATGGCCGGCTGTTTTGTAGCAAGGGTTAAATGTGCAAAATGCATGAACACAAAGCCAATGCCGTAATTCAAACCGAATAAAATGCCCTCGGGCAATAAAGGCAAGTGAAGCAGGTGAATGTAATGTTTGAGATACACCAGCAGCACCACCACCAGTCCACCGCCCATGGCGGATAGGAGTAACTTTTTATTTTCGTTTTTTGTAAAACCAATGTAATCGCCGCCTTTGGCTGAAGTCTGGTTGGCAACACGATTGGCCAGCAGGCCGGTATTCTCGCTGATAAAATACCTGATGCTGTTCCTGTGTAACTCAGCGCCTACTATTTTCGTGGCAAGCGTTTTAAGCAGTGCTGTTCTTTCACTGCGATTTTTTGCAGCGCGGATGGTCAGCAGCAACTTAATCCTTTGGGCATGCTGTTCCGCCCGCCTGATCAAAAAAGTGAGGTGCAGGCTGATTCCAAGTGTGCTCCTGTTTTCCCTTAAATAATTGAAAACTGCCACACATTCATCCAGCGCATCAAAAACTTCTTCAACAGGAATCTGCCCGATCTGTTTGATGTGTTCATTCATCAAAATATTAAGATCAAAAAAGGGAGAATCGTTGTCGTCCGCTGAAGGCAGTTTCCTGATCACGTATGGATCGATGCCGATGCTCACATACTGGTGTGTGAGAATGATGAGGGCATTGTTCAGTTCCGACAGCAAAACATGCTCAGTGGTTTGATCAGCAGAAACTATTTCTGTAAGTCTTTGCCAGTTCTCAGTCGACAATTTATCAAGCAGCAGGTAATCTTCTTTTTTCTGAAACGACTCGGCAACCAGGTTAGAAAAAAAATTAGCCTCGTTAACCGGTGGCAGGATGCGGTGTTTGATCCTCTGTTTCAACTCCGGGAAAAATCCAAGATTGGAATTAACGCCCGCGTCAGTTAAACTGGTGGTAAAAAAAATAGCACTGGTGTTCTCAGAAAATTTTTGTTTGTAGGCTCTGTTGTTGTGAAGGGGATCATCAAAATAACGTTTTACCTGCTCGTTAAAATCCACTGGGTTCAATTTCCTGTGGGCGCATAAGAAACTGATAAATTCTTTTATTGCAGAGCCACTGGTATTATCAGGCATTGTTCGTTTTTTCAAAAACCATCATGGCCCATTCATTTTCATTGCGCATTGAAATATAACGCAGGTTATTTTTAGCGGCTACTTCTTTTAACTCTCCGGCATCGGTCGTAAAAAAGCCGCTCAGCAACAATCTGCCACCGGCATTCAAACTTACCGAGTAATAAGGAATATCAGCCTTTAAAATATTTTTATTGATGTTTGCCAAGATCAGGTCGAAGGGATTTTCCTTTGCCAGTGAATTGACATCTCCCTTTTTTATGACAATACCGGGAAAATGATTGACTGCGCAATTTTCTATACTGTTCTCCACGCTCCACTCATCAATGTCTATACCAGTTACCTGGTCCGCTCCGAGCTGTTTCGCCAAAATGGCCAGGATGCCCGTTCCACAACCCATGTCGAGTACGTTTTTATTTTTAAGATCGGTGCCGAACATTTCTTTGCACATGAGCCTTGTTGTCTGGTGATGGCCGGTACCAAAACTCATTTTTGGCATGATCACTATTTCGTGTTTTACCCCTGGCACTTTATCATGAAAGGGTGCCCTGATCACCAGCAGGTCGTCCACAAAAACAGGTTCAAAATTCTTCTCCCATTCCGCATTCCAGTTGGTAAGGGGAATTTTCTCTATTTCACAGGTATAAGAAAAATCCTCGTAGACCAGCGCTTCAAAATTTATGCCCTGCTCCAGTTCTTCTTTTATGTATGCTGTAAACCCTGTTTCTGAATAGTCAAAAGATTCAAATCCCATCTCCGAAATATGGGCAATGAGGATGTCTGAACCGGGTTGCGGGGGTATTACTGTAAAATGATAGGCCAGGTAACTCATTAAAAGGATTCTGTTATTTTACAAAAATCTTCGGCTTTCAGACTGGCGCCCCCGATCAGGCCACCATCCACATCAGGGCATGAAAACAGGTCTTTTGCGTTTTGTGCATTGCAGCTGCCACCGTATAAAATAGACATTTCAGCCGCCACCTGCTCAGAAAAAATACCGGCTATGGTTTTCCTTACAAAAGCGTGCATTTCCTGTGCCTGCGCCGGCGTGGCTGTTTCACCCGTACCAATGGCCCAAACGGGTTCATAGGCCAATACCAACTGGTCGGTTTTTTCGGTTGAAAAGCCCTTTAACACTTCCTCCAGTTGTGTTTTCACCACTTCGAAGTGTGAATTGTTTTTACGGTCGGCCAATTGTTCACCGAAACAAAATATCACCTTAACATCGTGTAGGAGCGCCTGTTCGATCTTCAAAATCAATTGGCGGCTGTTTTCTTTAAAGTAAGTCCTGCGTTCGCTGTGGCCCACCAGAACATAGTTGCAGCCAACAGAACAAAGCATGGCGGCGGAGATCTCACCTGTGTAGGCGCCTTTGCCGAACTCACTGCAGTTTTGTGCACCGGTGAAAAAATTATCTTCCAGGGCCACAATGTTATTGATGGCTTCTAAAAAAGTGAAAGGCGGAAACACAATTTTTTCAACACTTTGATCTTCTTTCAAACCCCTGATGATGGCATTCACCAATTCTTCCGCTTCAGCAGCGGTGGTATTCATTTTCCAGTTACCTGCGACTATTTTTTTTCTCATGGTATAAAAATTAACTGATGCGGACCCTAGGATCCAAAACACCATATAAAACGTCAACAATCATATTGATCAGCACAAATATAACAGCGAAAACCAATGTGGCGCCCATCACTACCGGCAGATCATTTTTGCTCAGGGCCTCTACCACCTCGTAGCCTATGCCCTTCCAGCTGAAAATTTTTTCAACAAAAACAGCTCCGGCCATTAAAGCGGCGAACCATCCCGAGATGGCTGTGACCACCGGGTTTAAAGCGTTCTTCAAAGCGTGTTTAAAAATAATTCTCCGTTGCGAAAGCCCTTTGGCCCTGGCGGTGCGGATGTAATCCTGCGACATGACTTCCAGCAAAGAACTGCGGGTCAGTTGTATAATGATACTCAGGGGGCGCATTCCCAAAGTTATTGCCGGAAGTACCAGGTTTTTTAACTTCAGTTGCTGACCTTCCCATACATCCAGTTCGAAAAGGCTGCCTGAGGGTTCAAGGCCGGTATAAGAGGAAAGCATATAGCCGAACAGCCATGCCATGATCAAACCAACAAGGAAGGAAGGTGCACTCATGCCGACTACTGTTGCGAGCACAAAAACCGACCTGTCTAAAAACGAATTTTTATGCATGGCGGTTACGATACCAAGAAATATACCAACAATGGAAGCAATGATAATTGAGGCAAGGGCCAGTACTGCGGTTTCAGGCAATGTGTCTTTAATGATCTCGGTAACGTCTCTTTTTGTAATATAACTGCGGCGAAGGTAGGGAGTTTTGAGCACCAGCAGCTTGTCTTTACCAAAGGTTATCAGGGGGGTCCAGCTGTATTTAGAAGGATCGAGGTACCAGATATTGCCCTGGTGGCTGTATTGATGAACAGATAGCGGCGAGAGGTCGTTCACATAATACAGGTACTGCTGCCAAAGGGGTTTGTCCCTGCCCAGGTCTTTATGAATGGCATCCACGGCGTCTTTGCTGGCCCTTTGTCCGAGCATAACGGTTGCGGGATCGCCGGGCAAAACATTGAACAGGAAAAAAATAGTTGTGACCACACCAAAGAGCACCACTATCCCGTAAAAAAATTTCTTAATAATATACTTAACCACTTAACGACGCTTACGCGCTAAGATAAATATTTATATCTAGGATATGAAGCCGTTTTTATTTAAAGTTTATCTTTGTAAGTATATGCCTGAAACCCACTGAGAAATCACCTAAATATTTTCCTGACGTTTGTTTTTTGTTTTGCCTTTCCCGGTTTAAAATCACAAAAAATCGGACTGGTACTCAGCGGCGGTGGCGCAAGTGGCTTGTCGCACGTGGGTGTAATGAAAGCGCTCGAAGACAATGGCATTCCAATTGACTATATCTGCGGCACCTCCATCGGCGGTTTGATTGGGGCTTATTACGCCATAGGTTATTCACCCAGGGAGATAGAAAACCTGGTAAAAACAGCGTTCTTTCAAAGTATTACGCGGGGCGATCTGCCGGTAAAATATGAGTACATGATCAAAAAGCGCGAGGATTTCGCATCCTGGCTCACATTGAGGTATAACTTCAGGGACAATTATTTAAAGAACCTGCCAACAAATTTCATCAATTCCGTTCCAATTGATTATTACCTGATGGAAACATTTACGGGTGTATCGAACAGGTCTAACAATAATTTCGACAGTCTTTTGATCCCTTTCCGCTGCGTGGCTGCAGATGTGGAAAACAAAAAAACAAAGGTATTCAAAAGCGGTGATCTGCCAACCGCCATAAGGGCCAGCATGAGTTATCCTTTTTATTTACGGCCTATTTCGGTGGATGACAAATTGCTTTTTGATGGCGGTCTGTATAACAATTTTCCTACCGACGTGATGCTGAACGATTTTAATCCTGATTTTATCATTGGCTCTAATGTTGCAGAAAAAAACCCCAAGCCCGATGATGAAAACATTTACCTGCAATTGCGTACCCTGCTCACCAGTCCAACTAATTTTAATCCCGTTTGCGAAAACGGTATTCTGATCGAACCCTGGAGCGACGTTGGTGTTTTTAATTTTGATAACGCACAAAGGCTCATCGACAGTGGTTATGCCGAAACCGTAAGGAAAATTCCCATGATCAAACAACAGATCACGGCACGCAGCGATTCGGCGAAGCTGGAAGAAGGCCGTCAGCATTTCAAGAATTATCAGAAGCTCGACAACATCCGCTTTAACAACCTGGCGGTGATCGGTTACAATAAAAAACAAACCGAATTTATTGCAAAGAGTCTCTTCAAGAAAGAGAAACCCTTTACCCTCACACAACTCAAAAAAAGGTATTTCAGGCTGGCGAGCGACGATAAGATCAAGAACATATTCCCTGTTGCCATTTTAGATTCGGCTCGCAACAATTATACCTTAAAACTTATCGGCAAACCCGAAAAACCCTTTTACATCGACGCGGGGGCCATACTCTCGAACCGGCCAATCAGCGAGGGATTTCTAGGCTTGCAATACAACTACCTTGGCCGAATTGGTTTCAGCGCTTATATAAACGGTTACAGGGGAAAATTAAACACCAGCACACACACACATATGCGTTTCGACATTCCGGGCCGCCTTCCTTACTTCATCGAACCCTCATTTACCTTCTCGCGCTGGGACTATTACAGCAGCAGCATTCTGTTCTACAACTTTTTAAAGCCTGCCTATCTTATACAGGAAGATAAGTTCGGTGAGCTCAAAGCCGGCATCCCTGTAGGCAATATTTCACAGTTTAACGTGGCCGGGGGTTTCACCGAGTGGAAGAACCAATATTACCAATCAGATGTATTTACCAAGGCCGATACCGCGGATGTGACCTATTTTGATTACTGGTATGCGCAGGCCAATTACAAGGTGAACACGCTCAACCGCAAAATGTATCCAACCGAAGGCACATTGCTGAATGCGCGGATTAGATTTTTAACCGGTCGCGAAAGCCATTTACCAGGTAACACCAGCATTGATACTATTACATTTATTGACAAGGCCAGGCCGGCCTGGCTGCAGCTGAAGTTAACCTTTGACAGTTACATCCGCACTTTCAGAGGATTTAAGCTAGGTGTTTTTGCCGAAGGTGTTTATTCCACTCAAACATTTTTTAGCAATTATGAAGCAACTATTTTATCGGCGCCGGCCTTCAATCCCACTCCTGAGAGCAGAACATTTTTTATCGACGCGTTTCGCGCCCACAATTATGTAGCCGGCGGCATCAAAGCTATCACCACTCCTTTCAAGAGTTTTGATATCAGGCTGGAAGCTTATATGATGCAACCTGTTTACTCCATTTTAAAAACACCCGAAGGCGGGGCCGGATACAGTTCGCTGTTTTTGTACAGGCACTTCGCCGGTTTGGCTGCTGCGGTATACAACAGCCCTATAGGACCTATCAGCGCTGGCGTCAATTATTACGGCATCAATTATAACTATAACAAGAACGGACAAAGTTTCTCTTTCTTTTTTCACATCGGTTACATTATTTTCAACCGCAAGTCTATCGATTAAAAAATCATAAGCGGCCTACCAACATCGGGGTTATTGGCAAAAAAAAAATCCCGGTGCAAACACACCGGGACTTTTTTAAAATTCATCTTCGTTGAAAAAGAAATCGTCTTTTGTAGGGTAATCGGGCCAGATCTCTTCGATGCTTTCGTAGCTCTCGCCTTCATCCTCCATCTCCTGCAAATTTTCGATCACTTCCATTGGAGCACCGCTGCGCATTGCGTAGTCAATTAACTCGTCTTTTGTTGCCGGCCAGGGAGCATCTTCTAACCAACTTGCTAATTCTAATGTCCAATACATATATTAATTCTTTAAATTTTATGTCTTTTTTAATTTCATGCAAAAGAAAAAAAATTTTCGGTAACATGAAAGAAAAATTTTTAAAAGATGGTTTTCATGCACTTATTTAAACAACTGACAATCAGTTAATTACACATTATTGATCTTTTAGTTGATTTTATTTTGGCTTTAATTATGCCCTGGGGTTAAAAAAAAGGGCCTTTGGGCAAAAAAGCAAAATTTTCTTTTAGCTTTTATTTTTAAAAAAAGAATCTAGTAAATCCTTCGCCAGTGAGAAAGGTTGGAGGTTTTGATCTTTCATTTTTTCGCGGAGAGCCAACATTTTTTTCTGAATTCCGGCGTCGTTGTAGAACCTGTATTTTAATTGTTCTTCGAGTGAACTTAAAAAAAGATCATATTGCTGCCTGCTCCGGTTGATTAAAAAATAACCGCTGCCGGTTGTCAGCCGGCGGTATGCTTCTATCATGTCATAAACTTCGTCAATTCCTGAATTGTTGAGGCCCGACGATAAAAGTGTTCTTGGTGTCCAGCCACTTTCACTGGCACCGAACAAATGCATGGCATGTGCGTATTCCGATCTTGCCGCTTTTGCTTTTTCTACATTCTCTCCATCGGCTTTGGTGATCACCAGGGCGTCGGCCATTTCCATGATGCCGCGTTTGATGCCCTGGAGCTCATCGCCGGCACCGGCCAGCATCAGGAGCAGGAAAAAATCAGTGATCTTGCCTACTTCAACTTCACTCTGTCCTACGCCCACTGTTTCAACGATTATGAAATCAAAACCGGCAGCCTCACACAATAAAATGGTTTCGTAGGTAGAACGGGTGATGCCACCCAGGGTGCCACTGCTTGGAGATGGGCGGATGTAAACATTTTTCTGAACAGAGAGTGCCTCCATTCTTGTTTTGTCGCCAAGGATGCTTCCTTTGCTTTTTGTACTGGATGGGTCTATGGCAAGCACGGCCAGTTTGTGGCCATGACTGATGATTTTTTTTCCAAAGCTTTCAATAAAGGTACTTTTTCCCACACCGGGAACACCGGTGATGCCCAGCCTAAAAGAACTGCCGGTGTTGTGAAAAACGCCGTCAATGATCTTCTGGGCGATCTGCTGATGCATTTCATTGCCTGATTCAACCAGTGTGATAGCGCGGCTTAAAACGGCCATGTCGCCGTTTAAAATGCCCCGTATAAAAAAAGCAGGATCCTGGTTATTAAAAATTGAACTCAATTATTCGAACCTTAGATGTTTTACAGAAACGCCTTTGTTCTGCAGTTCCTTTAGCGCGTCAACACCAATGCGCAGGTGCTCACTCTGAAATGTTTCAGTTACCTTTTTGTCGCTTGCTTCTGTTTTGATGCCCTCGGCAATCATTGGCTGATCGGTTACAAGCAAGAGCGCGCCTGTAGGAATCGCGTTCACAAAACCCACCGTAAAAATGGTGGCTGTTTCCATGTCAATGGCCATTGTTCGTATCGAGCGCAGGTACTCCTTGAATTTTTCGTCGTGCTCCCACACGCGTCTGTTCGTGGTATAAACAGTCCCCGTCCAGTAATCGCGCTTATTTAAACGAATGGTGTAGGAGATGGCTTTTTGCAAACTAAAAGCTGGCAGGGCAGGCACTTCAGACGGCAAATAATCATTGCTGGTGCCTTCACCCCTTATGGCCGCTATCGGTAGAATAAGATCACCGATTTCATTTTTTTTCTTCAGGCCACCGCATTTCCCTAAAAAAAGCACAGCCTTTGGTCCAATGGCCATCAGCAGATCCATAATGGTTGCAGCCCCTGCGCTTCCCATGCCGAAGTTAATGATGGTGATGTTCTCGGCTGTTGCCGAACACATGGGTCTGTCGTTTCCTTTTACTTCAACACCATATTTCTGTGCAAACATATATACATAACTCGAAAAATTAACGAGGAGTATATATTTTCCAAATTCCTCGAGCGCAAGTCCTGTGTATCTCGGTAACCAGTTATTTACAATTTCCTCTTTGCTTTTCATTTCCGCGGTTTATTTATTGTCTGTCTTCCACCAACAGGTGCAAGGCATTTTACGCTTTGTTTGAATAATTATCTTGTAAAAACAATTAATGTAAATATATTTAAAAATTAATTGCGGTCTGAACTTATCCTTAAAATATCCACCCTTTGATGTACGACTAAAAAAGGAAGGCGAACACACCTTTATTTTTGATTTTGTGCGTAAAAAATGGCTGGTGCTCACACCCGAAGAATGGGTAAGGCAGCATCTTTTAAATTACCTCATTGTCATAAAAAAGATCTCCCGTTCCTCCATTGCCATCGAAAAAACTTTGCAGCTGAATGATCTTAAAAAAAGGTACGACATTGTGGTATACAACCGCGACCTTAAACCATACCTGATTGTTGAATGCAAAGCTCCCTATGTGGAACTTAACAGCCTGGTAGTGGAACAGGCACTGCGGTATAATCTCACCATTAAAGCTGAATTATTAATGATCAGCAACGGCCTCAGCGACCTGGTGTTCAATTCAAAAAATGAAATCGTTGCGTTTTAATGCGCTTAGTTATTGAGCATCACCGGCATTACCAGCATGAGAATGTCTTCAGCAGGATTGGATTTGTTGTTGGGAAGAATAATGCCCGCGCGGTTTGGCGCACTCATCTCAATCACTATTTCATCACAATCCAGATTGCTCACCATTTCCACTAAAAAACGTGAGTTAAACCCTATCTCCATGTCTTCACCCACATAAGTACAGGTGAGGGTCTCGTGACCTTCGTTGGCAAAATCAAGATCTTCGGCACTTACACGCAAATGGCTGCCTGTTACCTTAACACGGATCTGGTGTGTGGCTTTGTTTGAAAACACACTTACCCTTTTCAGCGCGCCCAAAAATGCCGAACGGTCAACCGTCAATTTATTCGGATTTTGTTTCGGGATCACAGCTTCGTAATTCGGGTATTTGCCATCAATTAAACGGCAGATCAGGTTCACGTTACCAAAGCTGAACAGGGCGTTGGTTTTATTGAATTCCACTTTTACCGCGTCGTCAACACCAGCCAACAAAGTCTTTAAAACGTTTAGTGGTTTTTTAGGCATGATGAACGAAGCTGCTGCGCCGGCCTTGGCGTCGTTGCGCGTGTAACGCACGAGCTTGTGCGCGTCGGTGGCAACAAATATAGAATTGACTTCGCTGAACTGGCAGAACACACCGCTCATTACCGGGCGAAGGTCGTCGTTGCCTGTGGCGAAAATTGTTTTGTTGATGGCGTTGGCCAGCACATCACTTTTAATGACAATGGAAGTCTGTGAATCCAGCTTTGGCATTTTAGGATACTCATCGCCGTTCTGACCTGAGATGTTGTAATCGCCGGTTTCCGTTTTAAGTTTTATAGAGTGTTTTGTTTTATCAACGATAAAAGAAATAGGCTGTTCAGGTAAATTAGCGAGTGAATCAAGCAGGGTTTTCGCCGGCACAGCGATGCTGCCCGTGTCGTTTGAGTCAACTTTCAGCGAAGTGGTAATGGTGGTTTCCATATCACTGGCAGATAACATCAGCTCTGTTTTATTAATTTCAAATAAAAAACAATCTAGAATGGGAATAGTGTTGTTGGTATTTAAAACGCCACCAATTGATTTTAAATGTTTTAATAAAGTAGATGCTGATACAACAAAATTCATACGCGTAGTTTTATAGGCGAAATTACAGTAAGCAAGGGAAATTCAGCAAAAACGAGTGCTTAGTTTTAAACTACTTTTTAACAGATACCTGAGTCAAAAAATAGTTCGGCGTGATGAGTAATTTGCCGAATACATAGTATTGTATCAGTGCCCATTCCTTGCCGTTTGCGAAACTCATGAAAAGACGATCAGGGTCGTAAGAATAGTTAATGCCATGTTCAGGATCAGGTGTTCCCTCGTATTGTTTCCTGTAAAATTTAAATTCCTTCACCTGCGCGTCAACCATGGCTACCTGGATGATACAAAATGGTTTTTGCATCGACAGAGAATCCTGCAACTTTTTGTTTTTACCCGTGATCAATACCTCGTAAGAAATGTTCTGAAAATAAGCCAGGTATTGTTTCATTTTCACTTCGTCATAAGACAGGTCATCTCCCCTATAATTCTTCAATTTAAAAGAATTGGCATTCTGCAACTGAATGCTGAATGAAGAATCAGGGGCGCTGTCAAAATGCTGCACTTTAATTTCTCTGATCTGCGGCGGAATAAAATTGAGCACGATCCTGTCGCGCCACTCATTTTCATCGGTAATCACCCTTGGCATGAGGTAACCTTTAAAACCAGGTATAAAACAAACGTAAGGATCTTTGTAATTTTCACCCGTATCGGGATCGGTGAGCAGCATGTAACTCCCTTCAGAGTCAGGCGTTTCGTGGCCCACATAATATTGTTTCACCAGTTTTTCTCCTGCATAAATCTCAATTTTAAAGGCATTGGCGGCCATAAATTTAATCACAGCTTCGCGCTCGGCTTTACTTACAGGCATTTTCACCTCAATGTTCCTGATCATTTCCATCAGGTTCAAAACTGCATCGGTGCGGCAATTGAACTTGCCGTTCACCACCCAATTGGTTTTTCCTCTTTCTATGGTGGCTTCACGGCCTTCGCGATCGGCAATAAATATTTTTGTAATAGCGGCGGTATCTTTATAAGCAAAGTCACGCGAACCGTCGTTAACAGTACTTAATTTTGATTTAGATTTGTAAATGTAAACCGAGATCCCTGCCAGTGCCAATAGAATAGCGATCAGGATGAAAGAAGAATTTTTTTTCATTGTGAAGACCTGTGAACGAAGGCTTATCTAAATTCCTTCCTCGACGCGAAAAGAGAACTGGCTAAATTATTGTAACGAAGACTCACTTCGAAGCCACCCATGTATTTACTCGCCGTTCTGTATCCCGAAAGATTCACATCATATGAAAGGCCAACCGCGAAATCGCCCGCCTCATAAATCAGTTTGGGAATTAACGCATCATTCACGCGGTAAAACAAACCAATGCCAATGCCGTTCTGCGAGATCTTACCGGTGGTTTTAGTACCTGTGGTGGTGCGGTATTTGAGGTAAGTACCTCCAAGCAATTCCCACGCTTTTGCCTGTGTCTGGTAAACCAAAGTAGGTGTAATTGAGAATTTAGTATCTTCTATGTCGAAGTGTGAAGTGAACGCGTAAGCAAGCCTTACCGGCAAGCGGTAGCTCGATCCCGGCGCGAAATTCTGTTCAGGCTTGTTCAGGTGATATGCCCCGAAAGCAATTTTAAACATCTGGAGGTCGTCATGGTCCTGATCGCCTTTTTCATTGTTGTATTCATAAGCCACACCAACGCCCACATCGGTGGTTGTAAATTGCCTGAACACTACTTTTTCGCCGCTGGAAATACTTGGGTCGTAATTGTTGCCTTCAAATTGTGAAGCATAGGTGAGTTTGGAATAATCAGCATTCGTGGCTGCAGCGCCACCGGCTAAACCAACACTCATGGAGCTTCTCCTGTTTATTTTCAGCAAACCGCTTAAATTAAAGAGCGCAGTAGTTTTCCTGATCTTTGCGGCGCCCGCCTCATCTGTAAACAGGGTAAAACCCATGCCCATAAATGCTTTACGCCTCTTCGATTTAAACAAGCCACCGTCAACCGAAAGCGCGTAAGTTTGAAATGCGTTATTCATGGAAGCCCATTGGTTCCTGTAATTCAGCGAAACCCGCACATAACCGTTGAAAAAACCGGTGTTGGCGGGACTTAAAAACAGGGGCGTTTCATTGACCTGGGAGAAATGGATATCCTGCCCGGATACATTTCCGGCAAACATCAAAATCACAAAGCTAAGAATGGCGTATATTTTTTTCATATCTGGGTTTTCTTAAGCAAGCTCCGGTTCAAGTGCACAAAGCGTTGCTTGTTTGTGTGGCGTCTTTTATATTATCAAACGTTTTATATTATTACCTCAGCAAGGTTAGATTGCCTTTTAAAATTTTCGATTCGTTGTAGAAATTCTTATAGGAGATCACATAGGCATACACACCGGTTTGCGCGGGTTGTCCCTTGAACGAACCATCCCAGCCGCTATTTGGGTCGGTGCTCCTGTATACTTCCTGTCCCCACCTGTTCCACACGCTCATGTCAAATTCTTTGGAGTAAATCGCGCTTCCCAGTGGCTGGAAAAGATCATTGATGCCATCGCCGTTTGGGGTAAAGCCTGTCGGCATCGTCACAGCATTCTTTTTGTCGGTAAACACTGCAATAACTTCGTCGGCCTGGTTAAAACTGATCTGCAATGAATCCATGCTCAAGGGTGTGTCATTCAAAGGAATATGGTTCTTAAATTCCCAATGGTGAAAAGCGTAGGTTTCGTCCGCAGGAATAGCTTTAAACGTCATGGTACTGCCGTAATAAGAACCGTTCCAGATATAGTTATCCAAGACAAGGCTGTTGAGCTTTACTTTACCGGCACCCGCAGGTTGTACATCCACAGTGAGATCCCATGGACCCTGCATGCCATAACAGTTTGGAAATAACACCCCAAAGGCCGCCGACATAACTTTGCAGCGCTTTTCTAAGCCCCTTCTGATATAAACAGTATTTGAGTCAAATAAATCAGGCTGTGTCACAAAAGGTCCAGGCAAAGGAATTGCCAAAGCTGCGTCCTCATGGTATCGCATTTCCTTGAGGAATAAATTTTTCACATAATCATAATGTTTCAAAATGTAATCGCAACGGAGAGGACCATTTAAAAGGTCCATGTAGCGGGTTTTGTACTCCTGCTGGAACTCATACCTTTTAGATCCTACATTGTTAGGGGATCCCATAAGGTTCTTCAGGATGGCGCCATGTCCGTTACCGGCGGCTGGTGTGATGTTTGTGAGGTAATAAGAATTGTTACTGTGCACAAAACAAGGACTGACATATACATCGGAGTATGCCTGCGCGCCTGGCAAGGTGAGCGCTGTAAAGTTAAAGATAGCAGGTGTATTCCAGAGGTAATAGTGCCATTTGTTACCCGGTTTTCCCGCCTGTCCGCCTTTGGCGTATGCGATGTCATAATCGTATTTCCACAAATTGCCGTTCATGGCATAACTGTTCAGGATCATATAATCCATAAAACTCTCTTTATCCAGTCGCGACCAGAGTGTATTGTAACCCGCAGTAAGATTGATCTGCGGGCTGATGCCAAGGGAGTAAACCGCATTGGCAAAAGTATTCGGACCCGTTGAAAAAGACGAGGGTAACCCTTCGGCATAAGTTACAGAACCATCGCCGCCATGGTAAAACAATAAATCCAAGGAGTCCTTGGACTGCTGGTTATAATAATTTTCATAGTGTTTGTCGTAAACTTCGCGCAAATCATAAACACCCTGGTATTTGCCATTCAGGAAGGTAATCACGGGTTTTATGTGTAGTGGATTAACATGGAGGTTATTCCTGGCGGCAAGCGATTGCATGAAAACGTCCAGGATGCCGGTACCGCGCGAGGTAGGATTACCTGTATACACAGGCACCGAATGGCTTTCATAGTCTCCGGCTTTTAAATGCAGGGTTGGGAACACAGTCCTTGGTGTTTTTCCAAGACTGTCCACGTTAAAAATATCGCCTTCAAAATTACAACCAAATCCCCTGCGGTCATCAATTGTCATGTAAAACCCTTTTTGTTTGGTGATCCAGGCTTCCTGTATTGGTCGGTTCAATTGGGTGTAGCCTTCGGCCACCTGCTTTTTTTTGTCGTAATACTCAACGTGTACCAGGGGTCTGCTGGTACCCGATGAGTTAAACCAGCTGGTATCGGCTTCATCCATGGCAATAGACACGACGCCAAAATCGGGTGAGAAGGTCTGGTAATTATCGTCGGTAAAATAAGTGTTGGTTTCACAGAAACTCGGCAGGTAATCAAGTTCGCAACCAGTCGGCGCCGCGGGATTACCACTGGATACCGGTACAGAAATGGCCCTGATGATGGTGCAGGGATTATTAACAATTACCGAGGTATCCATGAGTTTGGTGGTGCTTGGCACACCCGGTTTGGGATAGAATCCGTTGTCGAGCGTGTAATAAATTCTGAAACAGGTATTGCTGGTGTCGTACGGCACGCCGTTTTCAAGGTAAAGATTCACTGTGGGTGCCGGATCAGTTGGGAAGAAACCGCCAACGCTGGTTCCGGTGTAAGTGGTGAGTGGCTGGGCCACGTATTTCATTTTTGGTTGCGGGGCGTAATCGAGAAAACTGATGGCTGCATTGTTGGCGAAACCAAATGTAGGAATGGGATAAACCCTCCAGGCCTGGTAGCCAATTGTGTTGTAGTCGTTACCACGGCCACGCGAGTGGCCCTCCTTGGTTCTTTGTACCAGCACAGAGTCTCTCACAGCGCCACCTACCGATAAAATCAGGTATTGGCCCTTGCACTGGTCCACCTGGAAATTGGTATGCACTTCGGTGCCGTTTACATAGGTTGTATTTTTACCCGATAACCAGATAATTTTGTAGGCATTGGGTCCGATCACATAATTCGCCGGAAATTTCCATTTATAGAGATTATTCCTGTCGTTACTGAGGTAATAGGCCCCCATATTTACCGAGCTGGTGAAGGTGCTGTGCAACTCCACCCAGTCGCTCCTGTTGCCGGGAGAGTCTGACTGGGGGCTGCCTGTAAGGCCGATGTTCGACACACAGTACTCACTCAGAGCGATACCGAGGCTTGGCTGCGCGGAACTCTGAGCCTGAAAGGCTTGTACCCAGCAAACAGCCAAAAATAAACCGAAGAACAGGGAATATTTTCTTTTTGTCATAATTAATTAACTCAATTTTACTTCTAAAACTACTTTTCAAATATAACACATTACAACGACAAATTAAAGAAATGCGTTAATCAATTTATAATTTATAATTTGTTAAAATCCTCTTTTAATCCCGAATCAAAAGCCTAACTTTGTGTTCCCGTATTATGAGCGATATAATCCATCACGAGTGCGGAGTGGCGCTGATCAGGTTACTGAAACCACTCGATTATTATAAAACAAAATACGGCTCTGCCAGGTACGGCCTGCACAAACTTTACCAGATCATGGAAAAGATGGTGAACCGTGGCCAGGATGGTGCCGGGGTGGCTACCATCAAGCTCGACGTACAGCCGGGCACTACGTACCTGGACCGCTTAAGATCGGTCGAATCCAAAGCCACACAGGATATCTTCACGCAGATCAACAACCAGTTCATCGACGCGCAGCAAAAAAATCCCGAACTGTACAACAACGCCGCCTGGCAAAAAGATCACATTCCTTTCCTGGGAGAATTGCTCCTTGGGCACTTGCGTTACGGCACATTTGGTAAAAACGGTGTGCAAAGCTGCCATCCGTTTAAACGCCAGAACAACTGGTTAAGCCGCAATCTGGTTGTAGCCGGCAATTTTAATCTAACCAATGTTGACGAGCTTTTCACCCACCTGGTTGAACTGGGTCAACATCCCGTAGAAAAAGCAGATACGGTAACGGTGATGGAAAAGATCGGGCATTTTCTGGATAAGGAAAACGACCGCCTTTTTAAAAAATTCAAAGAACAAAACGACAAAAATTACGAGATCAGCAAACTCATCCAGGAGAACATTGATGTGACTTCCATTCTGAGAGAAAGCAGCAAGCGCTGGGATGGCGGGTATGTGATGTGTGGCATGATAGGTCATGGCGATGCGTTTGTTTTGCGTGATCCTAACGGCATCAGGCCCGCGTATTTTTATAAAGACGATGAAGTGATTGTGATAGCCAGCGAAAGGCCGGTGATCCAAACGGTTTTCAATGTGCCGGTTGAAAGTGTAAATGAAGTAAAACCGGGGCATGCGCTCATCATTAAAAAGAACGGATCCTTCAGCGAAGAAGAGATCATTGAACCTCAAAAGAAATTGTCCTGTTCTTTCGAGCGTATTTATTTCAGTCGCGGCAACGACGCCGATATTTACAAAGAAAGGATACAACTGGGTAAAAATCTTACCTCAAGCGTATTAAAATCTGTTGGCGGTGACCTCGAGAATACCGTGTTCAGTTTTATTCCCAACACGGCCGAAATTGCTTTTGGCGGATTGGTTGAGGGACTCAACAATTACGTGAATAACTGGAAGGCGGATGAGATCCTTAAAAACAAAAACCTCTCTGAAACACACTTAAAAACCATTTTGAATACCAAACCCCGTGTAGACAAGGTTGTATTTAAAGACGCCAAGCAGCGCACTTTTATCACCAACGATGAGAGCCGCGACAGCCTCGTCAACCTGGTTTATGATATTACCTATGGCACGGTTAAAAAAGGCATAGACAACCTTGTGGTGCTCGACGACAGTATTGTGAGGGGCACCACTTTAAAACAGAGCATCCTCAAAATTCTCGACCGCTTAAAACCAAAAAAGATCGTGGTGGTAAGTTCAGCGCCTCAAATCAGGTATCCCGACTGTTATGGCATCGACATGGCTGTACTTTCAAGATTTGTTGCCTTTGAAGCAGCCATTGCCTTACTGAAGGAACAGGGCAAGGAATCTTTACTCAATGATATCTACCAGAGAGCAAAACAACAACTCGAAAAACCAAAAGAGGAACAGGATAACCTTGTGAAAGAAGTATACAATGCGCTTTCAACTGATGAGATCTCCAGGAAAATAGCTCAGCTCATTAAACCAAAAGACCTTAACGCCGAATTCGAACTGATTTATCAAAGTCTCGAAGGTGTGCACAGTGCTTGTCCTGATCATCAGGGCGACTGGTACTTCAGCGGCAACTACCCTACTCCCGGCGGCAACAAAGTAAGCAACCAGGCCTTTGTTAACTTTATGGAAGGTAATAACAAAAGGGCTTATTAGCACTAATCTTCAAGCACAGTGATGCTGTTGATCCCGTCAATCTGTATGCTTCTTTTTCCTTCACCCTGTTTTGGGATGGTGATGGCCGATTGAAATTTCCTTCTGGTTTTTGATATACAGGTCACTGAATAGTGTCCCTTTTTTATTTTTTGGTAATCTGTTGCGGATTCAAGGCCTATGTTTGTAAACACCAGGTTGCTTTCCCCAATGATCACCGAATCCATGGGTTCGATGTAATAGTTGACAAAGCGCACCTGGTAGCCCTTGTCGCATGAAACCAGGCAAAAATATACAGAAACAAAAAATAGCTTATGGAGAGTAGCCGGTGATTTCATAACGGTATCAGAACTTCCTGTTCATTTCCCTCTCGAGATCTTTTTTCTTAATGTCATCGCGTTTGTCAAATGCCTTTTTTCCTTTCGCGAGGGCGATGTTCATTTTCGCGAATCCTTTTTCGTTAATAAACAACTTTATGGGTACCAGTGTTAAACCCTGGTCCTTCACCTTTTTCAGCAGTTTGTTCAGCTCCTGTCTGTTCAGTAACAGTTTGCGTTCACGCAGCGGTTCATGGTTGTAAAATGATGCATCGGCATATTCAGTGATGTGAAAATTTCTCACATACAACTCGTCGTTCTTAAAAAAACAATAACTGTCGGCCAAACCGGCCTTGCCTTCCCTGATCGACTTTATTTCGGTTCCTTTTAACACAAGACCAGCCGTGTAGGTCTCCAGGAACTGATAATCAAACTTCGCCCTGCGGTTTTCAATATTCACGGTATTGCTTATCTTCGCCACAAAGCAAATTTACAAATTTATAATGCATGATTCGAATATAAAATTGGCCCGGGCCGGCTTGCACGACATGGCTTTGGTTTCATCGCTGGCTGCCAGGATATGGAAGGAACACTACGTACCTATTATCGGCGCGGCCCAGGTTAATTACATGCTGAAAGAAATGTACAGTGACGAAAGTCTCGGCGACCAGATAAAAAACAAGAACCATATTTTTTATTTGATTCAATCGGGCGGGCAAACGGTTGGCTTTATTTCCGTTTCCGCCGAAAAAGAAAACCAGTGGTTCCTCAACAAATTTTACATACTCGGAAACGTGGCAGGAAGAGGCTTTGGCACAAAGGTCTTCGAGGAACTGAAAAAAACACTGTCACCAAAAAAAATAACGCTTACCGTTAACAGGCAGAACTACAAATCCATTAATTTTTATTTTAAAAATAATTTTAAGATCGATCATGTCGCCGATTTTGACATTGGCCAGGGATACATCATGAACGATTTTGTTATGGTGTGGGCGGAGGATTAGGTGTTCAGGGTTTCAGGGTTCAGGGTTTCGGGTTTAAATCAAAAATTAGCAATCTAAATTCAGAAATCACCCTTCCTTGTCCTGGAGCATTTTTTCCAGCGAATACATTTCGTCACGCAACCTTGCAGCTTCCACAAAGTTCATCTCTTTCGCGGCTTTGATCATGGCCGATTTGGCTTTGGCGATCTGTTTCCTCAGTTCATCCGCGGACATGTACTGCATTACCGGATCAGCGGCAAGGTCCAAACCGTCAGCCTCCACATAGGCCTTTACAAGTCTGCCGTTCACGGTCACTTCCATCACGCCCAGCGAAGGGTCCGCTATTTTTTTTCTGCCGGCCTGTACCGGTGTGATGTTGTTTTTAAAATTGTACTCAATCTGTTTTTTCCTGCGCCGCTGCGTTTCATCCATGGTCGCTTTCATGCTGTCGGTTATCCTGTCCGCGTACATGATCACCCTGCCGTTAACGTTCCTGGCCGCCCTGCCAACGGTTTGTACCAGACTTCTTTCATTTCTCAGGAAACCTTCCTTGTCCGCATCCAGGATCGCTACCAGGCTTACTTCAGGTAAGTCGAGCCCTTCGCGCAGGAGATTGATGCCTATCAGCACATCAAACATGCCCACCCGCAGCTGTCTCAAAATTTCTATGCGGTCGAGCGTTTCCACCTCGCTGTGAATGTACCGGCAGCGCACATTTAATTTTGTAAGGTATTTTGTCAACTCTTCCGCCATGCGTTTGGTAAGTGTTGTTACCAGTACACGCTCGTCGTTGGCAACTACTTTGTGAATTTCGTCAAGCAGGTCATCCACCTGATTGGTACAGGGCCTCACGTCAATAAGCGGATCCAGAATGCCTGTAGGCCTGATAAATTGTTCAACGATGATTCCGCCGGCTTCCGCCAATTCGAACTCAGCCGGTGTCGCGCTGATATATATCACCTGGTTGAGCAGGGCGTAAAATTCCTCAAATTTCAGCGGGCGGTTGTCGAGTGCCGCCGGAAGCCTGAAACCGAAATCCACCAGGTTGATTTTACGGCTCAGGTCACCACCGTACATAGCTCTCACTTGTGGAAGCGTGACATGACTTTCGTCTACCAGTAATAAAAAATCGTTGGGAAAATAATCCATGAGGCAAAACGGTCGGGTGCCCGGCAAACGGCCGTCAAAATACCGAGAATAGTTTTCAATGCCGCTGCAATAGCCCAGTTCCCGCATCATTTCAAGATCAAAATTCACCCTTTCCTCAATACGTTTCGCCTCCAGCGCCCTATCCTGCTTCATAAAAAACTCAACCTGTTTCGCCTTGTCCTCTTCAATAAATACCATAGCTTTCTGCATGGTATCCGGCGCTGTCACAAAGATATTCGCGGGGTAAACGGTAAAAGATTCGTGTTTGGCAATCACGTGGTTATTCACATTGTCAAAGGTTTCAATGCTTTCAATTTCGTCGCCGAAAAAAACGATCCTTACGCAATAATCAGCGTATGGCAGGTTCAGATCCACTGTATCTCCCTTTACCCTGAAGGTGCCACGGTTAAAATCACCCGTAGTGCGCGAATAAAGCGCGCCAACAAACTGGTGTAATAATTTATTGCGGGAAATGGTCTGGCCCTTCTCTATCGAAATGATGTTCTGTTTAAAGTCGGTTGGATTACCCATACCATAGATGCAGCTCACCGAACTCACAACAATCACGTCTCGCCTGCCCGACAACAGCGAGGAGGTTGTGCTGAGCCGGCACTTTTCAATTTCCTGGTTAATCGCGAGGTCTTTCTCTATGTAGGTACCGGTTGTCGGCAAATAAGCTTCTGGCTGATAATAGTCGTAGTAACTCACAAAATATTCCACCGCGTTGTTGGGAAAGAACTGCTTGAATTCGCTGAATAACTGGGCAGCGAGCGTTTTATTGTGGCACAGCACCAATGTTGGTTTATCCACCTGCGCAATCACGTTGGCTGCAGTAAATGTTTTGCCTGAGCCGGTAACCCCCAAAAGTACCTGATGTTTTGTGTTGGCGTTAATGCCATCCACCAGCTGTTTTATTGCTGTTGGCTGATCGCCGGTCGGTTCAAATTCTGAAGTAAGCTCAAATCCCATTTTATAAAATTAGAAAAGCAAAGTTACTTAATCAATTTAAATTTGGCTGCCGCCAAAGTTTTGTTTCCATAGCCAAAATGCCACCATTCGCTTTGAATGGAACCAAAACCACCTCTTTCCATGGCCCATCTCAACAAACGCCTGTTTTCGAAAGCTTCCCTTGAAAGTTCCCCGTTGTCCATAAATTTTTGTTCATAGGCGGGCTGCGAGATTTTTTCAAAAGTGTCAAAATCAGAACCCATGTCGAGCTGATTACCGGTAAAAATGTCCACAATGGTAACATCAGCGGCGCAGCCATAATTGTGCAGCGATGTTTCATAGGGTGGCGATAAATAGTTGAATTTCCTGTCGTCGGGCATTTTTAAACTGTCCCACATCATTTGCTGGATATGCAAGGGACGTGCCGCATCCAGAACCAGTAAAGAAAACCGGGGGTTCACCTGTTTGAGGGAATATTGTGCCCGGCAAAGGCCCAGGGCCACCTCACAGGGAAAGTAAGCATGGCGGAGACCGTCGTAGAAATTTACACCCATGAAGTTGGAAGTGTCGGCGTACATGAGCTTCACCCGGATGGAAGAATCCAGGAGCCGGATGCTCTGCAGGTTATAGGCTTTAAAAACATACTCCAGGTAAGAGGTATCCGGATCCGGAATGGTTTGTTTACTCACCTGCAGCGTCTCAAGGGTATCGTACAGAACAAAAATTTTCGCGTGGGAGATCACTTTCCTGTCCTTTGCCAGATCGAGGTTACATGATGAAACTGCCAGCACAATGGCTAATGAATATAGAGGAAAAATTCTCAAAAAAAGATGACTGTGGTTTAACTGTTTAAAATCAAATACCTACTTTTGAAAGGCCAAGTGTTCAACGAAGCAAACAAAAATAATAATATAACCGGGTTAAATTTAATTTTAAACATTATGCCTTCATTCGACATAGCAAGCAAACTCGATGCACAGCTGCTTGACAACGCGGTAAATGTTGCCAAAAAGGATATTCTGAACCGCTGGGATTTTAAAGACAGCAAAAGCAGCATCGAATTAAACAAAAAAGACCTGCTGATCAACGTAGCCACTGAAAATGACATGCGCCTCGATGCCATACTTGATGCCATTCATTCCCGCATGATCAAGCAGGGCCTTGATCCCCGGGGGCTCGACGAAAGTAAAGAACATTATCCAAGCGGCCCGATGATCAAAAAAGACATTAAAGTAAAACAAGGGCTCGAAAAAGAACTCAGTAAAAAAATAATTAAAGACATCAAAGACAGTAAGTTAAAAGTTACAGCCCAGGTCATGGATGAGATCATTAGGGTAAGTGGCAAAAGCATCAACGATCTGCAGGCAGTGATAGCCCTTTGCCGTAAAGGCAATTACGATGCCCCGCTGCAATTTATTAATATGAAATAAGGTGCCTGCATTTTTACCCTGAGAACTTTAAAAGGTTCACACCAGGCAAAAAATTAAGGCAAACAACAAATAACTTTATGATCATCAGAAGCAGAGCGCCATTAAGAATTGGATTAGCGGGTGGAGGAACAGACGTCAGCCCCTACTCTGATATATACGGCGGCGCTATTTTAAACGCAACCATCGACCTTTACGCGTACGCTTCAATAGAGCCGCTGGAAAACGGAAAAATTGAGTTTGTGATCGACGGTGGTACAAAGGTGCTTTCTCTGGATGCCGCCGGTGAACTCGAAGTTGTAAAGGATTTTGAATTGTTCATTGGGGTTTACAATCGCATTGTAAAGCAGTTTGACTTAAAACCCCTGTCATTCCGGCTCACATCTTTTATCGAAGCACCACAGGGTTCTGGCCTTGGCACCTCCTCCACTATTGTGGTGTCTCTCATAGGCGCTTTTAAAGAATGGCTGAATCTACCTCTGGGCGATTACGATATCGCTCACCTGGCTTATGAGATCGAACGCATCGATCTGAAAATGGCCGGCGGCAAGCAGGATCAATACGCCGCCACATTCGGGGGAATTAATTTCATTGAATTTTTCGACGGCGATAAAGTAATCGTCAATCCACTCAAATTAAAACCCGAAATTATCTACGAACTGGAGTTTAATCTTTTGCTTTATTTCACGGCCACACAGCGACTATCGGCCACTATTATTGAAGAGCAGGTAAAAAATGTGAACGAAAAAAATATAAAAAGTGTCGATGCCATGCACAATTTAAAGGAGCAGGCCACTCAAATGAAAGAAGCGCTTTTGCGCGGTGAACTGACAAAGATCGGGGAGATCCTTCATTTTGGCTGGCAAAATAAAAAAAACATGGCGCTAAGTATTTCAAATTCCCTCATCGACGCCATTTATTTAAAGGCGATTGAAAGCGGCGCAACCGGCGGTAAGATCTCTGGCGCGGGTGGCGGTGGCTTTATGTTTTTTTATTGCCCTGCGGTCACCAAAAATAAAGTAGCCGGCGCCATTGCTGCACTTGGCGGGCGGGTACAGCCATTCAAATTTACGCAGCAGGGTTTAACTACCTGGACGATATAGATGGGCTAATGCTTGCGGGTTTGGTCTTACGACACATTGAATTATAATTTAAAAACTTTAAATAGCAGATGAATACTTTAGATAAAACAAATTTCAGCTTTAAAAACCAAACTGCCTTTTACAAAGGCAAAGTGCGCGATGTATACACCATCAATAATAAGCTGCTGGTGATGGTTGCCAGCGACCGCATCAGCGCCTTCGATGTGGTATTGCCAAGAGGCATTCCTTACAAAGGGCAGGTGCTTAATCAGATCGCCGAACAGTTTTTAAACGCCACCAGCGACATCGTGCCTAACTGGCTGATCTCTTCGCCGCACCCCAATGTGAGTATCGGCAAAATGTGCGAACCCTTTAAAGTAGAAATGGTGGTGCGCGGTTATCTTGCCGGACATGCCGCCAGAACTTACAATGCGGGGTTAAGGGAACTTTGTGGTGTAAGCTTGCCCGAGGGTTTAAGAGAAAACGACAGGTTGCCACAACCCATCATCACACCCACAACAAAGGCTTCCGAGGGGCACGACGAAGACATCAGCAGGATAGAGATCATCGAACAGGGCATTGTAAGCAAAGAACATTACGAACAACTCGAAAAATATACGCAGGCCTTGTACGCGCGCGGCCAGGAGATGGCAAATAAAATGGGTTTGATCCTGGTTGACACCAAATACGAATTTGGTTTGTTTGAAGGCAAAATTACACTCATGGATGAAATTCACACACCCGACTCTTCGCGCTACTTCTACCTGGAGGGTTACGAGGCGCGTCAGAAGAACGGCGAAGAACAAAAACAACTGAGCAAGGAATTTGTGAGAAGATGGCTCATCGATAACGGTTTCCAGGGGAAGGTAGGACAACAAATTCCTGAAATGCGTGATGAGTGGGTGAACGAAATCAGCGCGCGGTATATTGAGCTGTATGAAAAAGTGACCGGGAAAAAATTTGTGAAGGCCATTTACGATAATGTGCTGACAGATGTTGAGATGAGCGTAACGAATGCACTGGAAAAGACCGTTTAATAAATTTTCAGGGAAATTGTTTTGCTCCTCCGGCGCAATAAAAATAAACCTGTTGTTTTTTTAGTCTTTGGGTTCCTCCCGAACAGGCCAGCAAATACTACCTGTTTCCTGCATGGAAACTTTTCGTAAAAGATTATAAAAATCTGTAATGCCTCGAGGTTAAGCCGGCTCAGTCACCGCCCGCTTTAATAAACCTGCTGTTCATCTCCCCGCGCGCAGTCAGAATTTTGATAACGTATACCCCTGTTGGAAGTTCTTGAATATCTATATCAGGGCTATGACCCGCCTCACTTTTGAATACCAAAGCACCGAGTGATGAAAAAATTAAAACTTTGGCGCCGCTTAAATTTGCCGGAATGGTTATTTTATTGGAAGCCGGGTTGGGATAAATGGCAAAGCTTTTAGGGTCTGCATGCCTGTTTATGCCTGTGGCTCCTGAAACCTGCAGTGTGCCAGCAACAGAATTGCTGTCAATCTTATTGCACCATTGCTGAGCAAAAGACATATAGGCTTTGTGAACGATCTGGTAGGTGCCGGCGGGTAGCTGACCGATCATAAAAGTGTCGATGTAGGTTTGTGTGGCCGGAAGCATGCCATCGGCGTAACAAGCCATGAGCCTGATCACTTGCGCGTTTACGCTGTGGCTTTTATCCACCTGTACACCCTGGTTGGGTGTTATTACTTTTGTAACAATCTTTATAAAATCGGCTACAGTTGGATTCTGTGGAATAATGGTAGTTGTACCTAAACTGGGTTGCTGTGCCAAAGCAGCTGTAACAGTAAGACCAAAACAAAACGCGAGTAACTTTTTTTTCATTTTCGTATATTTTTACTGGTTATGTTGCAGCAAGTTTTATGCCGTGTTTTGTTAATTCATTGTATTACATGCAATTATGCAAAAAAATCCCCGGACCTTGCCGGGGATTTTTTCATGCCAAATCTAAAAACAAACTCAGGCAGTTACTTCAACACGGGGTGCCGCGGCCAAAATTTCTTCATTGGCGGCCGACGCGTATTGTTCAAAGTTTTTTAAGAATGAACCGGCAAGGCTCTGCGCTTTTTTAGTAAAAGCGTCTTTGTCCGCCCATGCATTTTCAGGTTCCAGAATCTCGGCAGGCACACCTGGACAAGCTTTTGGGAATTTTAGTTTAAAGTAGGGGGTGCTGCCATATTCCACTTTATCCAGTTCACCGGTTAAGGCGGCTGTGATCAAAGCGCGGGTGTAGGATAATTTGATCCTGCTGCCAACGCCGTATGCACCGCCTACCCAGCCTGTGTTCAATAACCACACGTTTACATTGTTCTTCTTTAATTTTTCGCCCAGTAATTCAGCGTATTTTGTAGGGTGCAGTGGCAAAAAGGCTTTACCGAAACAAGCAGAGAAAGTTGTTGTTGGTTCAGTGATCCCCATTTCAGTGCCTGCAACTTTAGCGGTGTATCCACTGATAAAATGGTACATGGCTTGACCTGCCGACAATTTGCTGATTGGAGGTAACACCCCAAACGCGTCGCAGGTTAAAAAGAATATATTTTTCGGAATATCACCAACTGCCGGTGTAACGGCGTTGTCAATATAATTTGCCGGGTAACTTACGCGCGTGTTTTCAGTTTTTGAAATGTCGGCGTAATTCACGTTGGTAGTTCCTTCATGAAAATCAATGTTCTCAAGCAATGAACCAAACTTAATGGCGTTAAAGATCTGTGGTTCCTTTTCGGCGGTAAGGTCAACACATTTCGCGTAACAACCACCTTCAAAATTGAACACACCTTTGTCACTCCAGCCATGCTCATCGTCACCGATCAGTTTACGGTTAGGATCAGCACTTAAAGTTGTTTTACCGGTGCCCGAAAGGCCAAAGAAAATTGCAGTATCTCCGCTCTTACCGATGTTGGCGGAACAGTGCATGCTCAGTACTTTTTTATCGTGAGGAAGGATGTAATTCAGCACCGAGAAAATCGACTTTTTAATTTCTCCGGTATAAGCTGTGCCACCGATGAGTATGGTTTTTTTCGTGAAGTTAATGATCGCAAAGTTGTGCTGGCGGGTACCATCGATCTTAGGATCGGCTTTAAAGCCCGGCGCGTTGATGATGAGCCATTCGTGTTTGAATGTTTTCACTTCTTCGGCAGTGGGGCGCAAAAACAAATTGTACGAAAACAAATTGTGCGCAGGGTTTTCGTTCACCACCCTGATGTTTAATTTATAAGTTGGATCGGCACAAACATAAGCATCGCGCAGCCATATTTCCTTACCACTCAGGTAGGCAAGCATCCTGTTATGAAGTGAGTCGAATTTATCCGATTCAAAACGGTTATTGACATCACCCCACCAAACGCTGTCTTTGGTAGTATCGTCATAAACAACAAATTTATCTTTTGGGGACCGGCCTGTAAATTCACCTGTGTCTATTGCCAATGCGCCAACATCAGTTAAAACTCCTTCTCCTCTAATAATACATTCTTCCACCAATTCACTTGGATGAAGATTCCAATAAGCCATCTCAACATTTGAAAGACCAAGTTGGGCAACAGAAGCATCTTGTGCCTTTAAACCAATTTCATTCATGCTATTTAAAATATTGTAAGTTTCAGGCAAAAGTACAAAAAAAAACGGTCTCATTCCAGACCGTTTTTCCACAATTCTTATTATTAAAATCTGAGTTTATCTTATTGATACTGAGACCAATTGACCTTCCGCTGCTATTTTTTTCAACTGATCAATCAATTCCGATTTTTCTTTGCCTTTTATCTCGGTCAGGGGCATACAAATCCTGGTTTCCCCCTCGCGGCCTATACTTTTTTCGCTGTATTTAAGTTTTTTAGCGGCTATTTTTGCTTTCACTGCATCGTATGCTTTGAGATCTATGCCTGATCCCGGGCTACCGAAAGCCATTTCCACTGCACAAGAGTCGTTTGTAACACCTTTATAAACCGTATGTTGATCTGTTGCGGTGGGTTGGGAGGCAGTTCCGGCCTTTGCTTTTGATTTACAGGAAGTAAAAGAAAGCAGCAACAGGCTGATGATGATAAAAAAGGTGTTTTTCATTGCTATGTGGATTAGATGAGGTAAAGATGCTAATTATTAATTTAACGGGCTTAACCGACCAAAAAAATTTAAGATTTTTTTTCCAGGGCAGCCAGTGCGAGGCAGATCCACCCAGCAACAAAACTGAGTCCGCCCAAAGGTGTAACCGGCCCCAAAACTTTTAGCCATTCGGCGCCCAAAAGATTGCGGGTGCAAAGAAAATACAAAGAACCGCTGAAAAGAATAATTCCCCAGAAAAAAAATTGATAAGCCCTGCCCAGCCATTTACTGGTGTAGGTGTTTTTTAAAATAACAATCATGAACATCACGAGTACGTGGTAAACCTGGTATTTAACGCCTGTATCAAAACCGTTGATCAGATCGGTAGTGATGAGGCCGGTATCCAGTTTACCTTTGAAAAAGTGCGCACCCAGGGCGCCGAGTCCAACTGCCAGGGCACCCAGAAACCCAATGGTGATAAATTGTTTTGGCATATTCATACAACAGGTTTTTTGATGGTAAATTTATTTCTTTTTCTTAAGTTCTTCCATGATCTGTTCGTCTGATTTGCCGATAAACCTGATGGCGCCTTTGGCACTGGAGGCCCAGTCGCTTTTGGGATACTCATCAATGATCTTCTGGTAAAGCACCCTGGCCTGCGCTTCGTCATTGAGGTAAGCTGCTTCGTCGTATAATTGCGCCAGCAAAAATATAGCGGCCACCCTGTTGTTGAAGTTGGGATAATCTTTTATACATTGTTCGAGCACTATTTTTGCCTGCGGGGTATTGTTAATTGCCTGTGCCACCTGCGCCGTCTTAATCAGGTAAATAGGTGCAAGTGAATCAGAAGAGCAGTGATACGCAAAATCTGTAAAAGCCGCAATGGCCCTGTTGGCCAGTTTAAGATTTGTTTCGGTTTGTTTGAGGATAATGCTGTCGGTTTTGAGGGCCTCTTTTTTCAGCAAAGCACAATCAAACATAAAATCTTCAGCCACTTTTTTTTCAGGCAGCGAATCGGCGGTGGCAACTTTTTGCTCAGCATTGCCGGTATCCGAGCAAGAGAACGTAAAGAGTAACGCGGTTAATACAGTTATGGCAACAAAGCAACTCGCCTTCATCAATTTTTCGTTTTATTTTTTTGCCTTGTAAACTTTGGTTTTGTAGTCAGCCGAGATCTTACCGGTCGAAATATCGGTGAGTTTGCCTGAGATCATTTTGCGTTTAAAAGGGCTGATTTTGTCGGTAAACAGTTTTCCTTCGATGTGATCGTACTCATGCTGGATCACGCGCGCGATAAGGCCGGTGAATTTTTCACGGTGTTTTACAAATTTTTCGTCGAGGTACTCAATGTCTATTTCTGGTTTGCGGCTTACGTCTTCTCTGATCTTTGGAATGCTGAGACAACCTTCGTTGAATTTCCACTCAGTGCCTTCTTCGGTGATCATCTTGGCGTTGATAAACACCCTTTTAAAGGCTTCAAGTTCTTTTCTTTGCGCGGGTGTAAATTCGTCGTCGTCATCGTCTTCGTCGGTCTCTGAAAAGGGTTTGGTGTCCACCAAAAACAAACGGATGGCTTTGCCCACCTGTGGTGCAGCCAGGCCCACGCCCTTGGCTATGTACATGGTCTCGAACATGTCTTTGATCAGCTGGTCAAGACCTTCATAATTCTTATCAATGTCAACCCCTGCTTTTCGTAGCACAGGATCACCATAAACAACTATCGGGAGTATCATTTTATTTTGACTGTTATTCGTTATCGGTTTTGTTAATCGGATTTTTACCTGCTGTAGTTTGGCGCTTCCCTGGTTACTACTACATCATGGGGATGGCTTTCGCGGATCCCAGAGGCAGTAATGCGTATAAATTTGGCATTTTGCAAGGCTGAGATGTCTCTGGCACCGGTATAACCCATGCCCGCTCTTAATCCCCCGATCAACTGGTAAACAATTTCGCTCAAACTGCCTTTGTAAGGAACGCGACCGCTGATCCCCTCAGGCACCAGTTTTTTAATATCATCTTCCGCATCCTGGAAATAACGGTCTTTACTACCTTTTTGCATGGCTTCAAGAGAACCCATGCCGCGATAGGATTTGAATTTACGGCCTTCAAAAATAATGGTCTCGCCCGGACTTTCTTCGGTGCCCGCGAACATGCCGCCCATCATGACGGTGCCTGCTCCGGCTGCGAGTGCTTTTACAATGTCACCTGTGAACCTGATTCCGCCATCGGCGATCAGGGGGATACCTTTGCCTTTTAAAGCGGCTGCCACATCGAGGATGGCTGATAACTGCGGAACACCCACACCAGCAATCACACGGGTAGTGCAAATGGACCCGGGGCCTATGCCCACTTTTACCGCGTCAGCGCCTGCTTTCACCAGATCCAGCGCCGCTTTACCGGTAGCTATGTTTCCTACAATCACATCAACGCTTTTATATTTTCTTTTTACCTCTTTTAATTTTTCTATCACGCCCTTGCTGTGACCATGGGCTGTATCTATAATAATAGCGTCCACACCGGCGTTAACCAGGGCGTCTACTCTCTCCATGGTATCGGCAGTAATACCCACTGCCGCGGCCACTCTTAAGCGGCCCCTTTCGTCTTTGCAGGCATTTGGCCTTACTTTAATCTTTATAATGTCTTTATAAGTGATTAAGCCCACCAGTTTATTTGATTTGTCAACTATTGGAAGTTTTTCAATTTTGTGTTCCTGGAGAATGCCTTCGGCTTTTTTAAGGGTAATGCCATTTGGCGCGGTAATGATCTTGTTGTAGGGTGTCATTACCTGAACCACCGGTTTTTTGAAATCCTTTTCAAAACGCAGGTCGCGGCTCGTTACAATCCCCAACAATTTATTGCCTTTATCCACTACTGGAATGCCGCCAATTTTATTGTCACCCATTAATTTCACAGCGTCACCAATGGTAGCGGTATCAAAAACGGTAACGGGGTCAAGAATCATTCCGCTTTCACTGCGTTTTACCTTGCGTACCTGATCGGCCTGTTCTTCTATGGTCATGTTTTTATGCAAAACACCAATGCCACCTTCCTGGGCAATGGCTATGGCCATGCTGTGCTCGGTAACGGTGTCCATAGCAGCCGACACGATTGGGGTATTGAGCCTGATGTTTTTTGAGAACCAGGAAGAGATATTTACCTCTCTTGGCAGGATTTCAGAATAGTCGGGCACTAACAGAACATCGTCGTAAGTGAGCCCTTCCGGAACAAACTTATTGGCTAAAAAATTGGAAGTCATTGATGGTGAATTTTAAGGTTTTAAAATTCAGGCAAATATACTGTTTTATTTTGATTTTAATTTCGTGGATTTTCAGGTACAAATCTTAATTATTGCAAATCCTTTAAATAAAAAAGCCACTTCCAGAAAATCTCCAAAATCTGAAAGTGGCTAACTTTGTTTTAAACAAAACCCTTGATAAAGAACGTAGCTTAAAGGTACAACAGAATCAGTGCATTCGCAGGGGTTTCAAATAAGTGGCAATGTTTTATTGATAAGTGGTAAGGCGCGCTGCTTCTCAGGATTTGTTGAGTTTTTCCATAAAAGTTTCCTTTTTACGGCGTGAGATCTCGATTTTGGTACCGTCGCTCATTACCGCGTAGCCCCCGTCTTCTTTCAGAAACCTGACCACGTGGTTCATATTGATGAGATGATGGTGGTGCACCCTGATAAATTCAGCCTCAGGAAGAAGTTCTTCGTAGTGCTTTAAACCGGCGCTGACCATTAATTTGCGTTTATCGTTCAGGTAAAAAGTAGTGTAACTGCCATCGGCCTCGCAACGGATAATGTCTTTAACGTTGACAATTTCATAGGCGTTACCTGTTGGGAGTGTAATTTTCTGGAAATTTTCGTCGGCCCTTTTCAGGTGCTGAATCAAAAACTGCAGGTTCTCCATATTGGGAATTGCGTTTTTCTTTTGAACCACCTTGTTCACCGCCATTTTCAACTCGTCGATGTCGATGGGTTTTAATAGATAATCGCAGGCGCTGTACTTAATGGCCCTGATGGCGTGTTGGTCGCTGGCGGTAGCGAAAATTAACTCAAATTTACTGCCTACTACCTGTTCAAGCAGGTCAAACCCACTGCCATCAGGCATGCTGATGTCTAAAAAGACCAATTCAGGCTTTTGATTTTTGATCAGTTCCACCCCTTCAGTCACATTTTTGGCAAGTCCAATCACATCCAGTTCGGGGCAGTTTTTTTGTATAATGGCAGCCAGCATATCCCTGCTTTTCTGCTCATCTTCAATAATTACGGTTTTGATCATATTTCGTTTTTTTATCCGTTAAGGGGTACAAATAATTCAACTTTTGTACCGGTAGGGTTATTATTTTCGTCTTTCAGGTCTGTAATGATTACACTCAGGCGTGAACTGTTGATCTCATTTAATATTTTCAGCCTGTCTTCGGTTATTTTCATACCAAGGGATCTGTGCTTGATGAAAGGCATCGTTCTCTTGATGTCAGCCGATTTTTCCCTGCCAATACCATTGTCCATAATAGTACAAATTAAAAAATTATTTTTTGAATTAAGCATTATTGTTAATTTTCCTTTCACTTCCATGGGATTTAAGCCATGGAGGATGGCATTCTCCACATAGGGCTGCATTAAAAGCGGGGGCATGATGTCATAATCCTCGTCAACACTTTCGTCAACAATCACTTCATAGGTGAATTTTTCTTCAAAACGCATTTGCTCGAGCTCCAGGTATAGTTTCAGGGCCTCGAGGTCTTCACCAACAGTAACAGTGGGTTTATCTGAATTGTTCAGGATAATGCGCACCAACCTTGCGAATTTACTCAGGTATTTGATGGCTTCGTCGCTCTTGCTGTTAAAAATATAGTGTTGAATAGAGTTGAGTGAGTTAAAGATAAAGTGGGGATTCATTTGCGCCCTCAGTGCTTTCAGTTCCACCTTACTCATTTCAACCTTCCGGTTAAACTCCAACCGCTGTTTCTTTTTGATGTTATAAATTCTCACCATAAAAATTGTATAGATAATGGCGAACGCTAAAACCGACGATAACAACAGAAACCACCAGGTTAAATAAAACGGTGGCCTGATCCTGAAAGAAAAAGTAGTTTCATTTTTATTCCAGATGCCTTCGTTGTTGCATGACCTGAGCCTGAAAGTGTATTTACCCGGGGCAAGATTGGCGTACTTGCTGTAATCCTCATTGTTGGGCGTGCTCCACTCTTTTTCGAGCCCTTCGAGCTTTTTCTGATAAAGCACCTTATCGGGGTTGGTCAGGCAAATGCCACGGTAATAAAACGATATGGTGTTGTAATAATTTGAAAGCACTGCATTGTCGCGGATCATGGTATCTTCATTCTGTAGTTTGATGTTCTGGATCACAGTGGTGTTTTCAACCTGATTTTTCTTAAAATTGAAAGGTTCATGTTTGATGAGGCCATTTATTGTTCCAAACCACAGGGTGCCGTCGGGGTCTTCCCACATCCCATTGGTGTTACATTCCACGCCAATAAATCCTTCCTGTTTACCAAAGGATGTAATTTCTATCGGGTCGCCCGCTAGGTACTTTTGCAGGTTCAGTTTATTGATTCCCTGGTTGGTTCCTATCCATAAAGCGTTTTTGTTTTCGGCAAACTCAATCGAATACGCCAGTTCAGAATTCAGACCATCGTCGTTGGTGATTTTTTTTAAAGCACCGTTCCTAGTGTCTAAGATCAGCAGGCCATTGAGTGATGGCGAGAAAAGTTTGCCATTGAGATACCTTAGTGAAAAAAAATCTTCCTCGTTTAGTTTCAGATCGGCGCTGATATGGCGCATGATGCCATTAGAGAGCTTAAACAAACCGGCGTGAAAGGTGCCAAGGTAAATATCGTGGTTATCGCCTTCGCAAATCCCATATACCTGATATTCGGCTTTGGAACTGATGGGATAAAACTTTGTCTGCGGCAGGTTGTTTTTCCAAACCAGCGACACCACGCCTGTTGTGCCGCCGATCCACAAGGTATGTTGCGAATCGAGAAAAAGCATATCATAGGGGCCTTTTAATTCTTTTGGAATTGGAATTTCATAGAATTTTTCGTTGATGAACTGAACCACATTTTTTTCGGTGCCAAAAATAAGCCGCCCTTCATGGTCCTGCAGGCCGATCCTGGCGGTATTGGTCGACAAGCCGTTGTTAATGCCGTAACGCTTAAAATAACCTTCAGCATATTTAAATATGCCGCTGCTTTCTGTGCAGATCCATAACTTGCCGCTATTGTCCCTGAAGATCTTGAAAATAAAAGCGTTGCCGGGCCCGCTCAATTTATCGAAAGTAGAAAAAGAGTTATCCCTGTACATAAACAAACCGTTATGAGTGCCTATCCACATGTTATCTTCCCGGTCATGGAGTATACATTGAACGTTATTAGAGTTATTGTCCTGACCAATGTTGTAATAACTGAACTGAACCCCGTCAAACCTTAGCAGGCCATTTTGTGACCCTACCCATAAAAACCTGTCGTCCTGCCCTTTTACCGAAGTAATATCTTCGTCTATGAGCCCGTTTTCAATAAAATAGTTGGTAAATTTGTGTGAAACAAGATCGTAATAACTCAGTCCCTTGGCAGTTCCTATTACCAGAAAACCCTTATACAGTGTAACACAGTTAATTTTGTTGGAGGGAAGCCCGTTTGATACGTCGAGCATTTTAAAAGTATTGTGACCATAGATTGCCAAACCCTTGTCGGTTCCAACATAAAGTAACGAAGCATCTTTTACCATGCAGTTGATGACAACCGATCTGAGTTTTGCTACAGGCTTAAAGCTGTTGTTGGTATAGATGTACAGGCCTTTTACTGTGCCAATATACATGGCATGATGAAACCCTTTGCAAAATGCGGTAACACGCACATTTTCAAAACCATTGGATCTGTTGTATCTCAGAATTCTTTGTCCCCTGAGTATGCTCAGCCCTTTATTTGTGCCAATGAGGATGTCTCCCTGGTCGTCCTCGCACACTGCGTTCACGTTGTGTCCCTGGAGCCCGTTCTTCGGGTTAAAATTCAGGAACTCTTTGCCGTCAAACCGACTGAGGCCGCCATACCCGCCGCTCCACAGGTAGCCATTCCGATCCTGGAATGTACAGGCCACCTGGGTAAATGGCAGGCCGTTTTCTACATTGTAATTTTTGAAAAAGTATTGTTGCGCTTTTGTTTCGGACAAAACAAAAAGAAAAAACAAACAAAATATTTTACGGGTTGTTTTAATAATCTTTACTAATTTAATCTTTATAGTTTGAAAAGAAAAAAGGATTAAATAAGTGGCGGCCATTCATTTTTATTTGGCGTTATAAACATATTCTGCGCCAAAACAATATTCAGTCAATTCACAAATTTTATCTTTGCAGCTGAAATAAAATGCAGACCTTTACCCCGCTCAACAAAATAATTCTAAATCCAAAACAAACAGTGTAACCCATGACTGAACATGTTATTTTAGTGGATGAATCTGACAAGCCCCTGGGCAGCATGGAAAAAATGGAAGCACACCGGAAGGGCGTTTTGCACCGTGCGTTCTCGGTTTTTATTTTTAATTCACAAGGCCTCATGCTTTTACAGCAACGTGCCATTGGTAAATATCATAGCGGTGGTTTGTGGACCAATACCTGTTGTTCTCATCCCCGCCCGGGGGAACCCACCATGGCAGCGGCTCAGAGACGTCTGAAAGAAGAAATGGGTATGGAAGTTGAACTCAAATTTAAAACAAGCTTTACCTACAAAGCCAGTTTCAGCAATACACTCACCGAACATGAATTTGACCATGTATTAACGGGCGTCAGCGATTCAGATCCTCAGATCAATAAAGACGAAGTTGAAAGTTTTCAATGGTTGCCGGTAGCAGATGTCAAAAAACAAATCGCCGCTGAACCAGAAAGGTTCACGGCCTGGTTCATCATTGCGATGGAAAAACTGTTTTGATCATACCACGCTTTCTCGTGTTGCAAAACGCAGTACTTTTTCTCTGACAATGCCTGTAGCGGTAATCAGGGCTGCAACAATCAGAATCACTGCGCCTATGATTACTTTCACAAAATAAAAAACATAGCTGGTAAATTTTAGTTTACATTTCATGGCCTTGCCGCTTCACATTAAACAGGAAAACTGGTGCCAGGTCCAGGCCAGCTGATAAATAGGGCGCATCAGCAACTTGGTGAAAATTGTGGATTTTTTTGGACGGAATAAAGCTGCAAAACACCAGGATCACGATAATGCCGCGATTTGCTGTTGAAGGGTAGTTTTGTCGAGGGTTCCCAAATGGCGCCAGACTATCCGGCCTGCTTTAAAAATAATAAAGGTGGGGACCGATTCAATGTTGTAAAACCTTGCCGCATCCTGATTTCTGTCGATGTTTACCTTAACAATCCTCGCCTTTCCCTGCATTTGGGCAGCAAGTTCACTGATCATCGGCGACATGGCCTGACACGGTCCGCACCAGTCTGCATAAAAATCAACAATCACCGGCATTGGAGCGCTGATCAATTCCGAAAAATTTCCCATTGTGCTTAGTCTTTAAAACTAATTTCGTTCAAAGTCCATGCCTGTGGTTTGTTGTTAAACAATGCTTTGGTAGCACTCCACACCTGTTCGAAAAGCGCAGAATTCCGGTAAACGTTTAAATGCGCCTCGCTTTCCCAAAGGCTGTATGTAAAGAACTGCGATGGCTGCAACTCGTCCTGCAAAAGCTCTACGTGCAAACAACCCTCATAACCTTTAATGCTTTTCCAGTTGGTAGCAAAAATGTTCTTAAAAGCTTCGATGTTTTCGGGGTGAAAACTCATCTTCACAATTCTTTTAATCATAAAATTCTATTAGCAGGTTAAAATCAAAAGTGCTGCCCACATCGCGCGGGCAAAGCATGTCGCGGGCATTTTTACCGTTGGCAGCCACTTCTAGGTAACCAAAACTATTGAATAAAACGAGGGGATTGCCATACTTTACCTCGTCGTAAGACCTGCATATTTTGTTGATCCTGGCTCCCGGAAGTGTGATCATAAAATTACGGGTGCCCACTACCTCCGCAAATTTTTCCCTGGTGATGTTGGTGATGATGTTGCCAAAATCATCCACGTAAATTCCTTTTCCACGGAGCATATTGCCGTTAACAAAACTATCAAACTGCGAAGCCCTGTAATAATCGGTAGTAGGTGCCGCTATCTCGGTTATTTCATTTTTTTTCACCAGGTGAATGGCTACATCTACAAAAACATCTTTCAGAAAAAAATGGTGTTTGTTATCGCCCTCATAGTACACCTGGTAAACCGGTTCTTTATATTCAGCATCAATCAGGGTCAAAAGACCGTTGTCGGGACAAATGATAAACTGGTTTTTATATTTTGTCAACAAATACCGTGAGTTGTCGATGGTGTTTGTTTTATTCAATGAGCTTCTGTCGGTAATAAACTTAATGGCCACGAGGTGCACCGTGCCATCCGGAAAATAAGGCAACGAATTTTTAATGATAAACGCCGCGTCGGAAATATTATTTTCTCTGATATCGCAGCTCAGATCGATGATCTGCTGGGTTGGAATGCGGGAGATGAGCATCGCCTTAACTATGGCCAAATACGGATCACGGTAGCCCAAATCTGTCGTTAAAGTAATAATGCTCATTATTATTCAAAAATAATTATTATTTATTCTTTTATTTTTTTAAACTTGAAGATAGATTAACAGGGTTATAAACAAAAGCCACTGTTGGCTGTTACTGCATTGTCTATGAATGAAAAAATAATTACACTCGATAGTGTAGAACCCGTTGAGATTTACGGCGTGAATGATTTGAAGCTGAATGTGATCAAGAAACATTTTCCGAAATTAAAACTGATAGCGCGTGGTTATTCCCTAAAAGTGCTGGGAGACTCAGCTGAAATCACCCGCTTTGAAAAAAAACTTGAACTGCTTGTGGATCATTACCACAAAAGCGGGGTATTAACCGATACTGTGATTGAAAGGCTTTTGGGCCAAACAGGGGATAATATCGTGGAGTCGAAAGACGAAACGCTGAATAACGACATTATTTTATTTGGCAATAACGGCCTGGTGATTAAAGCCAAAACCGAAAACCAAAGAAAGATGATGCGTGAGATCCTAAAAAATGACATGATCTTTGCTGTTGGTCCGGCCGGCACCGGGAAAACGTACACGGCTGTGGCGCTGGCGGTTAAAGCTCTAAAAAACAAAGAAGTAAAACGCATTATCTTAACACGCCCTGCGGTAGAAGCTGGTGAAAACCTGGGTTTTTTACCCGGCGATCTCAAAGAAAAACTCGATCCTTACATGCAGCCACTGTACGACGCGTTAAATGACATGGTACCTACAGAAAAACTGAATCAGTTTATTGAAAGCCGCACCGTGCAGATAGCGCCACTGGCGTTTATGCGCGGCCGCACCCTCGACAATGCTTTTGTAATATTGGACGAAGCACAGAATACCACTGAAAGCCAGATGAAGATGTTTTTAACCCGCATGGGGGCCAATGCCAAATTTATCATTACAGGTGATGCCACACAAATTGACCTGCCCAGCAAACAGCCAAGCGGCTTGTTACAGGCCATCAGGCTGCTCAAAAAAACAGAAGGGATCAGCATTGTTGAACTGGATAACACTGATGTGATCCGCCACAAACTGGTAAGGGCCATTATTGAGAAATACGAAGGAAAATAATACAACTTGCCGGGCCGGAACAAAAGCATCAGACGGCTGGTTGAATGATCCAGCAAGAAAGAACAGCTGTCATTTGGTTCCGATAGAACCCTGGCCTTTATAAAACACGGTATGTTTGTGACCTGGCCCCTGAATGGAAAAAAAGTGCTTTGTCTGGCGCCTCCGGAGCCAGATCCTGCTTAGGGGTTTTTCTTTAGTCCTGTTTTACTTGCTCCGTTCAACAACATTCCCATGCTGATTGCGCATCGTTTTATGCTAAAACATCCTGTTATTAAAAATTGATACGCCCATCCGGAGTTTTACCGCCATTAAAATTTATTTCAGGGGAATGTTACACGTTTGTGTTCTATTTATTATACCGCACAAAGAGGTTCAAGAAAAAAGCGCTGATCTGCCTGCATGGCATTAAGAAACAAGGGAGCTTTTTTCAAAAACCTGCTAAATTCGGTAAAAATAACAACCTTTAGTTTGTGAACAAGTCCCTTAAAGAAACATATACCCTCAAAGACCTGACTCAAAAGGAACTCATCGCGGAACTATACGGGAGCTATGGAAAAAAACTCTATGCCTACGCCATATACTCATGGAAGGTGGATGAAGATACTGCCTGGGAGCTGGCTTACAAAACGCTTTACAAGGTGATTGATTCGCATAAAAAATATGTGTTTGAGTCAGAAGAAAAATTCGCCTCTTTCGTTTTTAAGATCTTCATCAATTACCTGAGGAACAATTACCGGGACAAAAAAAAGCTCCCGGCACAAACGCCCCTTTCTGATACAGACAGCCATTTTTTGCATGACAAGCCGAATCCGGCAACAGAGACGAACGGCAACCTGAAACTGGCTGTGCTGAACGAAGAACTGGATAAAATGGAAGACTGGCAAAGAATGCTTTTGCTCATGAAAAGCGAAGGCAGGTCATACGCTGAAATAGCCAGTTATATTGATAAACCCGAAGATAACCTGAGAGTATATTACCAGAGATTAAAAGAACAGATTACAAAAAAAATCAATGAGCGACTTTAACAACATAATTAGTGATGCAGAGATCCAGGGCCTGTTCAAACAACGCTTGTTGGAACTGCCCTTGGACGATGCGTTGAATCAAAAATTAATCGAAATGGAAACACAACTCGCATTTTCAAACGACCTGCTGATGATGCCGGATTTGAAAAAGGAAAAAGAAATGCTGGAAAAGCTCGGCGCAAAAACAGGATTTGGCCCATGGGGCAAATGGCTCTTCACCGGCCTGAGCACTGTAGCGGTGGTAGCTACGGCTTTTACACTCTTGCAGCACACAAACGCCGATTCTCAGAAAAAAATTGTACCAGCACCACAAACAGGAACTATCGCCGAAAATAAACAAAATATACCTGCAGCGGCGCCGGTTATGCCTCTCTCAAGGCCCGGTTTTAAAACACACAAGGACAACAACCAGCTCCCTGCCACTTCCGGATCAGGCATAGCCGTCGCCGACAGCATTGCAACCGAGCAAGCTGTCACAAATAAAAAAGAAATACAAGCGGCACCCTATTTTAATGGTGCATATGGCGTTGAAAAAAAATTCAGCCTGCAGGCCGGTGATGATGGCAGACTGGCCGTTGACACTTTGTTTAAAGGCATCAAACGCGTAGAGATCGACGGCCTTTACTGCGATGTAAACATTTCAACCCATGTTGAAAATAACGTGAGTATTCAAGGAGAAATGAAGTTTAAGTTCAAGGGTGTGATTCTGAAAAAGCCGGACTATATTTTTCATTGTACGCAGAAAGATTCGGTGCTTTTGGTACAACTCGAAAATACGCAAAAATCTTCGGTATTTATTGGCGGCAGTATCAGTCATGAAGGTGCTCTGAATTTTGTTATGCCCAAACAAACCACGCTCATTGTGAGGAATGCCGCCGGCAAATTAACGGTAACCGATCTCGAAGGCGCCACCTGCCAGCTTGGCAACAGTTATGGCAATATCATTGCAGCTCATATCAAAAGCAAACTGGAGATAAGATCGTCATCAGGTGATGTTACGCTCAGTCATATCACTGGATCGGTAAACTGCAAAGCCTCTTATGGCGATATCAATATTAAAGAGGTCAGCGGTAATATGCTCATCTCCTCTTCATCTGGAAACATCAGCATTTCACAGGTAAAAGGCAAGGCTGACATAGCCTGCAGTTATGGAAACATAGATCTCAGCGCTATCGACGGGGATCTCAATGTAGGTTCAGCATCGGGCAATATTACTGGTTCTGATTTAAACGCGGATAAAATAAATATTAAAAGCAGTTACGGCTTCGTAAAGGTTTTAAATTGCAAAGCAACGCTCGACGTTAAATCCAATTCGGGCAATATCATTCTTGACCGCATCACTGGCGGAATTACAGTAAACGCTTCTTATGGAGAAATTAATTTAAATGACGTGAGCGGCGATGCGGTTATCAACTCGGCTTCAGGGAACATTGAGATCTCAAAACTGACCGGGAAAATGGTCATCACCTCAAACTACGGTCACATTGTTGCAAACGACTGTGTCAGCCAGGTGTTTATCAAATCAACGTCAGGCAACGTTACCGGTAAAAATATAACATTGGTAAAAGACCTTTATGTAAATGCCAACTATGGCCATATCCATATGACTCTTAAAAACGACCTGAATGAGCTCACTTTTAATCTCAGTTCCACGTCAGGCCAACTAAGCCTCAACAAAGGTGGAATTAAATTAACCGGGAAAGAAGGCAAACTCAACCTGCAAAAAGGCGACATCCTGATTAAGGCTGTGAGTAGCTCGGGCGACCAGGTTTTTGAATAAAAAAAATATTTCTTAATATTAAGAAATAAATTCAGTGACCCGTCTGTCTATTTAAATCAGCTTTGCAGAAAAAATTAAACTATGGAAAAAGTTTTAAGGGTGCTGCTCATCATACACATTTTGTCAGGCTTAATATCGCTGACCTCCGGTTGCATTGCCATGGCGGTAAAAAAAGGCGGTAAAACGCACCGCCTGTCGGGGAAGATCTTTTTTTGCAGCATGTTGGGTGTTACTGCCAGTGCGCTTATTATCTCTCTTGCCAGAAATAACGGCTTCCTTTTGATGATCGCCATTTTTTCCTTCTACCAGAACTATATGGGTTACCGCGCCATTAAGAATAAAAGTCTCAGGCCTTCAACTTCAGACTGGCTCGTATTATTTTGTGGTGCCGTCAACACTTTTTTTATGATCAGCTCTATGAATATCGTATTAATGGTTTTTGGGGGGATTAGCTTTTTTCTGGTGGCAAGAAACCTAAGCACCAACCTTAAGGCAAAACGCGGGCAAACATTGCAGCCCCTGGCTTGGTTAAAGTTACACATTGGCATGATGATGGGAGCTTACATTGCTACAATTACAGCATTTGTGGTGGTCAACTCCCGCTTTTTCGCCGCTATAAACCTCCCTGAATGGTTGCCCTGGCTATTACCTACCCTTGTGCTGGTGCCGCTTTTGGCATATTTCACAAAAAAATACACCGGCAAAGGGCTCAAAAATCTCACTATAAATTAATTTCAAAAATATTTTGCAATTTCATTTACACATTATGACCAATCATGTATAATAAATTCCGCTATGCCTGTATTTTTCTGGTGGTTCTCAGTTCCTGTTGCCACAAAAAAGGCTGCATTAACGACACGGTAATTGACCTGGTTTCGTTTAAAAATTTTGAACGGTCAGAGATAGACACATTGATGTTTACCGGCTTCATCAGGGATTCTGGTTTCGGCATCAGCACCGACAGTTTTTTTGTTTTTTATGATTCCCTTAACCTTGTGCAGGGTATGGACGGTGTTACCTTCCAGGTTCAGATGAATCTTGATTTCGACTGGCAGGTGAGGTTGAGCGGAAACAACAACATTTACAGGGTCAATGATTTTATACTGAAAGAAAAACTCTGCAACAGGTGCATCACCGGAAATTCTTATTATACCTCACTCGAGAGTTATAAATTAAATGGTAAAATAATTCCCAGTAATTACCTGGTTATTGAAAAATAAAAAACCCGGCCTGAATAAAAGGCCGGGCAGGTTCTAAAAATTGATTTTATTTTTTTGTAAATTTAATTTCCATGCTTTTAAATTCTTTCCCGTTTACAGAGGTGTACATTTCCATCAACTGATTTTTGTCGTCAATTACTTTAAAAACCTGTCGCATGGCGCAATCTTCACCTGTATTTGGGTCAACCATTTTACCTGTAAAATTAATGGTTTTTGCAGGCGCATCGTAAGTACCTTCCATGTACATCATGCCAGTGCCGGTATTGTCTATCCAGGTGTTAATGAATTTCTTTTTGGCATTGTCGTAAGCCATGGTGCCATGACCCTCGTAATCCATGCCCATCATTTTGCCTTTATATTCCGACACCTGGTAGCGGCCACCCAGAACCATTTTATTTTCAACACTTGATTTTCCTCCGGGCATTGGCTTGGCGTCTGGACCCATCCAGAAGGTCATCTCCGCATCCCATTTGCCATCGCTGGAGGCGAGCCATTTATGCATATCACCGGGTGTCATGTATGCTTCCCAGGCTTTGGCAGCGGTCGCTGAATCTACGGGTGCTTTCTCGTTCTTTTCTTCGGGAGCGGCAGCAGACAGTGAATCGGTTGCCACTTTTGTCTCTTCCTCCTTTTTACCGGCGCCGCCGCAGCTCAGCAAAAACAAGCCTGATAATGCCAGGCAGATAATATTGAATCTTTTCATGATTTTAAATTTTCGCTAAGATAAAAAAAAATTGAAACCGGCATTTTCAATACGATCAAAAGCCTTTTGCGATTAAGATGTATTTTTTGCAGCTCCTAAATTATTTTACATATTTGTCGTAATTGATAAAAATATACTATTTTTGGTAGAATCATCCCGTTCTCAGTTTTATAAAGTAGAGTTTGCTTAGTATTTAAAAATCATCTAAAACATTAGCATTTGAAACCAACTGACATCAAAGATCCGGAGTATTTTCACAAAGTAGTAGATTGCCAGTACGCCTGCCCGGCGCACACGCCAGTGCCCCAGTACATCAGGCTGATAGCCGAAGGTAAGTACTCAGAGGCTTATATGATCAACTGGGATTCTAACGTTTTTCCCGGTGTACTGGGACGCACCTGCGACCGGCCCTGTGAACCGGCGTGCCGGAGGGGCCGTCTTGACAAGGAAGAACCCGTGGCCATTTGCCGTTTAAAAAGGGTAGCAGCGGATAATAAAGACGATGTGAAAAAACTGATGCCCCAGGGACCTTTTAATCCTAATGGAAAAAAAGTGGCACTCATAGGCGCAGGCCCTGCATCGTTGACTGTTGCGCGGGACCTTGCACCCGAAGGTTATGAGATTCATTTATATGACGAGCAGCACAAAGGAGGCGGATTTATGCGCAGCCAGATCCCGGCCTTCCGCTTGCCCGAAACCGTGCTCGATGAAGAAGTGAATTATATCCTGGACCTGGGCATTCACACACATTTTAAAACATACGTCTCTAGCCTGAAAGAAATATTAGCTGCTGATTACGACGCAATATTTGTTGGCAGCGGCGCGCCTAAAGGAAAAGACCTCAAGTTGCCCGGGCGCGAAGAAGGCGCCGCCAATATCCACATTGGCATTAACTGGCTGAACTCCGTTTCATTTGAACATACCAGTAAAATAGGAAAAAAGGTGATTGTGCTCGGCGGTGGCAACACCGCTATGGATTGCTGCCGCACGGCCCGTCGTCTTGGCGGTGAGCAGGTGAAAGTGCTGGTACGAAGCCCTTTCGCCGAAATGAAAGCTTCTCCATGGGAAAAAGAAGACGCCATCCACGAAGACATTCCCATCATGGATAATCACATGCCAAAAAGTTTTGTGGTTGAAAAAGGGATTCTAAAAGGCATGACCTTTGAAAAAGTTCATCCTGCTTATGATGAAGACGGCAAGCGAAAATTAATTCCAACCGGTGAACCTGACGTGTTTGTGGAGGCTGACGATGTGCTCATCGCGGTGGGACAGGAGAATAGTTTTCCCTGGATTGAACGCGATCTTGGCATTGACTTTGACCAGTGGAACATGCCGGTGGTTGACGAAAAAACCTTTGTTTCAACCAACCCAAGAGTATTTTTTGGCGGCGACGCTGCATGGGGACCAAAAAATGTAATTACTGCTGTGGCGCATGGGCACCAGGCTGCAATTTCGATAGATCTTCATTGCAAACAAAAGAACATGGCAACCGAGCGTCCTTCACCTTTCGTTAACCTGGTGAGCCAGAAAATGGGTATACACGAATGGAGTTATGATTCGGAAGTAGTGAACGATGCCCGTTATGTGGTGCCACAGGCCGATAAAACCCTTACGCTAAAAAATATTAAAAAAGAAGTGGAATTGGGTTTTGATCCTTTCCATGGATTTAAAGAAGCCGAGCGCTGCCTTAATTGTGATGTGCAGACGGTTTTTTCAGAAACCAAATGCATAGAGTGTGACGCCTGTATGGACGTATGTCCAACAGCCTGTATCACTTTCACCAATAATGAAGAGAACGAACTGGATCTGAGGTCGAAACTAAAAGCGCCGGCAGTTAATCTCACACAGGACCTTTATGTTTCGGCACCACTGCAAACAAAACGTGTGATGATTAAAGATGAAAATGTATGTTTACATTGCGGCCTTTGCGCCGAACGCTGCCCGACTTCGGCCTGGGACATGCAAAAATTTTTCTATAACGTAACAAAAGCCGGAAAAGGATGTCAGTGTTAAACGGAGCAAAAAGTGTGGGAAGCGTAAACGATTTTGTAGTGCGCTTTGCAAATGTAAACGGTACAGGATCAGCCAGCGCCAATCATTTGTTTACAAAAGCCATTTTCAGAATGGGAATTCCTGTTACACCAAAAAATATTTTTCCTTCCAACATTCAGGGCCTGCCCACCTGGTATGAAGTGCGGGTGAGTGAAAAAGGTTACCTGGGAAGGCGGGAGGGCATAGATCTGCTTGTGGGTGTGAATCCACAAAGCATGAAGGCAGACATAGAATCTGTTCGGCCGGGCGGTTACTTTTTGTATGACAACTCCAAAAAGTTGCATGAGCAATACATTCGGCACGATATCCATTACATTGGCATTCCGCTGATGGATATGTGTAATACCAATTACACAGACCCCCGACAAAGGCAATTGTTCAAAAACATCATTTATGTGGGCGCACTTGCTGCCCTGTTTGAAATTGACTTTAAAGAACTGGAGCACCTGCTCGCCGAACAGTTCAAGGGCAAAGAGAAATTAATTCCTGCGAACGTGCAGGCCCTTAGGCTTGGAGTGGATTATATCCAAAAGAATTTTAAATATCCTTTAGACATCAGGGTGGAGAGAAGAGACATTTTAAAAGACGCCATTATGATGGATGGCAATTCAGCCTGCGGGTTAGGCGCGGTGTACGCCGGAGCCACGGTGGCCGCATGGTATCCCATCACCCCTTCCACCTCGGTAGTTGAAGCCTTTATGGATTATTCGGAACGCCTGCGTGTGGATAAAACAACGGGTAAAAAAAATGTAGCCATCGTTCAGGCAGAAGACGAGCTGGCTGCCATAGGCATGGTGATTGGCGCGGGATGGAACGGTGCCCGGTCATTCACCGCCACAAGCGGACCGGGTGTATCGCTCATGAACGAATTTTTAGGTCTGGCTTATTTTGCGGAAGTGCCAGCGGTTTTGATCGATGTGCAACGCACGGGCCCTTCAACAGGTATGCCCACACGCACCCAGCAATCAGACGTGATGGAAGCCGCTTATGCCTCACACGGTGACACCAAACACATCCTTTTATTTCCTTCAACCCCCAAAGAATGTTTTGAGATGACCATTGATTCTTTTGACCTGGCAGAAGAATTACAGACTCCCGTAATTTTAATGACAGACCTCGACCTGGGCATGAACGACCACGTTACAGCGCCACTGGTCTGGGACGATACACGCGAGTACAAACGCGGCAAAGTGCTCGGCGCGCGCGATCTGGAAAAAATTGAGCGTTTCGGACGTTACCACGATGTTGACGGCGATGGCATTCCATACAGGACTTACCCGGGGACACATCCTACCAAAGGCTCCTATTTCACGCGGGGCACATCGCGCGATGAATACGCTGTTTACACAGAAGACGGGAACGCCTATAAACGCAACATGGATCGCCTCATTAAAAAATGGCACACCGCCAAAAGCATGGTGCCCGCGCCCCACCTGTACCAGGAAAAAAACGAATATGAACTCGGCCTCCTCTTTTTTGGCACCTCCCAGTACGCTGTTGAAGAAAGCATGGACCTGCTGAAAGAAAAAAACATCAATACCGACGCCTTGCGCATCCGCTCTTTTCCGTTTAACACTGCCGTTGAAGATTTTATTAAGGCGCATAAAAAAGTTTTTGTGATTGAACAGAATCGCGACGCGCAGATGAAAAGCCTTTTGATGATAGAATTGGGTGTAGATCCTGCAAAACTGGTGTCTGTTTTGAACTATGACGGGATGCCGATCACCGCGAATCACATTGTGAGTGAAATATCGTCACATCTGTAAAAATATAAACCACTAAGACACCGAGATCACACAGAAGCACTAAGAAGGAAATTCAAACAAGCAAAATGAAAAAACTTAGTGCATCTTGTGTCCTAAGTGCCTAAGTGGTAAACAAAAAATAAAAACTATTGAGCAATGAGTTATATCAGACCAAAATTCAGGCATCCGCAATTACCCAAAAACAAACTCGGTTACACCATGGATTATTACGAAGGGTCGCTGTCGACCCTTTGCGCGGGCTGTGGCCATGATTCCATCAGTGCGGCGGTAGTGCAGGCATGCTTTGAGATGAACATTGAGCCCCATAAACTTGCGAAACTGTCGGGTATTGGCTGCTCTTCCAAAACACCTGCTTATTTCGCGAGCCACTCACACGGCTTTAATTCGGTGCATGGCCGCATGCCATCAGTTGCAACGGGCGCCAACCTGGCCAACCGAGACCTTATTTATTTTGGGGTTTCCGGTGATGGCGATACCGCCAGTATTGGCATGGGTCAGTTTGTTCACGTGGTGCGCCGGAATCTCAATATGGTGTATGTGGTGATGAACAATGGCTGTTATGGTTTAACCAAGGGCCAGGATTCGGCAACGGCTGACAACGGCTCTAAAAACAAACACGGGCAGGTAAATCCATTTGAATCTATCGACCTGGCAAGCCTGGCCATTGAGCTGGGCGCCACTTTTGTAGCCCAGAGTTTTTCCGGTGACAAAACCCAGCTCATTCCATTAATGAAAGCAGCCATTAAACATCCTGGTTTTGCCTTCATCAACGTGATCTCTCCCTGCGTGACCTTTAATAACAATGTGGGCTCCACCAAATCTTATGATTATGTAAGAGAGCACATTGAAGCCACTTCCACCATGGATTTTGTGCCCGAAATGGCAGAGATCACCACCAGCTATGAAGAAGGCAGTCTTAAAAAAGTAAAAATGCACGACGGCTCCTTCATCAGACTGAACAAACTTTCAAATGATTGGGATCCTTTGGATAAACGTTCTGCGGTAAACGCCATGATGAATGCGAAGGCCAGAGGAGAGATCCTCACTGGCTTGTTGTACATGAACCCCGAAACAACTGACCTGCATCATACCCTGGATACCAATTCCAAACCACTGAATACCCTGACAAAAAAAGACCTTTGTCCCGGATCGGCAGTGTTACAGGAGATTAATGGGGAGTTGCGGTAAATTTATTGAAGAATATTTCTCCAGAAGATGCTGAACAGTATCAATAATTTCTACCTGAGTAAGGAAGAACCGCTTCAATCCTGCCTTCTGGCTTTAAAGGAGATTATCCTGGCGCAAAACAAAGCTATTACCGCAGCGTGGAAATACGGCATGCCCTTTTTTTGTTACCATGGAAAAATGTTTTGTTATTTATGGGTCCATAAAAAAACAAATCAACCTTACATCGGCATTGTTGAAGGAAAAAGAATTCAACATCCTGACCTGATACAGGAAAAAAGATCAAAAATGAAAATTATGATGTTTGACGCTGGTAAGGATCTGCCGGTGAAAGTTATTGACAACATTCTCAAGCAGGCGCTCGATCTTTATAAAAATGGCGTCGTGAAATTTTAATTACTTTTGCCATCAAATGCAATAACATCATGGAACCATTTGCTGAAACAGAACGCCTCCTGCTCAGGGAAATTTTGCCGGAAGATGAAGCCGCCTTATTTGAACTGGACTCAGATCCTGAAGTGCACCGTTATGTGGGCAAAAGACCTGTTGAAACGCTGGAACAAATAAAAATGGTGATCGCTTTTATCAGGCAGCAATATTCAGACAATGGTATTGGGCGGTGGGCGGTTGTTGAAAAAAGCAGCGGACAATTCATTGGCTGGGCCGGCCTTAAATTATTTACCGACGAAGTAAACGGCATAAAAGATTTTTATGAGTTGGGTTACCGCTTCATGAAAAAACACTGGGGTAAGGGATATGCCACCGAAGCCGCGAAAGCAATTTTAGAATATGGATTTGAAGAGCTGGAACTCACTGCAATTTATGGGATGACTGACCCTGAAAATACCGCCTCTAAAAAAGTGCTTGAAAAAGCAGGATTGAAGTATGTTGAAACCTTTGACTTTGCCGGTGAACCGACAGACTGGTTCATGATCACAACAACGTAAAAAGAAAATCTTAAGCCAGCTTAATTGAGATTCTAAACAGACCTGGTAAAGCAGGTTAGTCCCGTTCGTCGTTGATCTGGTCAGCCTTGAGATTTTTTGTATCGAATACAAAAACGTTATCCGCCAGGGGTAAATTTGGTTTTAGGCTCTTGATCTCATACAATTCAACGCCACCATCTTTCATCATGCGTTTCATTTGCACCACCTGTTTTTTGGCTTTATCCACATAGATTTTCAGGGTATGGAATTTCTTTTTTTCAGGCTTTACAACCGGAAAAAGGTCTATTACCTGGCACATGATCACACCCACTTTTTCTTCCTTATCAAATTTGTATTTAAAACCCGATTCATATAAGGTGAAAATTTTGGCGGGATTCTGCTCCTCATTTTCCGCGTCAAAAGTCTTGATGGTAACCTCCTTGGCGTCTTTATTGTAATTCCATAAAGTGATCCCATCGCAAACTATAGAATTGCCTGGAATATCGAGTTTAAATTTGCTGCCTTTGATCTGAACTTTTCCCAGCCATTTTTCGAGCTGTTTTTTGTCTTTATTAAAGATCGCGAATGAATAATCGGCGCTGATGGTTTTGTATGCCTTGGTGGTTTTGCTTACCTCATCGAGAATAGCCTTGGCCTTTGGATCCTGGTCCTGGGCGTTTAATAAAAAAGTACAGCTGAGGAACAGGAACAATATTAGATTTTTCATAGTTGAGTAAAGCCTTGCAAAGTTAACACCAATCTGACGGCAAATTGCAAAAGAAGTTTAATAATTACTAACTATTTCTTAATTTTTGTAAAATCTCATCCATTTGTGCCATATCCTTAATCAGCACCTCCCGTGCCTTTGACCCTTCGAAAGGACCGATAAACCCTGCTGCCTCTAACTGGTCGACGATCCTGCCAGCCCGGTTATAACCGAGCTTTAATTTTCTCTGCAGGAAGGAAGCGCTGCCCTGCTGAAACTGCACTACCAGTTTGGCGGCTTCATCAAACATCTTGTCGCGTTCGCTCAGGTCCACATCGGTCTTGCCGCCATCTCCATCTTCGCCAACGTATTCGGGCAGCATAAAGGCACTGGGATAAGCCCGCTGGTTGCCGATGAATTCTGTGATCTTTTCTACCTCTGGTGTGTCTACAAAGGCGCATTGAATGCGGATGAGGTCGTTACCGGTGCTGAGCAACATATCGCCACGCCCGATCAACTGGTCGGCCCCACCCGAATCCAGGATGGTGCGGCTGTCTATTTTACTGGTTACCCTGAAGGCAATCCTGGCCGGGAAATTGGCTTTGATGGTGCCGGTGATGATGTTTACAGAAGGACGTTGTGTGGCGATGATCAGGTGAATGCCAATGGCCCTTGCCAACTGCGCCAGGCGGGCGATCGGCGTTTCCACTTCTTTCCCCGCTGTCATGATCAGATCGGCGAATTCGTCTACTACCAGCACGATGTACGGCAGGAATTTATGGCCATCGTTGGGGTTCAGCTTGCGGTTCACAAATTTGGTGTTGTATTCCTTGATATTTCTTACCTGCGCATCCTGCAAAAGCGCGTAACGGTTGTCCATTTCAATGCAAAGGGAATTAAGGGTATGGATCACCTTGGTGTTGTCTGTAATGATCGCATCTTCGGAGTTGGGCAGTTTGGCGAGAAAATGCCGCTCAATTTTGTTGAACAGCGTGAGCTCCACTTTTTTGGGATCCACCAATACAAATTTTACCTGCGATGGGTGTTTTTTATAAAGCAGTGAAACCAATACAGCATTCAAACCAACCGACTTACCCTGCCCCGTTGCGCCGGCCATCAGCAGGTGAGGCATCTTTGCCAGGTCAGCAATAAAAATTTCGTTGCTGATGGTTTTTCCAAGGGCAATTGGCAATTCAAACTGCGAGTTGTTGAATTTTTCTGATGCCAGAATATTTTTCATGGGCACCATTTCGGGCGTCTGGTTAGGCACCTCAATGCCAATGGTACCTTTACCCGGTATGGGTGCAATGATCCGGATTCCCAAGGCTGCCAGGCTGAGGGCGATATCATCTTCAAGATTTTTTATTTTGCTGATGCGCACACCGGCGGCCGGTACAATTTCGTAGAGGGTCACGGTTGGCCCAACGGTGGCCATGATCTTGTCTATTTCAATGCCGTAATTTTTAAGGGTGCTTAAGATCCTGTTTTTATTGGCAATCAGCTCTTCCTGGTTCACCTTGCTGTGAATGTTACCGTAATCGTTGAGCAAATCAAAATGTGGAAACTGATAAGAGCCCAGGTCCAGCGTAGGATCATATTCGCCAAACTGCTCCACAAGTTTTGAGGCTTTGTTTTCTTCCTCAATAACCAAAGGTTCTGGATTGCTATTTTCAATTTTAAATTCAGGCTCTCCCTTCGAAACTTCTTCCGCAACAACTTCTTCGTTCAGTTCAAAATGTTGTGTGTTGATGTCTTCAGTTTTTTTTTCTTCTGCCACGGGGGCAATTTCAGGTTCTTCTTTCGCGGCAATAATTTCGAAACCTACCTGTTCATCCACAGTAGTAGCGGGAACGGGTTCAGTTGGCGCGTTCTTGGTGATCAGTTCAAAGTTAAGCAATTCAGCTTCCTCCGCCGGAGTAAGACCGCTGTCTTTTATTTCATTAAAAGAAGTATTGAAACTCTTCGCGGTATTGCGGGCGCTGAAATCCGGCTGCATTTCCTGATCGATGACCTCATCTTCTTCTATCACCCGTCGTTCGGGCAATTTAAACGACAGGTTGATGATCAGCACCAGGAACACCAGCATGGAAAAAGCCAGCAGCGCAAGCAGACCGATGCCGCCAACATAATTCGTGATACCGGCGTTGATAAAATAACCAAAGCCTCCGCCCATGAAAAATAACTTGTCTGAAAAAATGTAAGCCAGTGTCAACGACGACCACAGCATAAAAAAGAGCCATTTGGCGTTGAACGCACCAACGTTGATGAATTTTTTCTGAACTACTTTTTGAAGTCCGTATAAAAATAAAACCGGTACCAGGATAAATGATGAAACGCCAAAACCTTTGTACATAAAGAGATGCGACACCACCGCCCCTATCTTACCCAGCCAGTTTTTTACCTTGGTTTCCGGCAAAAAAAAATCGGCGGCACTGCCCAGAACCTTGTCCTGGTCAACATCCCAACTCGAAAAATAAGACACAAACGCGATACTCAGGTAGGCAGCGCATAAGATCAGCAGCAGGCCTATAATTTTTTGCGAGCGGTCGTCGCGGTAAAGGGTCAGCAACTGCTCAACGCGTCTGGCAAGGGAGATCTTTTCGCGCTTCGCGTCAGGAGTCACCGCTGTGGCGACTTTGGGTGCTGTTTTGGGTTTATTTTTTTTTTCTGGGTTTTTCTTCCCGTAATCTTCAATATCGTTCCTGGAGGCAGGCTTTTCGTCCATCTCAACTACCGCCGCTTCAACGTCGGCGTTTCCTCTAAATTTATTCTTTTTTTCAGCAGCCATTATCCTTTAAAAATAAAGGGAATCCGGCTGTTTTTTGTCTTTATTTGTCAATGTTTTAAACTGTTAATTGTTAATCAAAAAAGCCTTATTTTTACCTACATTCCACACCCGGTATTTATGAAAATCCAATATTTTGTGTTTGCCCTGTTATTTCTTTTCTCCGGCGCAAGGGCCCAGGTGATAGACACCAACTGGCTTGCTAAAAATTACAACAAACAGGAAGTGATGATTGCCATGCGCGACGGTGTAAAGTTATTTACAGCTGTTTACACGCCGCTCGACAAAAGTGAAAAACACCCCATCCTGATGATGCGTACCCCCTACTCTGTGGCGCCATACGGAAAGAACCGTTATTCGCCGCGGATCTACACCACGCACTGGGTGGAATACCTGAAAGAAAAATACATCATTGTAATGCAGGATGTACGCGGCAGATACATGAGCGAGGGCGATTTTGTGGATGTACGGCCTTTTATCGACAACAAAAAAAGCAAAACCGACATCGATGAGGCCAGCGACACTTATGATGCCATTGACTGGCTCGTTAAAAACATCCCCGGCAATAATGCCAGGGTGGGAGTCTTTGGTGTTTCATATCCCGGCTTTTACAGCACCATGGCCGCGCTCAGTAATCATCCTGCCCTAAAAGCGGTGAGTCCACAGGCACCGGTTACAGACTGGTTCATGGGCGATGACTTTCATCACAACGGCGCTTTTGCCTTATCTGATGGCTTTAGTTTTTATTATGCTTTTGGGAAAACCCGGATACAACCTACCACAAAAAATGAAAAAGACTTTGTGTTTCCTGAAAACGATAATTATAGTTTTTACCTGAAACAAGGTGCTTTAAAAAACTACAGCAAATACATGAGAGACAGCGTGAAATTCTGGACCGACCTGATGAGCCATCCTGATTATGACAACTGGTGGAAGGCCCGTGACGCGAGACGTGCCTGTAAAGACATTCAACCGGCCATGCTTATTGTGGGCGGTACCTTTGATGCCGAAGATTGTTTTGGCGCCTGGAATTTGTACAAGGCCATTGAAAAACAATCACCAAAAACAAATAACCGCCTGGTGATGGGACCCTGGTTCCACGGCGGTTGGGCCCGCGGCGAAGGTGCCAACCTTGGCAATGTGCGGTTTGGACAAAAGAACTCTCCTTTTTACCAAAAGAACATTGAAGTTCCTTTTTTTAATTATTATCTGAAAGAGACCGGCGATGGCGTGAATCTGCCGGAGGCCTCGGTATTTTTTTCGGGTGAAAACAACTGGTGGACATTGGACAGCTGGCCGCCAAAAAAAACGAGGTCACAAAACATTTACCTGCATGCCAAACAACAACTTTCTTTTGAGAAGCCGGGTGAAAACACATCGTTTTCGGAATACACCAGCGATCCGGCCAAGCCCGTGCCTTATACCGAAGATGTGCACCTCAACCGCACGCGTGAATACATGAGCGATGACCAGCGTTTTGCCGCGAGAAGACCGGATGTTCTTGTTTTTGAAACAGCTGCTTTAAAAGAAGACATGATCCTTGCAGGCACAGTGACCGCTGATTTAAAAGTATCACTGAGCACAAGCGACGCCGATTTTGTGGTGAAGGTGATTGATGTTTTTCCTGACAATTTTAAATATGACAGCGCTTATTGCTGTAAAGGTGTGAAGCATGAAGTGGAAATGGCAGGTTACCAGATGCTGGTGAGGGCAGAGATCATGAGAGGGAAATACAGGAACAGCTTCGAAAAACCGGAAGCGTTTGTGCCCGGCAAAACGGAGAACGTAAAATTTGACCTGCCTGATGTGGCACATACTTTTAAAAAAGGACACAAATTCATGATCCAGGTGCAGAGCAGCTGGTTCCCTTTGTTTGACCGCAATCCACAACAGTTCATGAATATTTATACCTGCGACGATAAAGATTTTATTCCCTGTGATATAAAATTATTTCACCAGGCTGATGCCGCCTCGTCTATTATTTTACCTATTTTGCAAAACTAAATGGCTGAACAACTCATCATCTATCTTTTACTGGCCGGCGCGGTACTCTACCTGGGTCTGAGATTTCTGTTCAAAAAAAACAAGGACAAAGACAAGGATTGCGATCATTGTAATTGATTTTAGTTCCTGAACGCTTACTATGTTACCTATTCGCTGAATTAATATCACGGCATAAAAACAAAGTCGTTTTTAAACAACATAAAAACACAGTCTAAATATCCAGTTGAACGTGAAACGAAACAATAACGTTTAAATTAAGTCTATTCACCCCGGTTTAAAATTAAAATGTCAGCGAATAAAATTCTAAATTTAAACGCTGAATTAACGGTGGGCTATGAAAATTTTAAGTGCTGAACAAACAAGAGCGGTAGACGCGTTCACGATACAAAACGAACCCATTGCCGGCATCGACCTCATGGAACGGGCAGCAATGGCTTGTTTCAGGCGTTTGATCAAACTGATCCGGCTCGAAGAAGAGGTCATCGTGTTTTGCGGCAAAGGCAATAATGGGGGCGACGGGCTGGCCATTGCACGGTTACTCATCGAGCAGGGTTTCGACTGCAAAGCCGTTGTGGTGAATTACAAAGAGCATTTCAGCCCGGATGCTGAAATAAATTTTAAACGCCTCCTTGAAAAATACCAATCGCGGGTTCTGGAAATCAACAGCGCAGCAGCGCTCCTGCAAATTGGCGCGGCGAAAAACACGGTGATCATCGATGCCCTCACCGGCACCGGCATCAACAAAGCACTTGACGGCCTGCTCGCGGAAGTAATCATTTTTTTGAACAAAAACTTCAAAAAGATCATCAGCATAGATCTGCCCAGTGGCCTGTTTCCCGACGCCTCATCCAAAGACAATAACGCAGTCGTGCGTTCGGCCCTCACACTCACCCTGCAGTTGCCGAAACTGGCCATGATGATGGCTGAAAATAAAAAATATGTTCCCGAATTTGAGATCCTCGACATAGGTTTGAACGCCAGCGCCATTGAGGCGAACAATTCAGGCTACCATTACATTACTAAAAAAGACATCAGTGCCTTGCTCAAGCCCAGAGATAAATTCTCACACAAGGGGCAATTCGGCCATGCTTTATTGCTTGCCGGGAGTAAAGGAAAAAGCGGCGCCGCCCTCATCAGCGCCAAAGCCTGCCTCAAAAGTGGCGCGGGTCTGCTTACCGTGCATTCAACAGAGCAAACACTCAGCGCTTTACTGATTGATTTGCCGGAAGCCATGTCAGAAAAGGATCCCAACACAGATTTTATAACAGAAGTAAACCAACCTGAAAATTACGAAGCCATTGGTTTTGGTCCTGGTGTAGGACTGGAGGAGGATACCCAGCTGGTTTTGAAAAAAATTCTGCAATATTATACCGGCAAATTATTGATAGATGCCGATGGCCTCAACATACTTTCTGAAAATAAGACCTGGCTCACTTTTTTACCGCCCAATACCATCCTCACCCCACATCCAAAAGAATTTGAGCGACTAACGGAAAAACACAGCGACGATTTTGAGCAATTAAAAGCGGCCAAACATTTTTCAATGAAAAATAACTGCATCGTTGTTTTGAAGGGCGCGCACACCGCCATTGTGATGCCCGACGGCAACGTGTTCTTTAATTCGAGCGGCAACCCGGGCCTTGCAAAAGGCGGCAGTGGCGACGGTTTAACGGGCATCATCCTGGGATTATTGAGCCGCGGGTACAATGAGCCAAAGTCTGCTCTGATCGGCACTTTTCTACATGGTTTCGCCGCCGACCTCTGCATCAGGAAAAAAAGTATGGAAAGTCTTTTGATCAGCGATGTGATCGAGATGCTGGGCAAGGCTTTTCAAAAACTGGAAAAGTAAAGTTCAAAAAAATAAGGGTAGCGCGCAGACTGATTTTTTTACTGTATAATTTTCAGGAATTTGGCTCTTTGTCTGAGTCCGCTGACTAATTGTGAATATCCACCCTTTTTATACAATTCTGCGAAATGCCATCTTGATAAACGGTCTTGCACTTGACATTCCCGCAATTTAACCGGGATGATGAACGTTGTACCTTCGGGTTGTTTGTCTGCTATTTTTAAGGCCCATTTGATCTCTTCCTGAACTACCCCTTTTTTGTAAAAAGAAGTAGGTGACAAACAGATCAGAATTGCCTGCGCTTGTTCGATGCTGTTTTTTATATTGTCTCTCCAATTGTGTCCAGGCAGGAGCTGCATTTTATCAAGCCATGGGTCTATGATACTTTCCTTAAGCAATTTTCTGTACATCTTCTTTACATCCTTAAAATCCTCAGAAGCATAAGAAATGAATACCTTAAGTTTTACTGCACCTTCTGGTGTTTTAGCTACAGCCGTTTTATTTCGATGCCTCTCAAAGGAGCCTTTCTCAAGTTTATTAATCTGACTTTTAATGAACCTATTTTTCTTAATGATAAGGTCATTCAGGCTTTTCCAAAATCCTTCTTCCTTAATATCTTTTTTTCTCTGCATTGACCCTTGCTGATATTTAGCAAAAGACCAATTTTTTAAAACATGGTGTGTTTTGATTTCCTTCAAAGTTACCGGATTCTGAAAACGTACTTTGTGACCCAATTGAATTACAAAAGCAGTATCTGCTAAATCTGACGGCATAGTTGGCCGTGCATCGCTAAGAGCCCTGAATACATAAGAAAAATCCGAATAAGGTGCTGTACGATACATGAGGATGAGATCGCCTCTTTTGGCGTTCAGGTTGGCTCCCCAAAGTATGGCATCAAGGTGATCAAGATCTCTTAAGTCTTCCAGGTTTTTTGAATCAACAATACTTATCCAAATTCTCGAGGGCATAATGATTAATCTTTTAATAATAAATTTGACAAAAAAAGCTATTCAGGCGCTGTACGCTTTTCTCAGCGATAAATAAAGATAGAAAAAATTATTCAGAAGCGCTTCTGTCCTCGGTCTTTAATTTTCTTTCCTTGAGATCGAGGGAGTTTTGTGCGCAGGCAGGCCGTTTCCGCAACCAGTTCAGCTCCTGACATCAAACAGTATTCCGAGAGAAAGATGGCCGAAAGCAAAAATAAAATGAGTGCGATCAACGCCATTCGCAACAAACTCAATAACCGGGTAATGGCAGTTTTTAAAAAGGAACTCCCTTCAAGAAGATTGTACTAAAATTAATTTGGAATCATCATAGATACCGGACAGACGGGATCCGGCTAGCCGAAGTTGACGTTTTGTTACACTCAATTATCTCAACCAACAAATGTTTGTTTAAAGTTACAAAACTTTGTATTACCTTATCCGCGCCAATTACCGGTACATGCAGTTAGCGGTTCGTTGTTTTTCTGTCACCTTCAGTTACCAAACTATTTGGCCATCTTCATTAAAAAATTTACCTGTTGCGCCCGAACTGTCAATTGTAGCATATTTCACAATTGCACTTGCACCTTGTTCAACTGTTCTTGTTCCCTGGTGATTATTAAAGTCAGTTTTAGTAAACCCCGGGCATACACAATTCACTTTGAAGTTTGTTTCTTTGAGTTCAGCCGCTAACATTACGGTGTATGCGTTCAAAGCGGTCTTTGATGGACCATAAGCAGCAGGTTTGAATGGTGCAAATATCCAATTTGGGTCGCTGTGATTTGACAATGATGACAATTCGGTGGTTACGTTTACAATTCTGGGTTCATCTGATTTTTTAAGCAATGCTATAAACTCCTGTGTTACTTGTATTGCTCCGAAAAAATTAGTTTCAAATACAAGTCGCAAAGTATCAATAGCAACTTTTGCCGCAGGTTGTGGAAAACCGCCACTAATACCTGCATTGTTGATTAATACGTCCAAATTCTTAGTTTTTGTTTCAAGTTCTTGTCTTGCAGATTTAATTGAATTGATGTCGGTAACATCCAATTGAATGCATTCCACATTTGTTAAGCCCACGGCTTTTAATTTTTGAATTGCCTTAAGCCCGTTCGCTTTGTCCCGGCTACCGATGTAAACGAAATACCCAAGTTGTGCTAATTGTTTAGCGGTTTCAAAACCGATGCTTTTGTTCGCCCCTGTTACTAATGCTGATTTCATTTTTAGATTATTTGATGAACAACAAAAGTCGGAAGCGCAACATCAAATGAGATGGACTATTCACTTTAATTGCCTGACAAATCTTGAATGCCCTCTACAAACTGTGTAACACTCTTTCCTGTGTTCTTTTTGAAAAGCTTAGAAAAATAATCAGGGTCGCTGAAACCTAACTCGTAAGCCAATTCCTTTACCGATGTCTCAGAATAAAAAAGTTTTCGCTGTGCTTCTAACATCAAACGGTTTGTGATAAATACTTTTGGCGAAACTCCCGAAAACTCCTTCACGATGTTGTAAAGATTATTTGTGGTGATTGAAAGGTTGTCGGCAATTGTGTTTATAGAATGTTGCTCTGTCAGATGCGTTTCAACTGCAATTTTAAATTCAATGTATTTTGAAAGTTTTTTTGGTTCTGATTTTTCTTTTGGAACACTTTTAAAATAGGCTTTGTTCAACTCTGTGAGAAGTGAATTAAGATGAGCCAAAATAATTTCAGCGTCTTTTTGGTTGCTGTTTGAATGCAAAATTTTGTTGAGTATTTCGAAAAGTATTTTTACGCGTTGCCTTGTATCATTGTCAAATGAAATAATTTGTGAGTTTAATGGATTGATTAAAAAAGAAAATTGTTTTGGAAGCAGAGACAAGCAATTTTGGTCGAAACTCATTTTGAAGCATTCAACACCATCTTTCTTCTGTTCAGGCACAGAATGAATTTGATTAGGCAAAACAAAAAACAATTGCCCATTTGCAATTGTCAAATCGTTTAAGTCTACCTTATGAGTAAGCGAACCATTTTCGACGAAAACAAAAAAGTAATTAGCTTTTCTGTGAGGTTGGGTAAGCATTTTCATTACATCAGCGGACAAATTATTGTTTGAATGAGAGTTTACCCTAATCGCAAGTTTTTCGTGCTGTTTTATTTTATCAAGTAATCCTTTTGTTTCTTGCATTGTTGTTTGTTTAATTTTAGTAGGAATGCCGGTTTGCAATGGCCACTATAGCCGAAGTATTGCCGTTGTGGCAGAAATACAAATGCGTCAGCCGAATAGATTACCATTGCTAAATATTAGCACAACAGTTGAGCGTATATTCGTCAGCCGCCATAACGCCAATCGCATGTTGCAGGCAGTTTTTTTGTTCACGTCTTATCTTGTAATTTAATCATTTTAACCACCTCATCAGCCATTTTTTTTATTTTTCCACAAAACCGCGCCTGTTATCATAATTGTTTTTGTGTAATTCTATTTTAATTTAGGCACGTTTTTTTTTACCCACCAACTCCAATAAATTAATACAAATTGTAGCGGTAAACGTATATACGCCAAATTTTTGCTTCCTATTGCTGGGTTTTCTTTGAAAATATCCAGGAAATGAAGTGGTAAAAAGGCTATCATCAATATCAATATTCCCAAGGCAGCAACTTTTCGATATTCAGGCAAAAACAAACCGATTCCCAATGTTATTTCAATAATTCCCGATACATAATTTACCATTATTTTGGGTAAAAAATCCGGGATAAAAGGATAGTACATTTCGGGTTTATTAAAATGATTGATACCTCCAATCATTATAAATGCTCCGAAAATAAAAATTAGGATGGGTGTTGTTTTGTTCATTTATTTAAAGTAATAAATTTATAGAATTGAATGTTAAGGTGTTTGTGCTGGTTAGGCGGTTTAGTCAAAATTGTTCACAACGTTTGGCAGCTACTGGCAGTTTTTCGCTAAGTCCAAGTTACACATTTGAGCGTTAACCCGCAAAAAATGGAGCAAGACCGCTGTTACCAAGTCGTAGGGCGCACACAGATAAACTTAGCTTGCGTGTCCGCCGTGTAGTGTTATTTTTTTCGCAAGACTTGATGTCCCATAATTGGGCTATTAAATTCAATTCTGTCCTCGAAGTCTTTTGATTCGGTCGGCGGGTCTATTGGCACCGAATGAATTTTGTCACCGTTAAGTTTTGTGGTCTCTGCAACTAAATCGTCTTGGATATAAATGTATGATTCGTTTATTTCAATATAAGGGGACCAACAAGCGTTTTCGTGTCGCTTTAAGGTCTTTGTTGTAATGTCTATAACGCCCCATTGATGAAGCGCCTTAAAGAAAATTACATTTGTCTCGGGTATATAGAAAAAGTCTGATTCGTTAATTTGCGTATCGTCTTTCCAGTCAAACCGAATTTTTATTTCCCATTGTCTGCCTGTTAAAGTCACAACACTCGTCGCGATAATGTCGGTGAGACCATTAAGAGGCTCAATACAAAAGATGTCGGCGTCCGCATTTTCTTTGCGAAGATACTCGTCTTTATGAAAAGTAATTTCTTTCATTTGTCTGAAGTCGTCATTGCCGAATGTCTGTCCGCCCTATGCGTGCCAACGGATAGCAGATTGGTGATGGGCGGGCTTTTCAGCACAAAAGTCAGTTCGGAGAACTGAACTTTCTGCTACCACAAATCTGTCAAGCGGAGACGAAACCCCGCCTATTGCCAATGTGCTGTTATAAGCCGTTTTTCTGTCCACCGTTTTATTTATTTTTCTTTTTTTTCTTCTGTCCGTTTAGTTCTTCTTCAATACTTTTTCCACCAAACATCGTTTTCGTTGCGTGTTGAATAATAAAATATAAATTCATTGTTGTTCCGTCTTCAAATTTTGCCTCAAGTATGTCAAGAAAGTTTCCTTTTTTGTCACTTCCAGAACCCATTGATCCGATGTCGGCTCCGACAAATTTATAAATGTAATCTTGTCCGTCAGCAGGTCCTAATGCAAAAGTTGGTGTTTCTTGTGTTTTTCCGTCACCACTGAAATACATAGCTTTAAAAATTCTCTGTCCTTGATAAACATAATGCTTTGCACTGTCCTCTTGGTTTAGTTTGTGATACGAGTATGCAATTTCAAAAAGTGTCTTAACACTTAATGGATGTGTTTTTATAAATTTTTGTCCGAGTTCAAGTCCTTCTTTATATTTTTTTTCACCATTAAGTTTATAAACTTTTCTTTCGGTAGATAAGTCATCGTAAGGTTTGTAATCAGGTTTGTCCGTAAAACCAATTAGTAATGCCAAAACTTCAAAGTCCGTCAAGGTCGTATCGTTAACACAAAAGCGTTTTATTAGTTTGTCATATGAAAGATTGTCGTTTTGGTCTTTCGTTTTTGCCAGCACTTTTTGAAAGTCGTCCTTGTAATTAAAAGTTGTCTGTCCGATTGCAATTTGTCCTATTATAAGTAACAGAAGAAGTCCCAATGTTTTGAATGTTCTTGTCATTGTTTCGTGTCGTTTTAAAATGGCTTATAACGGATAGCGGCTAGGGGCCGGCGTTTCCGAAAATCTGCTGATGCCAATAGTACGCCTGTCCAACGTAAAGTTAAAATAAACTGAGCAAAAGCAAAACAAAAAAATTCCCAGAGGGGCAATTAAAAAATTGCTTTTGCATACGAAAATCACGCTGGCCCTTAGCCGCTGTTAGTGGGTCGTGCGTTAGTCTTCACACTACATTTTTCCAGAGGTTTTTCTAAGTCTGAAATTGCTATTCGGATTTGGTGGAGCAATGAAATATGCTCTTGAGCAACATTTATTTAAATAAATTACCAACTGATATTGTCCAAGAATTTTATTCATAAAAGCCTTAGTGGCATTTTTCTTTGAAAGTCCGCCTGGGCAATTACTCCGATAAACTTCGTAACGACTGTGTGTCGGCTTAGTTATGAGTACATTATTAATGGTGTCTATAGAAATGAGGTTAAAAGTGCCTGCAGAACCGAGGATTATATTTGGTTCGTTTTTACTTGGATTTGTGTTAGGCCAGCAGTTTTTATAAAAACTTTCGAAATTGTCGTTACTAAAATATTCATATGAAAAGGAAGTGTCGCTGGAGTTAATGGAAAGAGCTATGTTAAGATTGTCATATGAGTTTAACTGAAAAAGCTTTGGGGTTGTCTTTTGATCAATTTTCGTCAATAATTGGTCAAAGAAATAAGAATTTATGAATTTAAGACTGTCTACTTTTTTTGTTGCATCAACAAATTTTTGCAAATTAACTTTGATGGCAAATTTTAAACTGTCGATTTTCGTCTGAGAGATTAAATTGCAATTGACCAAGAGTGTTAAGGTCAGGAGAAATATTATATGTCTTGTTGCCTGCATTTTTTTTAATCGTCGTCCGCATGCCCACTAACTACCGGCTAAGCGCCATAACCCGACAACAAACATTTACAATTAATTATATTCGTTTGTTGTCAGGTAAATAAAGATAAATAAAATTATGGCAATCGGAAAACTGGCCCGCGTTATCAAATTATTTTTCCTTCTCCCTGTAAATAAAATTGATCCTGATGTCTTTGCCTGGCTCATCCTGCGGTGGTAAGTCTCCCTGCTCATCAAAAGGCAGGTCGTTGTCATCATCTTCCTCGGGCCATTCGTACACCCTTGGTTTTGGACCTTCTTTGCGGTAGTTAAAGGCCACGAGCACACCGGCAAGCGCGCCAAACAAATGCCCTTCCCAACTGATCTCGGCTTTTAAGGGAAAAATGCCCCACATGATGCTGCCGTACAAAAACACTACCAGCGACGATACCACCATGAGTCGGAGGTGTTTTCTGAAAACGCCGCTGAAAAACAAAAAGGTTGCCAGGCCATAAATCAAAGTACTGGCACCAATGTGATGGGTAGGATGTGAATCGCTGTTCCTCCCCCCTATCCAAAGCCACACGCCGCTGATGAGCCAGATCCATAAAAAACTGGCCTTGGCGATCTTTTTATAAAAATAAAACAACATCATGCCCAATGCCAGTAAAGGAAGAGAGTTGGAAGCAATGTGCCCGAGGTCGCCGTGAATAAAAACCGAAGTGACAATGCCTAACATACCTTTTGGATCGCGTGGCAATACACCAAAAACCAAAAAATTAAACTGCGAGGTGGATTGCAATAAAAAAACAAACCACATGAGCAGCACAAACAGTAATGGATAAAACAAAGCCTGGTAGGATTGTTTTAACAGGTAGTTTTTCATAGCATTAACTGAATATAAATTTCAGAATTTATTCTTTGGAATAAGGTTAAAAAAACTAAGGTGGTAAAATTATAGCCGGGCGTTTAAACGCCCGGCTATAATTGTGTGTGAACCAAAGCCGTTTTAACGGCTTTCAAATTCTATTTTTTCGTGTTCCTGATCACAGGCACCATGATCCTGGTCAGCCATTTTTCCTGGTCCGTTTCATCCACCTGGCTCAGCGGATACAATTCGCGCATCTGGCCTATCTGCACCAGCTTTTTCTCCTGGCAGTATTTTTTAATTTCTTCGTAAGCCTTAAAGGTGTTTTCGTAAGGACCATAATAATTGTACACCAGCATTTTTGAGGACTCCAATACCACTACCTGCGAGTGTTTTGGTTTTTTAACCGGGATTTTATTAATGAGGGTGAAACACTCAAACTTAAAATTTTCAGGGTCGTTGTTATAGTAGATAATGCCCTGGTATTTGTCGACCCTGGTATCTGTTTCACTCATATCATTGGCAATTAAAGAAAAGTTCTGCCTGATCCGTGCAGACACATCCTTCATTATTGCCGAATCCATTTTACACAACGACAACATCTCAGGCACTTCAAACACCCCCACTACGCCTTGTTCTTCACGGGCAAGGCTGTCTTCCCAGGCAGGCAAAATTTCCTTGTCACTCAGCGAGGCGATAGAATCCCTTTTTTCTGATTCGGATTTTGCACGGTCATTGTTGTTGCAAGCCAAAAATGTTACGACGAACAATAGTGCAATCAATGATTTTATCTGAAATGCCCGCGCGCTCATGAGGTTTTACCCGGATAAACGTTCAAAGCTTCACGCAAACAATCCATCGCGTTTTTGAGATCGTCAAGGTTCAACACGTAAGCGATGCGCACTTCGTTTAAACCCGCGCCCTTGGTGGAATAAAAGCCTGTAGCGGGCGCCAGCATTACAGTTTTGGAGTTGTGGCTGAAATCCTGCAGCAGCCACTGGCAAAATTTATCGGCATTGTCGATTGGCAATTTGGCGATGCAATAAAATGCGCCGCTGGGTTTGGGGCAAAACACACCATCCATTTTGTTCAGCGTTTCAATCACATAATCCCTGCGCGCCACATATTCCTTCTTTACATTTTCAAAATAACTTTTAGGCGTATCGAGGGCGCCTTCAGCGCCTATCTGCCCGTAGGTGGGCGGACTCAACCTTGCCTGCGCGAATTTGATCGCCGCGGCCATCACCTCTTTGTTTTTGCTGATCATGGCACCGATGCGTGCGCCACAAGCACTGTAACGTTTGCTGATGGAGTCGAGTAATATTACATTGTTTTCGATGCCTTCAAGGTGCATCACACTCACGTATTCTTTGCCATCGTAACAAAACTCACGGTATACTTCGTCGCTTAACAAAAAAAGATTGTATTTTTTAACCAGGTCGCGCAGCGCTTCGAGTTCGGTTTTTGTATAAAGATAGCCTGTAGGGTTACCGGGATTGCAGATCATGATCCCCTTGGTTTTAGGTGTGATCGCTTTTTCAAATTCAGAGATGGGGGGCAAAGCAAAACCGCTTTCAATAAAACTTCTTACCGGTTTAACCACCACGTCGGCAGCCCTGCTAAAACCGTTGTAGTTGGCATAAAACGGCTCGGGAATGATGATTTCGTCGCCAGGGTTAAAGCAGGTGAGCATGGTAATTTCTATGGCTTCACTGCCGCCGCAGGTAATGATCACATCGTTGTGATCGATGTTGATGTTATATTCTTTATAATAATTGCAGAGTTTTTTGCGGTAACTTTCTATACCCGCGCTGTGGCTGTACTCAACGATCTTGAGATCGGCGTTTTTAACAGCGTTTAAAAAAGATGGTGGTGTTTCAATATCAGGTTGCCCGATATTCAAATGGTAGATCTTTACTCCTTTTTTTTTGGCGGCTTCGGCAAAAGGCACCAGCTTGCGGATCGGGGAAGCCGGCATTTCAACCGCTTTATTGGAAATGGATGGCATGTGCTTGTTGTTGAATTGTTAGGATGCAAATATAAAAAAACAATCCCAGTCTTTTTATTTCTTCTTTTATTTGACTGCGCCATTAATCCCGATAGCTATCGAATCGGCAGCAAGCGGGGGCGCCTGCTTCGCACCGGGCTGTCGCTACTCGCTCTTTTTATTTCGGCTAGTGCCTTCATAAAAAGGAGCTCAAACAGGCCGCTCCATCCCTGGCGCTCCCGACACTGTAACATAGTCGAAAAATTAACGGAGCTCTAAAATTTGTTGTTTGAAAAACGAAGTCAAATTTCCTACAATTTCAGTGGTAGAATTTAAATATGCGAAGTTTAGAGAGTGCTAAAATTCCGGAACTGCGCCAGGGATGCGCAGGGTTTAGCTCTTTTCAGCTTTTTCAGCTGAAAAAGCCGCAGTGCCGATAACTATCGGCACGGAGCCCGTAGCAGCCCGGTCATGAAGCGAAAAACTATCCATCAGTAGCCACCGGTTTTTCTGCTTCAGGTGGCGCCCAAAAAAACGTAAAAAAGAATGTAAATAAAAAACCTTCCATATAAACGGAAGGTTTTTATATTCAAATTCTAATTAAACTAAGAGCATCAGAAGCGGCTTTTTCCGAAGCTTCTTTTTTTCTCGCCGGTTTTTTCACCGCCAAAAGAACTTTTCTCCGAGCTAAAGCTACCTGATTTCCTCGGGCGTTTGGCGCCATCGCGGCGTTCGCCACCTTTGTAACCACCACCGCTGCCGCCTTTGTAGCCGCCGCCACTGCCGCCACGACGCTCGCCATCACCCCCTCCGCGACGCTCGCCATCACCTGGCCTGCCTTCGCGCATTTTGCGGTGACTCACTTCAAGAGACACTTTGCGGCTGTTAAATTCAACATCACTGCTGTTCAGCGCAAGAAAATTATCTACAAACTTGCTTTCTGTTTCAAAGAAAGAGAAACTGTCTTTTACATCAATGTTAAAAACCATACGTGGATGTAATTTTACAACGTCGGCCAAAAAGTCTTTAAGGCTGTTGGGGTTAAACCCGTCCATATTACCCATGTTGATAAAGAACCTGGTGGTACGGCCGTTGCCAAAGGCGCCTTCAACGCTGCCTTTACCGTCTTTGCCCATGTTAAGGTCGGGCGCGTTCTGGTAATAATTGTAAAAGCGGTTAAACTCTTCGCTGATAAACCTTTTGATGAGTTCTTCCTTGGTAAGGTCTTTTAATTCTTCGTAAATAGCCGGAAGGTATTTTTCGATCTCCTCGTCTTTCACTTCCACATCATGCAACTGGTGAACGAGGTGAAACAATTGTTTCTCGCACACATCTACACCTGTTGGCACATCCAGTTTCTCAAATTTGGTTTTTAAGATCCTTTCTATGTCTTTGATTTTATTGGCTTCCTTGGGTGAAATAATGGCCATGGAGATACCGCTTTTACCGGCGCGGCCTGTACGGCCCGAACGGTGTGTGTAATTTTCAACATCTTCGGGCAGGTTGTAGTTAATCACGTGTGTAATGTTATCAATATCGATACCCCTTGCAGCCACATCGGTGGCTACCAGCATTTGCAGGGTGCGGTTTCTGAAACGTTTCATTACAAAATCACGCTGTGCCTGCGAAAGGTCGCCGTGCAACGCGTCGGCACTGTATCCGTCGCGGATCAGCGATTCGGCTACATCCTGGGTCTCGGCCCTGGTGCGGCAAAATACGATACCGAAAATCTCTGGGTAAAAATCGGCCACCCTTTTAAGCGCCTGGTAGCGTTCGCGGGGGTTAACCACATAATAAATGTGTTTGATGTTAGCAGCACCTTCGTTTTTTTTACCGGCGGTTAATTCAACCGGTTTGTTCATGTAGGTTCTGGCAATGCGCTCCACTTCTTTAGGCATGGTAGCGCTGAACAGCCATGTGAATTTTTCTTCGGGAGTTTCGCTTAAAATGGCGTCGATGCTGTCTTTAAAGCCCATGTTGAGCATTTCATCGGCCTCATCGAGCACCACAATGTTAACGGTATTTAAATTCACGGCGCGGCGCTCAATTAAATCGAGCAAACGGCCGGGTGTGGCGGCAATTACCTGCACGCCGCGTTTAATGTCCCTGATCTGGTTTTCGATGCTTGAACCGCCATAAACCGCTGTGATTGAAAATCCACGCATGTACTTGCCGTAGTTTTTCATGTCGTTGGTGATCTGTACACACAGTTCGCGCGTTGGCGCCAAAATCAGCGCCTGAACTTTTTTCTCATCGGTATTGATTTTTTCGAGGATTGGCAAGCCAAAAGCCGCGGTTTTACCCGTGCCAGTCTGAGCCAAAGCCACAATGTCGGTAAGTTCTTTACTTAATAAAGGAATGGTTTGCTGCTGGATGGGTGTAGGGGTTTCAAAACCCAAATCGGTAACAGCTTTTAAGAGGTCGCTGCTTAGACCTAATTGTTCAAAAGTCATAAAAATTTGTTTAAATAATACATTAACTGCTAAAAAACACCCCGCAGTTAATGGATTCAGCCTGCAAAAATGGCGAGATGGAATTTAAGACGCGGCAAATATACGCAATATAAGCCAATTAAATAGTTATAAGTATTTTTTAACGCTTTTGCCGTGATTATTCTTTATTTTTGTGGCGTTATATGAATCATCATTACGCGATAATTATGGCCGGCGGTGTGGGTACGCGGTTCTGGCCAATGAGCACTACGCAGCAACCCAAACAATTTCTCGACATATTAGGAACCGGCGAAACCTTACTGCAGCAAACATACAGGCGTTTATTACAGGTATGCAATAAAGAAAACATCTATATAGTTACCGGCACCGGCTATGAATCGTTGGTAATTGAGCAATTGCCCGATGTAACGAAGGAGAATATCCTTTGTGAAACGGCCAGAAAAAACACCGCGCCCTGCGTGGCCTTCGCTTCTTACAAAATACATAAACGCGATCCAAAGGCTATCACCATTGTTGCCCCCAGTGATCATTTTATAAAAAAAGAAGACACTTTTGAAAAAGCCATTAAATCCTGTTTTCAAAAAGCCGAAACGCAGGATTGCCTGATTACACTGGGAATTAAACCCACGAGGCCCGACACGGGCTACGGGTACATACAATTTGTAAACAGCGATGTAAAAGAAAAAGACAAACGCATTAAAAAAGTAAAAACGTTTACCGAAAAACCCGATAGCGAAATGGCCAACTTCTTTGTTGAAAGCGGCGACTTCCTCTGGAATTCGGGGATTTTTATCTGGAGCACCGAAAGTATCATTAAAGCCATAGAAACCTACGACCCCGAACTGGCCAATGTTTTTAAAGAAGGCTGGGACGCTTACAATACCCCCCGCGAAAAGGAATTTATAGACCGGGCCTACGCCACCTGCAAAAATATTTCAATAGATTACAGCGTGCTCGAAAAAGCCGATAACGTGTATGTACGGTCGAGCATTCTTGGCTGGAGCGACCTGGGGACCTGGGGCAGCCTATACACCCACATCGATAAGGACGAGAACAAAAACGCCCTGGTAGGTAAAAACATCATTACCTACGATTGCAACAATTGCATTGTACAGGTGCCAAAAGACAAACTGGTTGTTTTGCAGGGTCTCGAAGATTACATCGTTGTTGAAAGCGAAGGTGTGCTGATGATCTGCAAAAAGCAGGATGAGCAGCAAATAAGAAATTTTGTGAACGACGTGAAAGTGAAAAAGGGCGAAAAATATGTTTAACGGCAGTAATTAAAATACCGGAACTTTAACATCTGTTAACCCGCGAAAAAATTTTGCGACACAGGGATTGAAATCGTTTTTTAAAACCCACATGAAGCGCTGCGAGAAAACGTGATGCTTTATTAATAAAAATAAAAAACCATGAAAAAAATCGTAACAATTTTTACCGGCATACTTTTAATGTGCATTGCCGCGCACGGACAGAATAAGTTAAACCTCATTATTTTTTCGGAAGACGGCGACCAGTTCTTCGCTTACATCAACGGCATTAAACAAAACGAAAGACCCGAGTCCAATGTGAAGGTCACTAACCTCACTGCGCCAAACATTAGTCTCAGGATTGAGTTTAACGACAAAAGCCTGCCCCAGCTTAAACAAAACATGGCCCTTGAAATGGGTTACGAGCACACCGCAAAAATAGTGCGCGACATGAAGAAACAACTGAAACTGCGTTATTTTGGGCAAACACCGATAGATGAAGTATCAAACGCGGGTATGGCAACAGTTGAATACCACGCTGCCGACAACAGCGCGGCGGCGGCTGAGCCTCAAACCACCGGCAATACCATTACCAGCACTACCACAACCACCACTTATAACAATGGTGGCGGCGCTGTTAATATTAACGTAGCGGTTCCCGGCATCTCCATGAACATGACCGGTATGGATCCCAACGCGGGCAACATCAACAGCACCACGTCCACAACGGTGACCAAAAGCAGCAGCTCATCGTCGAGTTATTCTTCGTCTGGATCAGAGACACATCAGCCAAAAGGTCAGCACAACCAGCAGGTTGCGGCAACTAAAGCAGGTTGTACAAACGCTATGGCCCCTGCCAGCTTCACCACCATGAAAAAATCGGTGGAGGCAAAACCTTTTTCCGACACAAAAATGAGTACCGCGAAAGTTGCCACAAAAAACGCCTGCTTATCGGTAGAACAGGTAAAGGAGATTGGTAAACTTTTTATGATGGATGAAGAAAAACTTGCGTACGCCGAATTTGCCTATGACTATTGTGTTGACAAAGCCAATTATTACCTGGTGAGTGATATTTTTTCTTTTAGCGGCACTACCGAAGATTTTAATAAGTTTTTGGAGAGCAAATAGGGCTTCTACATTTTACCAAAGAAGGATACCAGGTAACTCAGAGAGATACACAGAAGACCGATGCTCCAGTCAGGGTATGGGGATGCGGCATTTTGTGAGGCCCTGGAAAAAAAGCTTTAACCGCATACACCATTGTTTCTTTGTAGCCGCATGTGCCGCTTCAGGCTAAAGCTGTTATACTACAAAGTATATGTAAAAAAGTCAAAAAAACAGATAGGCGCCCACAGTACTTTAATAAAAGGATGAACTGACAAAAGATTTTTTTATTTCGGTAAAAAGATTATTTTTGATTAAAATTAAAAATTATGCCTTCAAATTTTTGGATCGTATTCGTAGCGGCACTTGTTCCGCTCATTATTGGTTTTATATGGTATAACCCCAAAGTATTGGGAAAACAATGGATGGCTGCCGCCGGCCTTAGCGAAGAAAAAATGCAGGGGGCAAACATGGGCCTGATGTTCGGACTCACCTACCTGTTATCTGTCTTTTTTAGTGCAGGTTTAATGGTCCTTGTGGTACACCAGCTTGGCGCTTTATCGCTGCTGAGCGCACAACCCGATTTTGCCCAGGAAGGTTCGGCATCGTCAACCATGCTCAAACAATTTTTTGAGCAGTATGGCAACAGCTACAGAACCTTTAAACATGGGGCTTTTCATGGTGTGTTGTCGGGCATCATGATTGCTTTGCCTATTTTAGGCATTAACGCCATGTTTGAACGCAAAGGGTTTAAATATGTCGCCATCAATGTTGGCTTCTGGATCGTTTGCATGGCCCTGATGGGTGGCATCGTTTGCGCCGGTTTGTAACCTAAACATAATAAGTATCGTCCGCATGGCCCGCCTTGCCTTAAAAGTAGGGCAATAATTCCCCAATCGTGTGTATTACACGGTAAATTATTTTTTTGTTTTAAAAACAATTTTCACTAATATTGTACCATATTATTAGAGGCTGCATTTCTTACGGCCGATCATCAATCAAAAATCTGGAAACAAAATTAATTATCACTCCCTTCTATGTTTAATGTAATGGATTTAAGCGGTAGGCCCCTACCTGAATTAAAGGAGATTGCGAAAGCTTTTTCGGTAGATAATAAAGGTTTGGCAAAAGGAGACTTAATCTTAAAAATAATTGACGCTCAAACTCAAAACGAAGACATGGCAAAAAAAATAAGTGAAGACTTTTCGAAAAAGGAAAACAGGGAACATAAAGAAGTAAAAGAAAAACGTCCGCGCAAAGTTAAACTCGAGCCAATCATAGAAGACAGCATACAAGCATCGGTTGCCAATGAGGAAGAAACCCCGCTGGTCATTATTTCAAAACCTGATGATACCGAAGATGAAAAATCAAATGAGGAAGGATCGGAAGAAATATCTGAAAGCCAGGCCGAGGAGAACGACACTGACATAGCTGTGCAGGGCATGCCTAAGGAAGAACCTGAAGCTGAGCCGGTAAAAAAACAAGAGAAGGTTTATTATAATTTTGACAATATCGTTTTTGTAACAGGGGTACTGGAGATCATGCCCGACGGTTACGGTTTTTTACGCAGTTCTGATTATGACTATTTAAATTCACCGGACGATGTTTATGTATCCCAATCTCAGATAAAATTATTCGGGCTAAAACCCGGCGATGTTGTTAAAGGTGGTGTTCGCCCTCCAAAAGAAGGAGAAAAATATTTTCCACTCATCAAGGTAGACCAGATCAACGGCAGAGACCCGTCTTTTGTGCGTGACCGCGTGATCTTTGATTACCTCACCCCTTTGTTCCCCTACGAAAAAATAAAATTAACCGGGCACCCTCAGGAAAACATGAGTACCCGCGTGATGGATCTTTTCTCTCCGATAGGAAAAGGACAGCGTGGTTTGATCGTGGCCCAGCCAAAAACCGGTAAAACGGTGTTGTTAAAAGATGTGGCCAACGCCATTGCCTACAACCATCCTGAAATTTACCTGATCATCCTATTAATCGACGAACGTCCGGAAGAAGTTACAGACATGGCCCGTAGCGTAAAAGCTGAAGTTATTTCCAGCACCTTTGATGAGCCCGCCGAAAAGCATGTGAAGATTGCCAACATCGTTCTCGAAAAAGCGAAACGTATGGTGGAATGCGGACATGATGTTGTGATTTTACTGGATAGCATTACCCGTTTGGCCCGTGCTTACAATACCGTGTCGCCGGCCAGCGGAAAAGTATTAACCGGTGGTGTTGACGCGAATGCGCTTCACAAACCAAAACGTTTTTTTGGTGCTGCCCGCAAAGTTGAAAACGGCGGTTCATTAACTATTCTCGCCACTGCCTTAACAGAAACCGGCTCTAAAATGGATGAGGTAATTTTTGAAGAGTTTAAAGGTACCGGTAACATGGAACTCCAGCTCGACAGAAAATTATCTAACCGCAGAATTTATCCTGCCATAGATCTGTTGGCTTCATCTACAAGAAGAGATGATCTTTTACTGGACAAAGAAACACTCACCCGCCTTTGGGTGTTGCGTAAACACCTGGGCGACATGAACCCACAGGAAGCCATGGAGTTTTTACTGGAGAGGTTGCGCAGGAGCCAGACCAATGAAGAGTTCCTAATCAGCATGAACGGTTAAAAAATGAATAAAACCGCTTTGTTTACCGGCCTTCTCTACAGTTTCACCGCCATTGTATTTAAATTGGTGATCTTGCTTGGCGGATTTACTTTAACAAAATTCGGATTTTATTATTCCAATATAATTTCGGTGTTTTTAATGATTCCGTTTTTGTTTCTTGCTATTTACCTGGCAAGAAAAAAAGACCCGGCTGGCAACATCAGGGGCAGGGAAGCCATGCGTGTGGCACTGACAGTAGTTGCTGTGGGCGCAGTGATGCTCAGCGTTTATAACTACGCGGTGTTTAACTGGAAGTTCAAAGACATTGCAACCAAATACTACAACAGCGCCGCGTATAACAGGATCTTGAATGAAACATTGATAAAGAATCCGGGGAAAATGAAAGCTACCGACATTCCCGTGATTGTGCAGGAACAGATCGCGTCGCTTTCCCCGGGCCGTGATACCACCGCAAAACTCTTCCCTTTACTCATCATTGGTTTAACGGGTTCGTTTTTTGCCTCGCTGCTGATGAAAAAAAATACTTAAGCGCTTCTTTATTTCCTGATCTTTCTCGGTTTCGAAAAATCCCGCTTTTTTGGGGGCGACAATTTTTTGGCCTGCCTTTTCTTTTTTCTGTACTCCTTGGGGCCACAATCGTCTACCCTGCGCACCTTCTGATCACAGGCCCGGTTCCTGAAGCGCGAGAAGCCGATGTTCATGTACACATTTAAACCGTAGGTTTTCTTTTTGAAGATGAGCGGGAACACATTGTCAAAACCCAGAACAAAGGTGCGGATCCTGAAAGCGAGACCCAATTGGGGATAAATAAATTTCTGCAAGGTCAGCGGCATGGCCACTTCGAACTGCTTCACTTCATAGCGTGGGCATATAGATACTAAATTGGACCCCTGAACACCCACGAACGCGTTGGGCACAATGTTCTTCACCACCGTGCCATTCACGTAAAAATTGTTGCCGAAATTCCAGTCCACCTGCACCGACAAAGCCGTTGGTAGAGCGGCGAGAATGGGATTGTGCTTTTCCTCAATTTCAAAATTATCGGTGAGCCCACCCCTCAGGTCAACTTTACGTGTGGCGGTGTCTATCTTAAAGGTTCCTGAGGTGTTGATGTCGGCGGTGGTGGTGTTTTTCTTAAACCTGATAAAACCCAGGTCGCGCAACGAAACGCCGATTTTGTATTGGTAGTCGATGTGTTTGCAGCCTGATTGCGTTGAATTGGCGTAGTACCTTTCAACCACCTCCAGCATTTTTTTGTAGGTGAAACCCAGGTCCATCCCCACACCCCGTCCCGAATTAAAGCCACCGTCATTGTATCGCAGCTGTCCCTTTAATTTTTCAACTTCCATTTTATCAGGCTCTATGGTGGTTTTTAATTGCTGAAGGCGGCCGTAGTTGATCTTCACGCCCATGATGTACCGCAGGTTGCCACCAAAGGTCCAGAGACTCATTTTATGTTTTTTCAACATGGCACCGAAATTCACTCCCCCTTCTACCCACGACATGCTGTTGAAGATCACATTTCTCAGGTTGAGATCAGAAAAATAATCCTTTGCCGTATTTGTATCAGGGCTCAAAACAAGATTTACCAGTTCGTAGGGCACCCTCTTGATCTCACCCACCGAACGCCCGCGAAAAAAAATACCACCGCCGTAATTGCCTTTACTCATCACAAAAGCAGGACCTTCGACCGATGCCACGCCCAGTGCAAATTTTTTTAATTTGAGCTGACTTACCTCATAGTCGGCAATTTGCTGAGTTTTGGCGTAGCTCCAAACGCTTAAATCGGGAATGTAGGCCAGGTTGGTCATGCCGTAAACATTGAGCCCAACCAGGTTAAATTGCATGTAGGTTTTTGAATCTACCGAAGACGAAGGATTGAGGAAAATGCTGTTGGTGCTTGAGTAATTGCTGTTGGTAATGCCCAATTTCTCCTGCGCACCGGCAACTATGCTCGAAAAAATAAAAAAACAGGCAAAATTAAAGCTTTTCATAGTATTTAAATTACCTGCACCTGGCAGGGTTCAGTACAAAAACCTTAGCGAAACAAAGAGATGTGCCCATTGCGGATGAGTTTTTTATCGGTTATTTTTTCAGTAGTCTCAATGTGATACACGTAGATGTCTTCCGGGCACAAATTGCCTTTGAAGCGCCCGTCCCATTTAGCGTTCACGTTATTGGTGGTAAACACGGTGTTGCCCCAGCGATCTGAAATGGTGAGGCTGTAATTCACATACTCACACTGCACCACGGGGAAAAAATAGTCGTTGCGGTTGTCTTCGTTAGGTGTAAAGCTATTGGGAATCAACATTTCACACTCACAGGCTTTTAATTTCACTCTTACACTGTCGGTTTGAATGCCACATTCCCTGTTATCAGTTCTCACCCAGTAAACGCCTTCACGGGCAGCGGTAATGCTGGGAGAGGTGGCGCCAGTGCTCCATAATATTCTGCCACCAGCGTTGCCTTTTACTGAAAGTGTTTTATTTTCTTCGTTCAAACAAAAAGTGACTTCACTGCTGGAGGTGTTCAAGGCATTCTGTAAAAACTTAACCCTTACCGTGTCTACTACCGAACAGCCCGAATTGCTGATCTTCACCCAATAACGTCCCGAACTTTCAACTTTGATCTTCTGTGTGGTTTCCCGGGTATTCCAGCTGTATTTCATACCGGCATTGCGCGCGTCGAGCACAAGGGCCTGCCCCTTGCAAACAAGGGTGTCGCGCAGGTAAAGTTTGGGTTTGGTGTAAAGTTTTACATAAGTGCTGTCCCTGAAAACGCCCTGCGGGGAGACCACCTTGAGCTTGTACCTGCCGCTTTCTTTAGATACTTTTAGTTTTTTGATACTCGAAATAACAGCGCCCGGCGTGTTCCACTGTATGGTGGCGCTTTTTTCCAGTTCGTGTTTTAACTCTATGTAGGCCGAAGAATCATCTGAACAAAAACGCATGGTGTCGGGCAGCATTTTGTAATACTTCTGCCCCAGCATGTTGCAGGCAATAAAAATAAATAAATATGTAATTGGCTTTTTAATCTTACTGGTCGAGTTCTATGGTTATGATGGTTCCGTGCAGGTTTGGATCTAAGGTAGATTTATCGGTCATGCTCACCTTCTGTTTTTTACCGGTTAGCTTGGAGTTGATCTCAAGAATATCTTTAATGGTGCTCGTACCCAGCGACTTGTGACCTGTTTTCACATGTTCCTTCGCTTTTATCAGTCCAATGCCATCGTCTTCGATCCTGATCAGAAATTTATTCCCTGCCGGTTTTTTGAAGGAGATGGTCAGGGTACCGTGTTCCTGTTTTGGGAGGATACCGTGAATGATACAGTTTTCGACATGGGGTTGTATGATCATGTTAGGAATAAAGATTTCATGTGTGTTGATGCTGTCATCAATTTCTATCACATAGTCGAATTTGTTTTTGAAACGTTCCTTTTCGAGCTCAAGGTAATAGGTAAGGCGCGCGAGCTCGTCGTACAAAGAAATGTTGCTCTGCGAAGCTTTTTCGATGATCATCCTGATCAGACGCGAGAACTTGGCAAGGTATTCGCTCGCTTTTAAACTGTTATTGGTGTTGATATAGTTTTGAATGGAAGTTAAAGAATTGAAAATAAAATGCGGACTTAACAGCGAATTCATGGCCTGGTGCTTCAGGAGGTTCACCTGCTGCTCTTCTGTCAATCGTTTTTTGGCCTTTACTTTTACGCGTTTGATCCATACCATGCTGATAAGGGTCACCAGCAGCAAGGCGCCAACCGTGATAAGCCAATACAGGGCCTTTTTCTCAGATAACTTCTCTTCCTTGGTAATATCCAGTACTGTATTATCGCTCCACAAGATATTATCGGCCGAAGCAGAAATTTCTATTTTATGCGTTCCGCCGGTTAATTGCACATTCAGAGAAAGTCCGTCGAGTGTTTTCCACTCGCTGTTATCCAATTTATACCTGAAAAACTGTTTGTTGGGTTTATTAAAAAAAGGACTGAAAAAATAAATGGTCACATCTTCCTGGTTCGCCGTTAAAGCAATGCTGTTGTTATTGGTTGCTATGTTCTCGCCATTGCAATTGACATAATTAATGGTGACTGGTTTTAATTTAGAGCTGTAATCGTTGATGTTTTTAAATTGTGTAATGGCGATGCCCCTGGCAGTGGCTATGCTTACCGTTTGTTCGTTGAGCGTGATGTCGTTAATTGAATTAGACAATAAACCGCTGGCCTTGTTAAGGATCTTTATTGGCTCGAGGTCCTGGTTACAGATAAATACACCGTCGAGTGTGGCCAGCCATACCTGGTTATTGAACTGTTTGATCTTACGAACACTGTTGAGCCTGAAGTGACCGGTTTGCTGAATTAATTTTCTTGCGTTGACATCGGTAATGCCCGATTCGTGCGCCGCGTAAAGTTTATCGCCGATAACCGCCAGGTCGTTAATATTAAAATTTAACTCTGAGCGTACCGGGTGTTCGTATTTTTTTGTTTGAAAATGATAAATAAACAAACCATTGCTGGTAGCGATGTAGAGCTGGTCTTTTATCCTGAGCAGGGCGTTCACCGAGATCCGGTAATCAGGAAAAGACACTAGCGTATCGATGACTTTTGTACCCTCGGTATTGCACAACAGCACGTCCGCCTGAAAATCAACCAAAATACTTTGGCTGTTGTTCAGAGGATAAAACAGCTTGGCAATGACCGGTTTGAATTTATAGGCCATTTTAGAATCAAGGAAGATGGATGGCGACATATTGAAGTCGCTGCTTTTTGAATAATACAAAGCCCCGTTCATCTCAGAAATACTGTTTACGGGTTCCATGAGCACAGCGTCGGGCTTTGAGAGTACTTTGGTTTGGTTGTTGGTGAGGTTGAGTCCATACAAACCATTGCTGGTGGCTGCAACCAGCAGGTTACCCTTTAAATACACCTGGTTAACGTTAAGGTTATTGTTGTTGAACGAGAAGTTGATGGAATTAAAAAAAGGATTCTGTATGTAATAAACACCGTCGTTAAAAGTTCCGATCCAGATATTCTGCTTTTGATCTTTGTAAATGCATTTGATCAGCGTTGGGGATATATCTAGAATATTAAAAACATCGTGTACTACATTGTCCTGGAAGAGGTACAGGTTTTCATCGGGATAAGAAGTAAACCAGATGCGGCCAAAATCATCGGCAATAATATTGTCGATACTTTTTTCGCCTCCCATTTGAAAAGTAAAACTTTTGGTTTTGTAGGTGGGTGTGATTTCCTTTTCAATAAGACCATTTCTAACAATAACGATCTTTGACGAAGTGCCAATTACCAGGTCGCCATTTCTTGCTTCGGTAATAGAGTGAACCGTATTGTTGCCCATCACCGGCATTTTTTTCTGGGTGCCGTCGGTAGCGTCATATAGGCCGTCGCTGCGCCCGATCAGGATCTTTCCACCCAGGGTCCTGAACATACAATAGGCCCTGTTTGGTTTTTCCCTTGCTGTTACCTGGTCTTCCACCATTTTACTGGTCCTGAGGTTGATCATGGCAAGTTTCACAGAAGAGGTAAGCAGGTAGGCGAAGTTTTCGCTGATGATAAAATTATCGGCATTGTTGTCGAACTTTAATGATGGCAGCGGCTTCAGCACCTTTGTTGCCAGGTCAGCCGAGAAGATGCCTTCTTCGCGCACTGAAAGATAGAGGGTGTTGCGGTTTGATATGCCAACATTGAGCAGGGTGTTGCTTTTTAAACTGTCGATGGCCAGTTTATTGAAATTGTAACCGTCGTAATAATAAATCCCGTTCTGGGTGGTGATGTACATCAATCCATCGAGGTTTTGTTCGATGTTAAAGATATTGGCGTTGTTCAGCCCTTCTTCACTGCCTAACTTCTGAAAATTAAAAGACGGGGTTTGAGATTTTAGAAAAGCCGGTGATGCTAAAAATAAAATAAGAAAATATATCCTGTAAAAATTCACCGATGCTTTTTTACTTATGTTCCGCTTTTAGTTTTTTGGTCTTAGCCAGCCCGTCAGCGACTTTTGCACTGAAAAACGAACCATAAACTATAAAAATACAAAAAGCCCGTTAAACGGGCTTTAAAAATAAATTAATAAATTTATTATTTTGGGGAAACAGACTTGGTTTTAATGAACTCGGCAAACTCCTGGATGCGGGCCTTGCTCACCTGCACACGCGTGCCATCGCTGAGGATCACCTCGCCACCTTCGTGGTTGCTGTATTCCTTTACAAAGTTGATGTTAATGAGCGCTGACCGGTGGATCCTGAAAAAATCGGTATCAGGAAGAATGGCCTCAAATTCTTTTAATGTTTTGCTGGCCACTATTTTTTTTGCTCCCTGGAGGAAAAGGTTCGTGTAATTGTCGCTTGCTTCAAGCCAGATGATGTCTTTAAAATCTACCAGTGTAAATCCTTTGCTGTGGCTGATCAGCACCAGGTTCTTGTCCCCCTCGCTTTTACCGTGTAGTGCCCCGGTACCTTTGGCTTCGTAGTGCTGAACCACTTTGTGAACAGCGTTTTGCAGTTCGCTCAGCAATAAGGGTTTCAGCAGGTAATCGGTAGCCCCGGCTTTAACCGCGGTAATACCATGCTCACTGTAAGCAGTTAAAAATATCACGCAGAAATCACGGTTGTAAATCCCTTCCAGCATCTGGAACCCATTCATACCAGGCATATTGATATCTAAAAAAACAACGTGAGGTTTTAATTCCTGTATTTTTGTTTTTCCCTCAGGGCCGCTCGCGGCCTCTCCAACGATCTCAATCTCTGTGCAATAATTTTCAAGCATATTGCGTGTGTTGCTCCTGCTGTCTTCCTCATCATCTATGATAACTGCGCGATATTTTTGCATAACGTTAAATTTTGTACTAAACTAACTATAAAAATAACACAAAAATTTTCACTTAGCAAAGCTAGCTTCTGGTTGAGTGAATCAAAAAAAGTCAAAACCCTATATCAAAGGAGTTTTTCGTGAATTTTAAAGCGGATGAAAAATTTCTCCAGTAACCGGTGCGCCTCCTGCAACAGGTCTTTCTCGGTGTAAGCCACACCTAATTGCTTAAGGGCAGTTTCGGTATAACTTTCATCTGCCAAACCTGTTTTTTTTATAGAACTGGCAAGCGCTTCAATGGCCAGTGCCTTGTCTTTTATCACACCCAGCCTGGCTATGGTATAGTTGAGGGCATAAAAAGCGTTTTGGTTAAAATAGATGTACTTTGCCAAACCCTTCTTCAAAGGCACTTTATTAAAATTGGAGTCAAGGCTTTTTTTAGATTGAAAGTCCTTTTGCCAGGGCTCTGGGGTTTTAGCGGTTTTTAAAACAATGATACCCCCGAGGCTTTGAGAATAGATGCTCACCCACCTTAATTTGCGTCGCAGTTCATGCACCTGTGATTCAAATTCGGTGAATTTAAGCGGGTAATTCGCAAACAAACCAGCGCTTTCCCTCAACTCTTTCCTGATCTGGTTTTCTATGCCTGTGATTAATTTGTTGTCGTTAAAATCGATGCTCATGGCCGCCAGTTGGTTAAACGGCTCCTGGTAATAATCCTTCTTGCGTAGTTTTTTATTCAGTTTTGCGAAAGCACTGTCGCGCTTTTTCTCAAAGTATGCCAATTGATCATGGCTGACCTTTTTGTTTTTTGAAAATTGACGATGGCAATAGTCATAGTAGTCGGCTTCCCCCAAAATGTCTTCGGGCTTTTTCAAAGCTTTGAGCGCTTTTCCCATTTTAGGACCCCCATCCAGGGCTTTCAGCAACCTTGCTAGCGACTCCGTCATAAACAAAGTCGTTCTTGCGTTATTTTTATACAAAAAAACTGCCGGATCCCTGGCCGTGATGGACTTTTGAAAAAGGGTCACCAGTTCACCTGCGTGGTGGCGGAGGGGTAAGTGTGCTTTGCCTGTCATAATTAAAGTGTTACCGGTAAAAGTAATTATTTAATTATTGGTAAAGAAAAGCAGAGCCCAGTTTAATTTTTTGAATTTTTAAATCAATACCTTGCTGATTTTATACATTTACAAAACATGGATTATTTTATACGCACAGCACGCTTGCAACTCCGTGAATTCAAATTAGGCGACGCTGAGTTCATTGTTAAATTGGTTAACACCGATGGCTGGTTGAAATTTATCGGAGACCGTCATATTAAAACCAACGAACAGGCCAGTGACTATCTCGAAAACGGACCGCTAAAAAGTTACCGTGACAACGGCTTTGGACTGTGGATGGTGGAAACTATAAATAACAACATACCAATCGGTATGTGTGGCCTGATAAAACGAGATAACCTCGATCATCCCGACATCGGTTTCGCCTTTTTACCGGAATTTACTGGAAAAGGCCACGGTTTTGAAATAGCGGAGGCCATTATCAGCTATGCCAGACAGCACCTGTTTTTAAAAACCATCCTGGCCATTACTGTTCCAGATAATATAGCTTCAATAAAACTGATTGAAAAACTGGGTTTAAAATATCTTAAGTCCTTTAAAGCCGAGAACGAGGATTTGCTGCTATACAGCAGCTAAAAAGCATTTAATCCCTGAAGCGGGTGTGGTGGCCGGTACCATTTTTGGTTTTTCTACCACAGCTTTTAATGTGGGCAAAGTTTATTTTACCAATAATAAAAAACGGGTATCTTCGTCGGTACCAACTTACAACAAAAATTTCAAATAAACATTTTATGTATAAATCCTCACTGTTAGTCTTGCTTTCAACTTTTTTATGCTGTTGTAATGATAAAAATAAAGAAGCGGGCGAAACGGGGAAAAATTCATCTCCCATGATTTTAGACGCGAACAAAGCCAAGGCACCCCTTGCCGAAAAAAAACCGCACTGGCGTACTTTACACGGCGACAGCGTGCTTGATAACTATTACTGGATGTACGATTATTTTGGCAAAGGTCCAGACAGCACAAAAGTGGTTGAATACCTGACTGCTGAAAACGCCTACCTCGACGCCGTGATGAGCGGCACAAAAAAACTACAGGACGATCTTTTTACAGAGATGAAAGCCCGTATTAAAGAAAAAGACGAAAGTGTGCCAGTGTTTAAAAACGGCTACTATTATTACACCCGCACCGAAGCGGGCAAACAATATTATAAATATTGCAGAAAAAAAGCCAGTCTGGATGCCAGTGAGGAATTGTTGCTCGACATCGATCAAATGGCTGAAGGCCATTCCTATTACGCCGCCTCAGGCTTTGAAGTCAGCGACAACAATCAGCTGCTGGCCTTTGGCATCGACGAGGTAAGCAGGCGCCAGTACACCATTTACATAAAAAATCTTGAAACAGGTGAGATCCTGAAAGACGCGATCAAAAACACAGAGGGCTATGCCTGCTGGGGAAGTGACAACAAAACACTTTTTTATACCGCCAAAAATCCCACCACGCTGCTCTCAGAAAAAATAAAACGCCACACCCTTGGCACCAGTGCCGACAAAGATGTTACGGTGTATGAAGAAAAAGACAAAAGCAATTATATCAGTGTATCCAAAAGTAAAAATGATAAATACATTTTTATTACCTCCGCAGCCACGCTTTCATCAGAGGTAAGGCTGATAGAAGCGGCGAAGCCGAACGACGCCTTCAGGATTTTTCAGCCCCGCATCAAAGACGTGTTGTATTCAGTAACCGCACTGGGCGATAAATTCCTGGTGCGCACCAACAAAGACGGCGCTTTGAATTTTAAGTTAATGCAATGTCCTTTAGACAAAACAAGCGCTGAAAACTGGTTAGAATACATACCCCACAACAAAGATGCGCTGATAGAAGGCGTTGAAGCGTTCAGGGATTTTATCGTGATAGAAGAGCGCCGCGCGGGGCTTGTAAAAATGCGCATCATGAACGTCAAAGACAAGTCTGAGCACGACATCGATTTCGGCGAAGCGGCTTACGCGGCATTTACCGCGGCCAACCCTGAATACGATCAAAACACTTTACGTTATGGTTATACCTCTTTGGTAACTCCTTTTTCCACTTTTGAATACGACATGGTTACCCGTGAAAAAAAGTTACTGAAACAACAGGAAGTACTTGGCGGCTATGTGGCCGCGGACTATGTCACCGAAAGACTTACCGTCACAGCAAAGGATGGTGCCAAAGTGCCGGTTTCTCTGGTATACAAAAAAGGATTTAAAAAAGATGGCAGCGCAGCTTTGCTTTTATACGCCTATGGCAGTTATGGCAACAGCATCGACGCCAGTTTTTCGGGCACACGGCTGAGCCTGCTCAACAGGGGATTTGCTTTTGCCATTGCGCACGTCCGCGGGGGCGAAGATCTCGGCCGGCAATGGTATGAAGATGGTAAGATGATGAAAAAGAAAAACACCTTCACCGATTTTATTGATTGTGGTCAGTACCTGGTCGATCAAAAATACACTTCAACTGCGCATTTATACGCCCAGGGCGGCAGCGCGGGAGGTTTGCTCATGGGCGCGATCGCCAACATGGCCCCTGACCTCTGGCATGGCCTGGTGGCGCAGGTACCTTTTGTTGACGTGGTGAATACGATGCTCGATGAAAACATTCCGCTCACCACCAATGAATTCGACGAATGGGGCAATCCACAAAACAAAGCGGCTTATGATTACATGAAAAGTTACAGTCCCTATGAGAACGTGGAGAAAAAAAATTATCCCAATATGCTGGTGACCACGGGCTTGCACGACAGCCAGGTGCAATACTTTGAACCCGCGAAATGGGTAGCCAAACTGAGGGACATGAAGACCGATAATAACGTACTGTTGCTGCACACCAATATGGATTTTGGTCATGGTGGCGCCAGCGGCCGCTTCGATTATTTAAAGGATGTAGCCCTGACCTATGCCTTTCTTTTTAGCCTGGAGGGAATTGAAAAATAATGAAAAGTGAAAGCACCATCAGCCAGAAGATTTTACATTTCCCACTTGTAAAACTCATTATCGGCACCCTGGTGGTAGTTGGTCTCTACATCGCCTCGCAATTTTTCTTTGACTGGCTGTTTGCATTGGCACCTGTCACCCGGGAGCTCAGGGCGCTGGCCATTAGCGTGTTGTGTTCATTAGTTGCCATTGCCGCTTACATCATGCTGTTCAGGGTGTATGAAAAAAGACCCATTACTGAACTTTCGGGGATTGGCATTGGCAGACGCCTGGCAGGCGGTATTTTTTTAGGCGCGCTTTTACAGACGCTTACAATTGCGGTTATTTATCTGAAAGGCGGTTATACAATCGTGAGCGTTAACAGCCTGGTTTTTATGCTTCCCGGCCTCACCATGGCTTTTTCTTCTGCTATTTTTGAAGAGATCCTGATGCGCGGGATTGTTTTCAGGTTGATTGAAGAAAAACTGGGCAGTTACATTGCGCTGTTGATTTCGGCCCTGATCTTTGGCGCCCTGCACTTGGGAAATCCAAACAGTTCACTGCTCCTGGCTTTAGGTTTGGCCATTCAGGCCGGCTTGTTATTGGGCACCGCATACATCTATTCAAAAAATCTCTGGTTTCCCATTGCCATTCACTTCGCGTGGAACTTCGTGCAGTCGGGCATCTTCGGCGCCGCTGTTTCAGGCAACCCATCGGGCAGGTCCTTATTCACCTCAGAAATAGATGGAGAAGCCTGGTACACGGGCGGGGAATTTGGTCCCGAGGGTTCGATTCAGGCCACCATCTTTTGCCTGATAGCCACTGTTGTTTTATTGATGTTGTGTATCAGGCAAGGTAAAATCGTAAAACCTTTCTGGTTGCCCAAAAATAAAATATAAAGCATGAATCTGTCATTTAAAGTAAACAAAGACCCTGAATTTATTTTTGACTACCTCAGCGATATGCAAAAATTCGTTAGCGTTCATCCGGTGATCACTAAAATTGACGACCGGGGCAATGGTGACTACCTTGTTCATGAAACCCTGAAACTGGCCATTGTGCCCATTTCGTTTACCTACCCGGTGACTATTTCAGGCAACTCAAAAGATAAAACCATTTTGATCAAAGCAACAGTGATGAAGATCACAAAAATTGAAATGAGCTTTAAAATTGTTGGCGCTGATGGATTTTCTACCGTTGATGAAAGCATACAATTTCATTCTCCCCTGCCTGTAAAAAACACCATGCAGCATATATTCAGAAAACAACATACACTGCTTTTTAAAAACATCGACGAACTTTAAGTTCAGGCTTGGTTTTGCTGAGCAATAAACAAGCGCTTGTTACCATGGCAATACTATAAACTCTTTAGAAATACATTCATTTAAGCGCAAATCACAAAGTCGTAATTAAACCTTGTATTTGTCGTTATTACACCTTTTTACTTTAATATTCCCGGTCTATATTTGTATGGTCGATTAGTTAAATCCAACTAAAAATGGAAACAAAAAATAAAACAACACTGACAGTTGAAGCCACCGTGAATGCGCCGGTTGAAAAAGTCTGGCAATTCTGGACAAGTCCTGAACACCTCATGCAATGGAACAACGCCTCAGACGACTGGCATACGCCAAAGGCCGAAAATGACCTGCGCGTTGGCGGCAAGTTTCTTTCAAGAATGGCAGCCAAAGACGGCAGTTTTGGCTTCGATTTTGAGGGTGTGTACGACGAAGTAAAAACAAACAGTATAATTGCCTACACCATGGGCGACGGAAGAAAGGTAAGGAGCACTTTTACCGGCAACGGCAATCAAACCGAAGTGGTGTCGGTGTTTGAAGCAGAATCAGAAAACCCGCTCGAAATGCAAAAAGTAGGCTGGCAGGCCATACTCGATAACTTTAAAAAATACACCGAGACCCATTAAAAATATTGGTTAAAAAACAACACACAGAGAAAGGTCTTCACTTCGTTTTGATGTGCTTGTTGTTTCACCTTTTTATCAAGAAAAATGGAAACGCTCACTTTTGACAAGGACCTGAAAGTAATTTACGTGACCGCCAGCTCTTTTCCCGATGGGGTGTTGGCGGCTCACGAACAACTGCGCAAATTCGTTCCGACCGGGCCCGGAAGAAATTACTTCGGCTTATCGAGACCTGAGCCAGACAGCAGACCACCAGGAACGATTGTATACAGGGCCGCCGCAGAAGAAATAAATCCGGGCGAAGCTGAAAAATACAACTGTGGCACTTTACTTTTAAGAAAAGGAAAATATGCCTGCTTCACAGTAAAAGACTTCCGTACCAACATCCCCGCCATTGACAAAACCTTTAAAACTTTACTGCAGCTGCCAAACCTCGACCCTGAAGGCTATTGTGTTGAATGGTATTTTAATGAGAAGGATGTAAAATGTATGGTAAGGCTTGAACCCGCATGAGGCATTGGCTATGCTATTACAGGCTAAAATGCCCTCTAAATATAAAGCTCTGCAAAGCTCTACATTCACCTCAGAGGTGACTAAGCTTCCTACATAAAAATTCTCCCGATGGCAATCGAATTGGTCAAAGGCTAATTCGTTGATCTTGACGCGTTAGCCCACATGGTGAGCAGGCCTTACGGCAAAAGCCTGGCGGGCTTTTGAGCGAGAATGTGTGGCAGATTTTGCGTAAAAACTCTCGGGCCTTCAAATGCGTTTCGAAAAAGCATTCGAAGTCTTAAGCATCTCCGGTGGTCATTTGGCTTTTTCGAAAAGGCTTGTGTGTGGAGGCTATGCTGGCACCGGGGGAGGCCTTTGTGGGTAAGCGGGGCCATGATCATAGACTCCAGCTTGAAGGCCTGATGAGTTTTAGCAAAATGTTATGAAGCCTTGTCCCGATAACTATCGGGATTGGTTCTTTTCTTTCAAGAGAAAAGAACGGTCGAAATCAAAAGAATAATTTGAAGTCAAAACGCTCTAATTATTCGGCAATACTGAGATTTAAAATGAAAGTTAAGTTTTTATCCTGACGTCGAATCGATAGCTTTCGGGTTTATTGATCGTTATCTTTCATGACGAATCTCCAATGAATAATTCTGGTTGAAGAATAAAATTCTATCTTTACCCTACAGATTATTCATGTCACAACAACTAAAAACAATGCTCGAATTGGCATTCATCGACGGGGTGGATGGCAATTTTCCGTACAGTAACCGAAAAGAATGCCTTAAATTAATTGACGAAGCCATAGAAATTTCTCCAAATTGTGTATTTGCGGTTATCGAAGAAATATGCAGGATCCCCGATGAGGAGCGCGAGCAGGTGCCCTTCCTGCAATTGACGGAACTTCTTAAATTAATTGAAAAAAAATTCGAACATCCCATGAAAGCCTCTGTGCTAAAGGTTGCCCGCAGGATGTTGAACCAGGAAGAAACGCCTGTTGAAGAAGTGGTGGAAAATATGGAAGCGCTCAAAAAATTCCCAAGGCTGTACGCCGCTTTAAACATATTTTATTTCTCAAGCTTTGATGAAAGTGGAAAACGTGATGAGGCATGGGATGCAGTGATCAAAGAATGGGATTTGAGTATTACCTAACCAACCAATGATTTAACCACAAAGGGCGCAAAGGTTTCTAAACTCAAAAAAAACGCTCTAAGTGCAACTGTGTGCGCTGGGTGGCTTAGTGGTTTTCAGGCGAAGAAATCAACCAATAATTAAACCACAAAGTACACAAAGATTTTACACAAAGCACTCAAAGAAGTTAAAGCGTTTGCCTTTCTTAACAAAAAACTAAACCACAAAGTACACAAAGATTTTACACAAAGCACTCAAAGACGTTAAAGTACCAGCCTATCTCTTCAGCCCTTTGCGCCCTCTGTGGTTATGCACTCACATAGTATCCGAATAATTAATCCCTTTCTTTGTGCCCTTTGTGGTTAAAAATTCAGAAGTCAGTACGCATAATCCGCCAAATATTCAAAAGCTGGCATTAATTGACCATCATGCACGATGGTTGCCCGCTCTATTATTTTATCGGGATCGTCATTAATCAGATAAGGCAGGGCCCGTTCAGAAAGGTCTTTACCAAAATCGTCGCTGGCATCTCTGGGCAATTCGCAGGGCAGGTTGTCCACCGCCATGATGCAAACAGTATCTTTATTGAATGGCAGGTCTTCTATGCCCTTCACAATGTTATACCCGTAAAAAGGCTGCGCAATGGTGCTTGCCCTAAGCGTGGTTGGCACCGACCCGTCTATGTCGCAGGTCACATCCGCTACCACCGAAATATGAAAATCAGGTGCCTTCATATCTTCCACTGTGAACATCTTAGGTGCCCGGGGGTCCCAATAATGCGCTGAAATATAAAGATCGGTTACTTTTGTAAATGGTTTGAATTTGGAGACAAAATGTTCAGGGTGTTTAAAAAATTCATTGAGGTCAAAATTATGGTCATCGGGAATTTCAACGTAATCACGGGGATTTAACTGGCAATACACCGGTTCGCGGTAGGAGGCCATTAAAAACTCCTCTGGTGTCACCTTCCTGATCCGCAGCGCGCTCAGGGTTTCTATCACACCGTTGGCCACGCGTCCCCCGCCTGTTAAAGCGATCTTGATATTGGGCAGTTTCACCCGCCTGAGTTCGTCTTCCATCTCGGCGCGGTCGCGGCAAAGGTGAGCGGGTTGCAACCGAAAAAGATCGTATTTAAGACCGTAACCCAGTATACCGTTATAAGCCCCCACAACACCTGCGTAACGGCCAAATCCAATGATGCGGTTGTGGTTTTTGTCGGTGAGGGTCTCGTAGTCTATCATCGTGACTTTTTTCGCGATGAGGGCTTTCATTAATTTTTGATTGTGTGGTTGTTTTTTGATGGTGTGAGAAAAGAAAAAATATTTTTTTCCAGGTATGATTTTTTCTGGCGGCACTTCTTTCACGCCCATGAGGATGTCGCAGTCACTGAGGTCTTCGGCAAGCGACACGCCAAAGGAAGAATATTCATTGTCCGTGTAACACCTGATGGAGCTGGGCTGCACCACGATCTCAATATTGGGGTATTTTCTTGTCAGTTCTGAACAGATCAAAGGCGTTAAAGGAACACGCTTGTCGGGCGGGCTTTTTTCTTCACGCAGTACACCTATTTTAAATTTCTTCATATGATAAAGCCTGTATAAATTCGTATTTTTACAAAGATAACATTTATGCTATTTTCGAGGCCATTTTCAGTCTTTATTTTTTGTTTCCTCGGTTTGACTTTGCAGTTGCAATCCCAGCACAAATCAGTATTAACGCGCAAATACGCGCCAGCCCAACTGCAAACAGACGCTAAGATCTTCAGGGATGTGATTTTCGCCATGCACCCTGCCATAGGCATCTACAAACCCAAAGCATTTTACACGCAGTTGTTTGATGCCTACATCAGTTCTCTGACCGACAGTCTTACCGAAAGGGACTTCAGGCTAAAAAGTAAACTGGTGGCCGAAGAGCTGCGCTGTGGCCATACCGAAGTGATTTACTCCACTGAATATTACAAGGCCATGAACCGGCAGAAACTCAACTTTTCGCCTTACATTTTTCTCCCTGTACAGAATAAAGTATATGTGATCGCCAACCTCGATAAAAAATCAGACAGCACTTTAAAAAAGGGAACAGAAATATTAAAGATCAACGGCATTGGTGTTGATTCTATGCAGCGGTACTGCAAACGTTTTATCAGCGCCGACGGGTATAACACTACCGCCCAGAACCATTACCTGCAATTGGGATTCAACAGTTATTACACCTCTCTCTTTGGCCGTCCCGATACTTTCAGTGTGGAGTACAAAGAGGGCAGTGAAATTAAAAATTTAAGATACGCCGCCTTTAAACCAAAACTGATTCCACCCATTCCGCTTGGCATGAGAGACGACAGTTTGTTTACCAGGTACAAGCGCGCAAATATAAAATACCGTTTCCTTGAACCCGAAAAAACAAGCCTGCTCTTAAAACTCGAGAAATTTTCGAGAAAAAGAACCGACAAGGCTTATCGCAGGATCTTCAGACGTTTGAGAAAAAACAAAACTGACAACCTCATCCTCGATTTGAGAAACAATGGCGGTGGTAGCCTGGAGAACAGTTACAGGCTGCTCAGCTACCTGATTGACAAACCGCAGACCCAAACCCTGAGAACAAGCATCAAAAATTATCCTTACAGGAAATATACCAGGGGGAACATTTTTTTTAAACTCACAAAGTTCGCTTTTGTCATCATCGGTAAAAAAGTGGTTAAAAACGATACTGACTATTTTGTTTATACCATTAAACCCCGCAAAAAAAACCATTATGATAAAAACCTGTATGTGCTCATCAATGGCGGTTCCTTTTCGGCCTCTTGCCTGGTGAGTGCTTATTTGAAGAACCGCGGCAAGACTGTATTTATTGGCGAAGAAACCGGGGGTGCCATCGAAGGCTGCAATGCCGGCATTACCCCTTACTACAAATTACCAAACACAAAGATAAAAGTGCGGGTACCCGCTTTCAGGATCATCCACGATGTAAACCCAACAATCACCGGCCATGGCATTATGCCTGACTATCCTATTGAATACAACATCAAAGACATCATGGGAAGACGTGACCTGGAATTACAGAAGGTGAAGGACTTGATTAAGGAGAGGGAGCGGTAGGAAGTGGGCGGTGGGCAGTGTGCAGTAGGCAGTGGGCAGTGTGCAGTAGGCAGTGGGCAGTGGGCTGTGGGCTGTGGGCAGGTGGCAGTTTGCAGTGAGAACTAGGCGGTGGCCTTTGGCAGTTAGCAATATGCTGTGGGCAGTGGGAAGTCGGCGATTGGCAGTGCAAAAATCTATTTGGAAATAACTCATCAATAACCATTTTGTCTAAAAAATTGTAAAGGGTAACTTTTACATTTGAAAAAAGCAAGAGAAGAGTTAAGAAACTAATCATCCCAATTAAATAAATCTTTTTAGCCCTTAACAATTCGCTCCACAATAAACAGATCTGCCGGCGCCATTTTATAATTTCTAAGTTCTGCCGGCTTCACGAAAGCTATTTCGTCATGATCTAATAAACGAAAACTCGCGCTCACAAAATCGCAATGATAAGCGATCAACTCAATCGAAAATTTTTCATATTGATGTACTTTACTGCGTTCGTTGTGGATCCGGAGAAATTCGAACGCGGGGAATCGGTACGAATTATCAGTTTTTACGGGCCTTCCGGAGGATCAAAAAATGACATTTTGATACTTTTTTTTACAATTCCCTGCGTTAATTCCCTGCTCCAAATTAAGCGAGCTTGTGATGAAAATGGATTTTTATGTTCACAAATTACATTTGTTCACGTTTTCGTGAACATACTTGTAAAATGGAAAAATGTTAATTATATTTGTGTGTCCACGTTTGCGTGAACTATTTGAAAGTAAAAATGACAGAACAGGATATAGCCAACAGAGCTTTGGAAAATCTGGAGCAATTGACCCAAATCAAGGGTAAGTGGAAACCTCTTGGCAAAAAAGTAACCAACAAAAATCCGGATGGAAAGATTGATTTTATTTTCAACGGAAGAAAGCACGTGTATTTTGTACAAATAAAAAATCACCTGAGGAACGTTCATTTGCCTGACCTGTTTAAACAGGCAAAAGACCATGCCCCTTTTATGGTGATTGCAGATCAGATCTTTCCGAATATCAAGACCGAATTAAAAAATCATAACATTGCTTACCTCGAAACCAATGGTAACATCTGGCTCAAGTATGCTAAGGGTGAATATTGGGTCGACATTAACAGGGCGCTGCCAGAAGCGAAAGAAAAGATCAACAGGGCCTTTACCAAAACCGGGCTTAAGGTGGTGTTTGACCTGTTGAGAGATGAAACCCTATTAAACCAGCCTTATCGCGAAATTGCAAAAAGAGCGGATATCGCACTCGGAAACATTAATTATATCCTGAATGGATTAAAAGAAAAAGGATTTCTCTTGAAATTGGATAAAGGCACCTATCAACTCAATAAGAAGCGGGACTTATTAACTACCTGGATCACAAAATACGATGAGAAACTAAAACCAACATTGGAGATCGGAACTTTTCGGTTTTTAAAACCCGACGATTTTGTGAACTGGAAAAATATAAAATTAAAAAACGGCAAAACTTACTGGGGTGGAGAACCGGGAGGTAATTTATATACCAATTATCTGAAACCGGCTATATTAACTTTATACACCACAGAGACCCGGAATGATCTGATCAAGAACTACCGCCTAATACCTGATCCGGAAGGAAACGTGAAAGCCTTTCGAAAATTCTGGACATACGATGAGGTAAATGATGGGATTGCACCACCACTTTTGGTATATGCAGATCTGATTAACACTGCAGATCACCGTTGCATAGAAACAGCACAATTATTATACGATGAGCTTCTTACAGGAAAATTTTGAGCAGCTGAAGAGCCAGGGCTTAAAGGACACCTTTGATGTTCTTGAATTGGCTTTTAAAGCTTATGACATAGATTACTACCTGATCGGGGCAAGGGCCAGGGATCTATGGACAGATCATCTTGCATTAAAGAACAAACGTACAACAGAAGATGTGGATTTTTGCATTTACATCAATGAGCACAAACAATACAAAAATCTTGTTCAGGATTTAGTAAGCAAATATGGTTTTTCACGGGATGTAAAACAACCCTACCGTTTTTATTTTCAGGGAACCATTGATCTCATTCCTTTTGGAGGAATCGAAAAAGATGGCGAAGTATTCCTGGATAATCCACCGACTGAACTTTCGGTATATGGAACTAAAGAGGCAGTAGCGCATGCCGAGGTTGTGGAAGGACAATTTAAAGTGGTAACATTGCCAGGGCTTTGCATTCTTAAATTGATAGCGTTCCAGGAAAAGCCGAATGATCGCGCCAAAGATTTGCAGGATTTTTATTTCCTGTTGCAAAATTATGGTGAAATTGCAGGCGACCAGTTGTTTGAAAACGCAGAATATGACGACTTAATCGGAGATGATTTTGATTTTTCAATTGCTTCAGCAAAAATACTAGGAAGACAGATAAAAAAAATTGCAAATGAAAACCCTGAGTTATTAAACAGGTTAAAACAAATTCTTATTTCACGTTTGCAGGGTTTTTCTAATACAGAAATTAACGGCATGTATAACGTGAGGGATGGGAAAGATGAATTAGTTGAAAGGTTTAAGTTGGTATCTGAATTGTTGGCCGAACTTTAGACCGATACCTATTCACTGTCGTGTTGCGTATCGGGACAAGATGTGGTTTGGTTTAACGGTTCTCCATTCTCATCCAGGGATCGTGCCATTACTTTTACAACCTTTCCATTTTCCGAAAAAACTAGATAATCATCAGTAAGCTTCGCCTTTTCCACCAAACGTTGAAATGCCAAATTGGTTCCGGCGATCAGTTTTTCTCTTAGTTCAGCGTATTGGTGCTTGTTATCCATTTGAAATTATTGACCAAATATCGGGATTAATTACGTTAAAATCAATAGCGTTTCCGCCTTCAGCGACTATCACAGATTTTTTGGTGTTGTTAAACACTACCCAGTAATCGACTTGTGGAATATAGAGTTTATTCAAATTTTGCACGCCTCTGTTGTAACGTCTCTCAATTACATCCTCTGGAATGTCATGTCCGCCTTGCATTACCCTGTGTTTTACACGTTCTTTGGCAGTGTTTGCAGAATCTAACCAAAAGAATACCAAATTTATTCGGTATCCCAATTTTTTTGCCTTTTTGATAAGCGATACATAAGATCTTGTGGAAAGAGTGGTTTCAAACGCAAAATCTTCACCACCAGCCAACAATTCGTTAATCCTGTAAAGCATTATTCTACCAGACTCAAACGAAGCCTTATCTGGCTGAAACGGAGAAAGCCCCTTTGCGATTTCGTCAGCATTCACAAATTCCTTGCAGTTCAGCATTTCAGGTAACACTGTAAAAGATGCGGTGGTTTTTCCAGCGCCATTACACCCAGCTATAATATATAAATTAGGCATGTCCGTAAAAATAATCAATTAACTCTGATAGTTTTATGTCTTTTAAACTGTGAATTTTAAGCGAACAATAGTTCACCTAAGCTAACCGCTCCACAATAAACAGATCTGCCGGCGCCAGTTTATAATTTCTAAGTTCTGTTGGCTTTACAAAAGCTATTTCGTCGTGATCGGTTAAATGGAAACTGGCCCTCACAAAATCGCAATGATAAGCGATCAACTCAATTGAAAAATTTTCGTAGTGGTGTACTTTACTACCAAAGAAATTGGTGATGCGAACTTTTACGTAAGCTATGACGCACCGATTTACCCGCCACAACTTCATTCTCCCAATCTCAATCTGAATCCAGGCGAATTGACATAATTATTATTGGTTAAGCTTCGCCTAAACTTATTCAGATTATCTCTTAAAAGTATTATTCCATCAGTCCCTATACTAACATATGGCAATCCTAAATCAGGATATACATCAAGCGTCCCATCCTGAAGGAGGCTCGTCTCGAAAAAATTTATATTACCATTTCTTAGGTCTTTAAGTATCCTGTTCTCCAAACCTAAGTATAAACTGGTGAAGCCGCGTTGAATTCTAAATAAAGAAAATGAGGTGCCTTGCCTTTCAAAAGAAATAGAAATATCCACATTAGCATTATAAAGGCTTCCAAAAATTTTATCGTAGTAGCTTTTAACAAAATCGTTTTCTTTAATCTCCAAGCTAACTTTTCTGGCAGGCACGTTATCAGGGTCATGAAGAAATATTTCACTATAGCGGTTATTAATGTGAGTTATACAGTAACTTTTTGTTTTTGGCGCGATCCCATCGATTGTTGCAATCTTCTCTGCTTGTAATTTAGCTTTTTGTTTGTCCTTCTTTGAAGGATAATTTGTTCTACCTTTTGCCTCAACCACGTGCCAATTTTTCTCCTTATCCATTCCAACCATATCTCCTCGCTCATTCGTTCCATCAGTGATCATTATTGCACCACTCTTTACGAGGCTGTCAACATGCTGCAAATAAGGAACCTTTAATATTTTCTCAGCAACTATTTTTGAAACACCCATCCCAAAGTGATAAGATTTTTGAATTTTATCCGTTGGATCGAGAAGCGAAAAGTTAGGTCTTATCACTAAATTTGGTCTCTCAGAAAAATACGGCCCCAATCCTGTCCAATAGTGTAAAAAATCCATAAGTGTCTTTTCAGGCGACTTAATATGCTCAATCCAATGGGTTTTTCCAATTGATAGAAAGCCTCGGGCTATGTCCATTTTTGATATATGTATACGCTCCTCTCCGTTTAGAAATGCATACTCGTTCTTATATCCTGTTATCAAAATAGAGGTATTTGGCATATTATGATGTTGATTAATCTATTCTGAACCCATACTTCTGGGCTTTCTCAATATTTTTTAGTGCTATTGATTTGTTATGGTCTGAAAGTGCCTTTTTCTCTTCTGCAAGCTGCGCCATAAACTGAAATTCAAATGGCTGTAGCCGTTTTTTTTGTTTATCCCAGGAGACCAGTTTTTTAATTATTTCTATTGAAACATCCGTTTTGGTTTTCTTTTTTGAATCCATCTCTTTTTGGATTTCATCCATGTTGTAGAATAATTCAGGAGCATTGTCAATAGTAAGCTCGAGAATTACCGTTCCCTGTTCGGTTTCATTTTGGGTAAGTTGTCTGTTATTTGTTAGTCTGGCACGAATATTAAAAATAATATCGGCCTGGTAAGTAGTTAGTTTTTTTGAAGAACGTCCCCATTCCTCAATCTGACGCCATATTTCAGTAGGGATAGATTTAATTTTTTCGAGCTTTTGTCCTAGTTCAGCCTGTTCAAGATCATCTTCGTTTTTTTTATACCTGCTTTTTGACTGTTTGGAATCAACGAAATCTTCTTTGATTAATTTAAGGTCAAAACCACATTTTTGCTTCTGTAATTCGATCCAGCAATCTTCTTTTCTAACCCAGTCAGAAAGCCTTATATTCTTTGAGGCTGAAGATTTATTCAGCCATTGATCTACAAAAATCATTACATCCTTAATCAGTTTGGTCAGGTTAGCCGATAAAACCTGGTTTTTCCAGATTTTCAAAAGATCAATTTCGTTATCGCTCATATGATTGAGCCATGATAAGGAATACGGAACAACAAAACTCCGGATATTGTCTTTAAACGCAATAGAATTAGTGCCCACACCGTATTCGACCTCGGCAGTTTTAAAAAGAATAGCTTTCGCTACAGCATCTTCAAAGAAAATGTTGTCTGGCTTGCTTCCTTTTTTCAGATTACCCATAAAAGCCGAATATGATTTTTCACGCCCGACAGCTACCTGATGGGGCAATAACTCCCATGAGTTATAAAATTTTGCCAGATCTTCTTTTGCAAACATCTGCTTTTTTGGGTTTTTAATTTCAAATTGTTTTTTACGGGTGGGGGTTATTTCTTTATTAATTGCATCCTTATATTGCCCGCGTGCTCTTTCATAAAACCAGCGCGTTTGCTGATTCTGGCCAGCAAGAGGAGGCGCCCAAATGTTCCTGGAAAGCTTTTCCAGTTCCACATGAAATGGATTGTTTGATGTGAGGTCAGCGGGCTTAACACGGTTTTGAGTATTGGCATACTCGGCAATTTTTGAAACTATATCGCTTATTCTTTCGACATCTTTGATAACGGAAAGTTTCATTTGCACGAACACTTTTGAAACATCCTTATTTTCCTTTCGCTTGGTATGGAATATTGAGGCGGTTGTTTGTCCGCCATTTACGATCTGTAAGTCTTTCACAGCTTTAATGGCCTTTCCTCCCTCTTTCAGATCCATCAGCTCTACAGATTCGGCAGTGGCTGCAATACCGTTATTATATGCCAGAAACATATGAGGCCTGTCGATAATTGTTTCCTTCATTCCTTTGTTTATTTTTCCGGTAAACTGAAGAAATGATCTTACATTTTGTTCAAGAAGCCTGGACCCGTAATTTTGATAAATTCCTGAGAGGGTTTCTCCGGATATGATCGCAAGATAGGACTCATACTCATTATTTTCTGAAGGCATTGATATACATGGAACAGCTCCACCAAAATTCTTTTCAAAATCTATTTCAATCGGAATTCTTTTGGTCTTAGAAGTATTTAGTCTGTGTAAATACTCTATGTCCCTGATATGGTAACTAATCAGAACATCTCTCATAGTTCCCTCTGCGTCCGGATCGGAAGTAGCTATACCGTTGGTAAGAACAAAAATGTTAACTCTTATCAGATCTTTTTCTATTTGCGATATCCGATGAGCTAGTTCAAAAACCGGGGAAGATTCTTCTATCTCTTCAAAATATCTGTTAAGTGCGTTTTTTAAAAATCTTGTTGACTGATTAACTGAAGACGTGACCGCATCTTTATAGACTTTTTCCGGAAGCTCAGTATCTTTATATATTGTTATAAAAAGATCGAGTGTTTCACTATTTTCGCTTAATGCATATCCGCTTACTTTATGCTGAACCTGTCCTGCCTTATTTAGCTTTATATCGTGGCACTGCACGGCATTTTCAGTTTCCTGGGCATCGGCCAGCATTATTAATACGAGCTCAGTAAATTTAAATTCCTGGATTCCCCCATCATCTTCTGAATCCACAGCTGAGATAACATCCATCCTGAGGCTGGTGTAAAATTTATTTAGTTCAAGATTTTCTATTACTTCAGCCATTATATTTGATCTGATTAATTAATTGATTTTCTGTAAGTGTATAGTCAAAACAATCAGAAAGATTTACAGAGTAGGTAACATCACCAACTCCGTTAGGAATATCTTTTTCCTTAAGTCTTGGGAAATTACCTTCAACTCGGAAAGAATTTTCATCACGAACAGAGTATTTCTTTTCCTCATAATTATCCCTGTGCTGATCAAAATATCCGCCCTGCACCAGTTTCTGACAAAAGAGAGAGTAAGCAGCGTAATCATTCTGAACAATGTTTTTTACAGATTCTACAATAGCATTTAACGACTCTTCAGCGCCTTTTCGCACATCAAGTGACAGATGATACAAGAACAGTTTACCACACGTACTTTCATCCAGTTGTCGCTCATTACTTATGAAGAGTCTCTGATGATTATTTCCCGAGGTGGTTTTTACCTCAACAGCCCATCCTTCACCCTGAAAATCCTGTAATTCCGGAGACGATCCAACCCAGGAACGCATGACTAGCAGATTATTTTCTTTCACTGTACAAAGCTTACGGAGTAAATAAAGTTCACCGAATAATCCCCTTTGTGCTTCGGGAGGCAATCCTTCCGGATTTAGTTTCTCAAATAAAGCCTGCCATTTTTCTAACCGGTTAAGAATTTCCCGGAGCAGATACTTTTCATCGTCTTTATCCTGAAGTGAGACGATCAGATCTTCACACAAAACACTGAATATATCAGTTAACAGATTATTGGTAAGAGTAAGAGTAAGAAGTGTCCTTTTTGAATTATTCGGATCAGCTATTATTTCAACCTTGATGTCCTTTAATTTTTGAAAGCCTGCTGTATTAACCTGTAAATTTTTATCGTAACCGACGGCAATAAATCTGGATTTTTGCTGTCCGGATATGCCTATAAGGATATCTGCTTTAACAAGAGCCGAATACCTTCTGAACAGCAGGCCGTTGTTAAACGACTTATCCTGTTCGAGCTCAGACCATATGTTTTCAATCTTCGTTTTCATCATCGTCATCATTGTTATCTTCCGTATTGTATATCTGAAGGAGCTGCTCATGAACTGCATATGAAACTGCATTATCATGTTCACTTCCAGGGAAACTTATCGCATAACCCACAATTGGGATCCCCGAGTACTTTAGCCCTGCAGCCGTTGGATCCAGAGAATATATCAGCAATAACGCTTTTTTCTTATTCCTTATCTGGTTCCTTACGATTTCACCATTGGGATAAGAAGGTGTTCCCGGCTTTCCGTCTTTAATTCTTTTTTCCTTGGTTAATTCCATTGCCTGATCCATCTGTTCTTCTGACAGATCTACAAATTCATGTTCAGGACTTATTAAGTGTGATTTCCTGAGATAATAGACAGTTTCATTTGACATGCCGGGCTCTTGTTTACGGGTGAAAAGCCCAATACTGATATTGCTGTTTTCTATCGTATAGGAAGCTGTTTTACCTGAATTGCTTCTGGAAATAAGTACGACGGTCCAGTCCGTGATTTCTCCTGTGGGAAGCTGCAAATTGATATACCTGATCAGATTTTGTGAGTCTGCCCTTCTTAAATTGTCAGCCATCCTGTATCCGGATAAAAACTGTATCACCTCACCAGCCGGAATATTATTCCAGATAACACTTACTTTATTTTTTAAATCAGGTTTTGGAAGAGATGAAATAAACTTATGTGCATTATTGAAATTGGATTCGATTACTTTGTTATCTTTCTGAAACTCGTAAGTTTCAACCAGCCGGCCGGCAAACGAGAACCGCATTGTTACTGCGCTTCTTATTTTATTGGAAGCCGAAATCTGCAACAGACCCGGATGAGTTCTGACTTTAAGAGCATATTTAACGGGTGTACTTCCTGCAATATCAGACATGTAATTAAATTCATCTCTTAATTCTTCAGAAGCCAGAGTAATATGGCAGAACCATTCGTTAAGTTCCCTGCTTGTAAACAGCCGGCACAAATCAGGATATCCCGGCCTGTATCCAAACCAGCGTCCCATTTGCATCAGCGTATCATACATTCTTGAGGCGCGCAGGTAGTAACTCACGCTTAATCCTTCAAGGGTTAATCCCCTTGATAACTTATCTCCACCAATAGCTATAACCGACAATCCATTAGCATGATCAAAATAGTTTAGGGCATCTCCGGAACCCCCATTAATTTCCCTTACCACAATCCTGGAAACAGCATCATTCAGATGCAGTAAAATTTCTGTCCAGGCATGAACCTTCATTTCAGAGTCAATATCTTTCAAATCTGAATTTAATATTTGTGTCGTCGTCGAAACAAAACTCTTATTCTCATCCGTATCAACCTCAAAAACCTGTCTCAGCTCTTCTATTACAGTCGGATCATTCTGATCTACTCCGATCCGGTAATAATCAAAAGCGGCTTCTACGAGCTCTTTTATTACATTTTGCCAGTCAGTATATCTGGTTACATGGATCAGCATAGAATTATGCTCACTTGTTTGTCCCCTGAGTCTTCTTATTGAACATGTAATGATAAATGTTTTAATTGCTAATTTAAGTGAGTCGGGTATCTGTGTAGGTAAAGAGTCATCTTTTTTGTGTCCGTTCGGGATGTCATTAGTATAATCTGTTATTCTCCGGACCACGGGTAATGTGTCAAGCCTGTCATCATGGTCGTCATCCTCCCTCAGATAAGAAAATCCAAAAATTCTTTCGGGTCCTATGTAATTACTTGGCGCTGGTAAATTAACGATGAAATCTCTTGGAAATAAATCATCATCACTGATGGGAATAAAAATATTTGCAAATGGAGTTGCTGTGTAACCCACATAACTGCTTTTTGTAAACAATCTTAAAATATTCCTGATAAGTCCGTTTATTGCGGTGATTGAATCCCGTTTTGTGTTAATGGAAGCATTATCGGCTTCATCGTCGATCAGCAGAAGAGCTTTTGAGTCGATTACCGGCTGACCATCCAGTTCCCGGTCAGACTTTCCGTTCAGCCAGCCCTGAAGTCTTCTGAGGACATGTGAATTCTTTTTTACGACGAGGACTACAGGTTCATTGGTATCAAAATTAATTCCGGACATATTTGCAGCTCCTGCATTAAAATCTCCTGTATCAAGGCTGGTAGTGAGAGAATGAGCAACTATATCCCTGTTTATTCTTCCAACACCGATTCTACGGCTGCTGTTATTAAATGCAAGTGCTGTTCTGGTATCAAATCCCAGAAATCCTTCATCTACTCTTATCTGAGTCTGGCTTCTTAAATTGTTATGCGAGCCCGCTAAAATTATTATAAGTTTATGCCCTGCATCTGCCGCTTTACATATTAAACCGGTATAATTGGAAGTTTTACCTGATTGTACCTGCCCAACCACAAGCCCTCTTTTATCAATAATTGCGTTTACGGTCGGATCAAACATTTTATCGATAATGGTATCTGTCAAAAGATCGAGTCTGCGAAGCGTATCGGGTGCATAGTTTTTCACCGTCTCAAGATAATCCCTGTAACGTTTCCAGAAATTCCAGTTAACGGATGATCTTTTGTCTTTTAACCAGGGAAGGTTCCGTTCAGCATCTTCAATGATACGGTAATTATCCGCACGTACATTATACAAGGCTTCGATTTCGCGGATCAGCCTGGCTTTATCAATGTCTTTGTACGATGGAATAGACATCAGAAGATTTAGCTTTTCTTCTATTTCTTCTCTCGTAACAGAACCGGTAATAGGAGGTGGCAGGGTTCTGAAAGTTTTTATAGCTTCCTGTATCATATTTATTAATTAAGGTATTCAACAAACTGAGGATATAGATTGAAGGGTTCTATATTTAATATTATTCCCTTTGCTTCATCATGACTTTTACCTTCAACGGTTAATTTTTCAAACATCATTTTCATAAGCAGACGCACCGGTTCGTGATCGGTTCCTTCAAATGGCTGTCCCTGGATTTCAGGCTGTTCACTTTCACGGATAGTAATTAAAGGTACCGGCACTGTTTCCTCAATAAATTTCAGCAGCGTTTTAACAGCTTGCTTATCTTTTGAATCTGCGATAGCCTGTTTTATGATGGGATGGTCCCGGTTGATTTCATAAAACCTTTTTCCATGCCTTATTTTCTCTGCCCACATCAGATAAAAATCCTGAGAAGCATATTTTCTCTGAATAGTACGGCCTTTGTGGCGGTATACTTCAACCGCCTGGCTCCGGATTTTACTGGCTATTGTTTTAATTTTGGTATTTAAACCAAAGGGGGGCCTCGCTACAGATTTTTTTATATCAATCTGCCAGTCCGTGTCGAGGGTATTTGGTATATCAATTAATATTCTCGCGAGTTTGTAATGTTCTTCTTTTCTGAACATTCCCAGCCAGTCTCCGGCAACGAGCAGTCTTTCGTTTCTGTATATGTAAAAGCCCTGATGTTCATTCCAGCCTTTTGGTCCTTCGCCCAGCCTGAATTCCTCTTCAGTGAGTTTTGATTTGTGTGGCAGAATATATCCTTTGACGATTACCTTACCTTTTTGAAGCGTTTCTTCCGGAAAAACCTGCGAGCCCTGATAACCTTTCAGAAAAGGATCCCAGGGACTGACAGGACGTTCATTAAAAAACAGTTTAAGTTTACCATTCTCAATGTAACGATGAAACACCATGGCCAGATGGCGTTTGATTATGTCGCCCGCCGCAAGAAAATTTTTATGATCGTCTTTGTTATCTTTGTCCGCATCTTTTACGAGCCTGTCTATATTCTCCCATACAACTATGGTTCCTTTGTTCTGATTCTCAATATCGGTAAGCAATTCCGGCCCAGGCAGATATTTAATCAGTTCCCATTTATGAGACTGGTTTACATAATCCAGATCCCAGCACCAGTAATCTGCAGACGCTTTATTTTGTTTTGTGATAAGCGTTACTCTTCGACATTGCGAAAACGAAGCTGTTTTTAAACCGAGACCAAATCTCCCCAGATCCTTAGGATCACGCTCCTCTGACGGACTTTTACTGCCTGGCCGCATAGCGTTTACTAATTCATCTTCGTTCATACCGTCACCGTCATCTTTGATGGTAATCCGGGAATCATTTCCGTCCCAGTAAAAATTAACGTAAACATTCTTCGCATTGGCTGAGATAGAATTATCAATTATATCAGCAATAGCCGTTTCCAGATTGTAACCTATCGCTCTGAAGGTTTCAATCATTGAACTTGGATCGGGTTCAGCCCTGACTTTACTATATTGGGAATAATCCATCCTGGTTAAGATTCTTTATTCAGTAATTAGAGAGATTGTTGTCCTTCTTTATTTGGAAGTGTTTAAGCCATCAGGCTTCTCTTCCATTTCTCGGATCATCTGGCGGGTATAAATATTTATGACCCCATTACCTTCACGATCCCATTCAAGAAACTCTTCCGGTACATGCTGCCCGATGGCACTTTTTACTGAAAGCAGATATCTTTTCGACCCGTCCTTTGGAGAAGTATGCTGCTCCATAAAGAAATAATAATCAGATGCTTTAACCAATGCATGAAGAAATGGTGCCATACCCTTCTGCAAAAGCAGATGATCAGGAACAGCCTGATGAATCATCATATTTTTATCTCCCTGCTCGTTTTCAATAAGCTTATCATTCAAAGAAAAATTTGTGAACGTACTTAAAACAGTGAGATCGTAGCGCGATAAGATGTTATACAGCATTGGCCATACCATATTACTTTCCTGCAGCTTTTCAAACTGAAGAAAAACATTATGCAGGCCGTCAATCAATACTCCCGTGAATGGCTGTCCCTTTAATGCAGCCTCATCCAGTTTTCTTGTAACCTTATTAAGAAAGTCCTGAGGCATGAGATATCCCGGATATAAAACAAGATACTCAATAAGAGGGTCAGGCAATCCAGGATAAATTCCCGCAATCTTTTTCTGGATATTTTTTTTGTCTGTGATCAGCTCTTCATAGTACTTTTCGGGATATAAAAAGGAAATAATAAGTACCCTGCGCCTGTGCTTTAAATGGCCAAAATTTTCACCGGAAATTTTATCAAGATTTAAAGATGCCGGAACGGGAGGGGTTAATAACAGTTTTAATGCAAAACCTGCTTTTCCTGCACTTCCAAATCCGTGAATAAGAATATGTGTTCGTGGAAAAAGCTTAAGGAAAATATCCCTTTGAAGTTTGTTGTTTTTTAGCTGAAGTGTTTTTTTGAAGATACTTAGTGTGTTAATTGTTTTTTTACCTTCATGCATCAGATTCAGCATGTGAATAAGATTGTATTCATCATGAAGATTCCGTTTTATTTTTTCTTTTCGATCAATCTGGGAAGGTATTTGCGGCGAAATACGGAAACCTTCCCGGCCACTCATATGAAAAATATGAGCCCCCTGCCTGGAAAGCTGGTGTCGGGTTTTGAAAAGATTAAAAATCCTTACTGGCTTAGCGTCATCTTTTTCAATGTCTTTGTGTTTCAGTTCAATGCCAATATCCACCAAATATTCAATTTTCATTTTTTCCGGAATTCCTTCAGGACTTAGCAGAATTACAATTGCATTTAATTTTCTGCACTTTTCAATAAAAGATTCGATCTGGCCGTATTGATCCGAATCAAAATCAGCAACAAGTTCAGTAATATTGTCTATTACTACAATATACGGGCAAACTGAATGAGATAAAGGTGTTTCTGGTCCTTGAAGTGCGTCTTCAGAGAGTTCCGCCGCCATTGCTGCTATTTCTTCGGTGAAGGTATCTATCGCAGCCATTCCCGGGTATTTAAAGCCGTAAAACCAATCGTTTTGTTTGGAAAAAAAACTAAGTTCCTTTTCCACATGCGGTCTTAATGTCTGTAAACGTTTTTCTATATCTTCAATTTCTTCTTCCAGCGAAAGGTAAAAACATTTTGTTCCAAAAGGGGAAAATGCGTCTGCCAGTGTCAGTGCGAAAGAAGTTTTGCCCACACCAGCCCTTCCACTTATACTTATTATTAATCCACCATTTGAAGAAGGCTTCAATCCTCCAAAAAACAAAACATCCGCACCCTTTATAGGAACAGGAAATCCGAAAATCTGATTGATAATCTCACCCTGATCAGGAAACTCGCGGTAACGCGCAGATCTTCTGAAGCGCACTGCACGCATTTTGCTTCGTAATTCATTATAGAATTTCCCATTCGGGGAACTAATTGAAAGAAAACTCTTTGCCGTTTTAGCATTATCAAACCATAAATGCGCAATTCCTCTGGTGGCAATAAAATGACCCACAAAAGAGTGAATCTCAGGCATTTTTAAAACTTTTTTAGACCTGTCACTTTCTTTAATAATTTCCTTTGGCCACCTGTTATTTATTTCTTCAAATCCTTCAAAATCGTTTAGTGAATCCATAACCTGAGACTCACTAAATCCCCTCTCATTATTGTCTTCATTCAGATGATTGGGAGATATCTGAAGGATGTTGAATAGAAAGGATCGGCAGGTGGTTATAGAATAGGCTGCTGTATAGGAATGTTCTGGTACAATAAATAGATAATAAATTACATAAAGAGGTGAAGGTATCAGCCATGAAGTCTTGGAGTTAATTTCCTGAGCTTCCGCAAACGCCATTAGCGTAAGTTTTAAAATTCTCGGATATATATCTTTTCTTGTTCTGTGGCTAGCATAGAGTCCTTCTGTAATATGTCTATCAGGAAACGGCTTTATTTTGATTAATTCGTCAAAACAACTTATTAAATCTCTGTTAGTCTCTGTTAATTTATCTTCTTCTCCCTTTTCCTTATATTCAATACAAAGATTTAGTGCTTTGGAAATCGATTTCCAGAGGATAGGGAACAAATGATCGTATATGTGTATTGGCTCGTTATACATGCGCTGCGTGACCCGCTATCCGTGTTTTCCTGCTCTCAGTAAGTCTTTCCTTAAATTTCTTAAAAGGTGTTGATGATACGACAACAAAAGTATCTCTGTCGTGCTTTGGAATGACAGTTATAATGTCTTTTACAACAGCAGGATTAATTCCTTTCTTTTTTGCCTGGTAATCAATTAATTTCTTTATTTTTTCGTCATGTATGAGTGGAGGTATCGCCGCAACTATCTTTTTTATAAAAACAAGATCATTTGATTTCATGTGAAAAGTCAGCCAGTGAGTTAATCTGTTAATGTCTGTTTCGGGAGAGGTACTGAGCATATACTGAATGTAATCCAGACCTTTATTTGGAGCTTTTCTTGAAAGAATCTCAGCATATAACCACTGGTCAATATTCTTTAGATTTGCAAGCGTTACCTCAATCATGTCAGCTGTAACTCGTTCGGGATTAATCTGCATAAGAAACCGTATCAGTTCTGTGTTTTGATAGATATTCAGATTTTCCGATTTCTCTTCAATATATTTGGAATATGCTTCGGAGATATTTTTCAGTGAGAATCCCGATTCTTTTATATACCCTATAAGTCTGGATATGTCAGGAGCTTTAAAGTCATTTATATAATCCAGCAGAGCTATAGCTGTTTTTTCTTCGTTTATTTTTTCAGGTGAATCTTCTGCAAGTTTACTATTCGCAATTGCTTTATAGTTAAGACTGGAATATCCAGATCTGTCTGTAGGAACAGTGCTGAGAATTAAATTCTTCAGTTCTGAGATACCATCAGGTATTTTTACGACTTTTTTATGCATTTTGGTACTGGTTTAACATTTTTAAATTTATTGGGAGAGTGAACATATTCATCAAGCCCCGTTTGATCTTCACATTCTTCAAGCGGCTTGGTTTTCCCGTTTGGCAAAAACTGTGAATAAAATTCTGCATCAAACACGGTTGGTCGCCTTAGATGTGTGCATGATTCCGTATTATGTAAATAGAGGATTTTGTCCTGATCCTTTATTTCAGATAATCCGGCTCGGCAGTCAAGATGTTTCACTTTGTCCACCGAAAGAATGTCTGGTTCAATATCAGGAAAAGGAAAACTCCATACCATCCAGGGTTCTGTTTTTGCTTCTTGGAGAACTGGGTTTACAGATGAAGGCAATGCCGGAATACCAAGAAAATGCATTGAACAGTTTGTATCATTAATTATATCAGCCTTTATTTCTGAATTCATTAACTGATCAAACAGAAGTTCCTTAAGAACTTCATCGGTTGAATCGTCCAGCAGATCATCTATTGTGCTTGTTACATCCGGAGCCACAATTTCATTTATCCAGCCTTTAAATCTGACCAGATCCTTCATGCGGATAAAGTCCGTTTTTTTGCGGTCACCGGTAAAGGAGTTTGTCCCGATAAATTTTTTACCGTTCCTAAAGTATGATTCACAATGACTTTTTATATTGTTATGAGTGAGAGAAGAATATCCCTGAACATGTTTGAGGAAATTTATCTTTTCCGGATCAACCAGTTCCTTATCGGCAACTAACTTATCTATAAATCCGACAGTTTCCTTGCCATTATTTAATTCCGTGAATCCATCGGATTTGTTATATGGAGTTAAATCAATCATAACAGTTCCCTGAGTTTTTCGGCAATTAGCTGAGCCATAAGTGGAGGAACTGCATTTCCAATCTGCTTAAATGATGCCGTTCTGTTGGCCCCTTCCTTTACTCCTTCAAAATAATAATCATCGGGAAACGATTGTAGGCGCGCAGCTTCACGAACTGTTATAGAACGGTTCTGTTCGATGTCGGGATGAATATAGTAATGTCCGTCTTTCGCAATATGAGCCACTACGGTCTGTGAGTGCGGTTCATCCTGAGCTACCACTTTAAAACGATCAAAAAACGAACTTCTGTTCTGATGTGTTTTAAGTCTCTCCGGTAAATCATTATAATTTAGTCGGGCACGCTCTGTACTCCATTTCTCCACAGCTATCCTGTATATTTCCTTGTCCTGTTTTGTATGTGGTCTCGCTATATGCTGTGTCAAAATATCAATCCCGTTGCGGATATGATTCTGATCCAGATAATCATTTGTTTTGGTTCTGTATTTTTGAAATTTATCTGATCCTTCTCCGGCCTGAATTTTTGGAAGGTCGCTGAATAAAGCCTTAACTTTGGTATTACAGGCCGTTTTTACCGCTTCCAAATCAGGAACCGTAAAGTCCATATTTTCTTTCCAGCCGATGATAATTATCCTTTTTCGGTTCTGAAGCACACCAAAATCGTTAGCTTCTATAGTGAATAATTTAATTTTATAACCCTTTCTTAAAAAGAGTTTTTCCATATTGCGGAGATATATTCCATCTCCGGCGGATTTAAGTCCTGAGACATTCTCAAATACAAACACGCGCGGCTCATATTTTTCAAGGAATTTAGCGTAGTGAACGTACAGATAATTCCGGTGGTCACCTTTCATACCGTTTGCTGATCTGGCACGACCAACGAGCGAATATGCCTGACAAGGTGGTCCTCCGATAATAAGATCTACCTTTTTTTTACCACGCTGTTTTTCAATTATTTTATGAATAGACGGATTATGATCCGCGCCTATAGGTAGGTTTATTATTGAGCTGAGTAATTCTTCAGGTACATGTGAGTATAGCTCACCACGGGTTATCTCTCCTTTTAAATAGGAAACATATGTATCATATTTATTAACCGATTTAAGGTAATGATAAGCTGTACGCGTTTTTAAAGTATAACAGGCAGCTTTATCAATCTCTACATGAGCAATTGGCTTGAACCCCGCCCTGATAAATCCTTCAGAAAGTCCGCCAGCTCCTGCAAATAAGTCAATATAATTCATTTAGTAAAAGTTCTTATATTTTAGTTAAAATCCAAAGAAAAAACACCTTTTTTTAATGAATAAACCCTGCCAGAATTTCCTGCAGCGTTTCCTCCCGTAAACCATGTCTCAGGCTGCATTCCCAGACATCTATAATTTTCCATCCCTGCTTTTTGAGGTTTATTCTCTTTTTTTTATCATTTTTAATGTTACCATTAATCTTATTTACCCAAAATTCCGTCCTTGACCTGGGTATTACAAAATATTTACAGCCTTTATGTCCATGCCAGAAACAACCATTAATAAAAATTACCATCTTATATTTTGGGAAAACCAAATCCGGTTTCCCTGGTAACTTTTTATCATGTAACCTGTATCTTAAACCTTGCGCAAAAAGAAATTTTCTCACAACAATTTCGGGCGTGGTATTCTTGCCCTTAATCCGGCTCATGTTATAACTTCTTATCTCTTTTGAATGTACATCTGTCATAACCTATATTAAACATCTATCTAAATTAGATATTTTAATTTTAAGTTATTTCACAAATTCACCCGCTCTCTTCCCGCTAAAAGTAAGTAAGATTCCTGACAAAAAAGGGGCGGTAAACCGCCCCTTTTTTTGTCCACTTCTAATATCGAAGTTACGGGTTTATGTAGTATTTTGTTGCTATGAATTATAGTATGCGCCTTTAAATTGTTATGTTTATCAATTTTTCAACAAAGTTTGTAAAGCCCTGGCCGTCGATTTTTGATTTAAGAATTTCTAACCCCAAGCCCTTGTGATTACTATTTCCTGGATATAATTGTAACTTGAGGAGAATAAATTGGATTTTGTCTTTCCGTTTTCGTGTAGGTACCATAATACATAACTTTTGAAGAATAAGTGCCGCAAATTAATATCGGTGACCGGTAACGGTTAATTAACTCCAATATGACGTCGTTTTAACCCGTTCGCGCGAATCTGGTAATGAGGCTAAGCACTGGATAATCCGCGCGCATGATTCAGTGCTTTGCTGGATTTAGTCCCATAAAAACATTTCAAATGTAGCCCCTAAAGTGAGCTTGCGAAGAGATTATCGCTAACGCGCTGATCTCACCTAACCAAAAGTCTATATGTACGGTGAAGACCCATGGGTCTTCAAGCCGGCATGTGGGCAAGCAGCCTGCTTCGCAGGATATTTTTTGTTTTACACCCGGCGCTTTTGAAAGCAGAGCTTTCGATGTTTGGGCGCAAGTATATGGGCTTAGGAGAGATGATCGCTGGCGCGATGATCTCATTGTGCCTATTCCGATGCATGTCCTGGGTCAGAATCAGTTACTATCTGTAGAGTTTTCAGACTGCCTTGATAACCCATTCTCTCTAAGGTTGTTTTCAGCGTGAGCTTAAGTGTTCTTTTTCCAGCATTCGTTTTAAAGTACATTTCTCTTTTGCGGGCGTCAGCTTCGAATAAATAAAACTCACAAAACACGAGAAACAAAGGCCGTCTATATGACGTGCTTTTTGTTCCTCCGGCATTGTGGTTTTTGATTCTTGCCTCCAAATTGGATGAAAATCCGGCGTAAAGCAGAAAATCTTTTTTACTGAAGAGTATATAGAAGCAATATGGCAATGGCATATTGCAAAATTAAGCAGGGTGGATAATTGCTGGTGTTAAAACGTACCAGGTAGAACGGTGTAAGGTGAATGGTCGTTTCATGAGGTTTGATGGGGTTATCCTGAAGTAGAAGATGCTGGCGCTATTACACTTCAGTACAAACCTGACGTAGAAGTGATGAAGCAGAAAACGCCCTTTTCGGGCGTTTTCTGCAATTTTAAAGAGTCAACCTGAAGTAGAAGTTGCTAGCGCAACTACACTTCAGGATGGTGAAGCGTAAACGCCCTAAAGGGCGTTTTCTGCTTCACCAGTGGATCCGGAGAGATTCGAACTCTCGTCCAAATAAGGAGTAGATAAGCTTTCTACAATGTTTAGTATTAACTTGATTGTCGATCGAAGCCAGGCGTTAATTCATACCAAACTTCAACTTAGTTACTGATATTGTTTTTGCTCGTAACCCAACAAAAACAAACTACACATTGATGATGCTTTACCCGGGGCGCAGAGCAGTTTAGCTCCCCGGAAAGCAAAGGTTACTTAATTCTAAATTAAGCAGCCATAGCGTAAGAGTTATCTTCGCCGAATAAAAGTTGTGAAAGTTCAGTTTTAAGAGCTCGTCTTACAACGCTCTACATGCTTACTTACCTAATGCGCTCACTGTCAAAACCGGTCGGACCCATTTCATTTAAGATTGATGATTGAAGATCTTAGATTTAGACCTTAATACAAAAATCAAAAATTGTTCAAAGAACTGTATACAAAGTTACAACAATTTAAATCTAAAAACTGTATTTTTATTTATATTAACTTAAATTCGGTCCCATGAAAAATATTTTTGTCATCTTGCTGAGCCTCAGTCTCTGCAACAGTTTCGCCCAACAAACCAAATCCAAAACACTTCAACTAAAATATACACTGCCACAAGGATGGACCGCTGCTGAATTCGGCAGCAAAAGCCCCTGGGAAGAAACCGGCAATAACCTTTGCCATTGCTCTGGCGTTTTATTTACCAGGTCGCACAAAGACGGTAAAATGAATGTGCTGGTTTACCCCAGTACCATCTCAGGACTCGATTCCACAAAAAGAAACACCGTTGGCAAGTTGCGCTGGATGGATGTTCAGAAATACGACAAAACAAAAAATAAAAATTTTTCCTTCGAAAGAAAAAAATCAAATTTTATAGACTGGCCTTCCAACGAAAAATCCTATGAAGTGCTGCGGTATTTCGCCAAAGTGGACGATCATTTTTTTATTATTTACGCCTGGCAGGAAAGCATGAATGCCCTGAATTCCACCAACGAAAAAGAAATTTACGAAATGGTGAACGCCATTGAGCCGGAGTAGCATTTAATTTCGCAATTTATTAACCTTGATTTTTTGTTGCATTTTTTATCAATAAAAATCAGGTGCTGAAAGGAGCATGACAATTGGTTTTTAGTCCGCAGTCAACAAAAAAGCAGGCGAACAGCCTGCAAATTTGCCAAAATAAATAAAAAATATACCTTTATTGGGTAATGTAAATTATATTTACAATAAAAATTAGAATCATGAAAAAAATTTGTCTCGCTTTTTGTTTATTGACCACCGCATTTTCTTTCGGCCAGATTCAATTTGACTCCGCATACGTTTACAAACAGGTTGAAAAAAAGGAACTCAAAGAAACCGAGTTATTGTATGAGTTTTTCCAACTCTCCGGCAGCACCTTTGCCCTCGATAAACTCTCTTCGGCCGACCTGCAAACATTAAACACCGCTATTAACAGGGCCACCAACATGACCTTTGCCATTCCTAAATTACCCGATAACCAGGTGTTTTTGAGGTGCCACAGCAAAGGGGTTCTATATGGTTTTATGCTCATGGCCGATAAACACCTGATGATAGACGCCGGCAGGAATGTAAAACTGGTATTCGAAAACAAGGATGATATCGCGTTTATTAATAAGATCTTTACGACGTATAAAAAATAGGCCAAACAATTGATTGAAGGAGCCGGTTTTTAACCGGCTTTTTTTTGTCTAACACTTCCATAAATTTTGGATGCAACTCTCTTGATCCATTATGAATCGCATTTTGAAACAGTTTAAAATTCTAATATCTGTAGCACATCCATGAAATATATCCAATGTGTGTTGGATGACTGGGGCCGGTTGCTTAAAATTGTGGGAAAGTTACACTATTCGCATCAATGAGGCAAAATGAATGGCTCGCAAAACACAAGCTGGACCCTCGACACAAGCGATCTCAGCAATGGGATCTAACAGCAGCTCATCGCCGATGAACAGATGTATAAGCATAAACTGATCGTCAAACATTGACCATAACACATAAGATCCGTTCAATCCAGGATTTGTTTATAGTTTTTCATCATCAATTTATCGCAAATCGATAAAGATCTTGTTGAATTAATTATGATGCATTTGTTGATTTTGGACTTTTATTTTGTATATTTATTGTAACCATCAAACGAAATTATGTTGTGTTCTAAAACTTCTATCTCCTCTGCCGGCGCTGTTTGCTTCATAGGGTTTCTTTTGCTTTTCGCGTCATGCAAAAAAAACACCGAGGTCGGTATTCAAACTACGGCGGCCACCGACATTGGCCTGAATAGCGCTAATGTAATGGGCAACCTGTCATTGAGCAATGGCAATACCTTTGGTAAATGCGGGGTTTGCTGGAGTAAACATGCCGCGCCGGATGTGAATGACCAGACCGCGCTCGCAGACTTCACTACTGGCCCTTTCAATGTCCAGCTCGAGGGTTTGGATTCTGCCAGTACCTATTATGCACGGGCTTTCGTTCAAACATCAAAAAAAACGAGTTATGGCGATGAGCTGGTGTTTACCACTTTAAGACCGTTGGATAGCACTAAAGTGTGGGCTCCCATGAATGTTGGTATTGGCGTACTCAACAAACCAACACTGGCAAGTTTTGGCAATGAAATATTTGCCTTTTTATCCTATCAGGGCATTTATAGATCAGCTGATGATGGTCAGACCTGGAAGCTAACCTCCAATTACATAGGGACAGGAGAATTCGGGAATTTTTTCAACTGCAATGGCGATCTTTTCTTTTTGGGAAGCGTTCAGGAGTCAAAAGATTTGTTCAAATTGAATAAAAGTTCCGGGACCTGGGAAACAGTTTATACTTCAACATCTTTTGTACCCGAAATAGTGCAGATCGGTAGCTATTTATTTGCCGGGGATCTTTATCGAAAAATTTATAAGTCACAGGATGGGGGTAACAACTGGTCACAACTCTTGAGCAGCGGCCAGCCCACTACCGCCAATTATTGTACTTCGTTAACAAGCATTAATAACAGGCTGTTTATTGGCTCCGAGAAGGGTCTGTTTTCGGGAGAATGCATCAATAACCAGGTGAACTATGACAAACAAGACTTTCCAAATACAGTTGTTAACAGTTTATGGGTTCATGGAAATGAGTTATACGTAGTGGCAGGGAATAATCTGTTTCTCTCAACCGACTTCGGCACCAGCTGGACAATGCAGAACACCCTGACAGTTGGAAGCCTTATCCTGCGTTTTTCAGGCAACAACATTTATTTACTTAATGGGGGTAGCATTTATTTCTCTCAAGACCAATGTAAACACCTGGTTGACCTGGGCGGCCTGCCCAATGTGGCCACCACTTTGTGCATCAATGACAAATACATTTTTACCGCATCGTTTCAGAAAACTAAAAACTCTTATCAAATACTGAGATTGGCGCTTAAATAAAAATCTGATAAAAAAACCTGATTCTTATAGCGCAACATCGATAAGGAAAAATAAAAAGATTTTGAAGTAGCTGTATAAACAAATTTAAATTTTAAAAAAACCGGTAACAAATGCCCAGCTCTGTGGCCACGCCACTGATGCGTGTGGAATAGTCCTTGCCAAAATTATGATCGCTGTTGTTCAGCGCCTTGGCTTTGCCTGTAAAACCGGTTAACATGCCCATGATGCCCAACCTCCTCCAGAAATAATAACGCAGTTTCACACCGGCACGGAGCACAGGACCACGGGCAATGTACTGCTTGTATTTCTCGTAAGTATCCGACTTGTTTTCATCTGTGTTGTCTTCTCCGGCGGCAGCATCCTGCGCGGCAGCTTCTTCAGCAGGGCAATCAAACACATTCACCTTTAAAGTGCCTATGCCCGCTGAATAAGAGAGATCTATTTTTCTGTCGACATAGGGGTGATAATTAAAATCAAAGGTAAAATAATGGGCATAAGCCGACAGCTTGCCCGACTCATACTGCGCATCGTAATTGTAGAATTTTTTCGCGTCAATTTTATAAATGTCGGCACCAGCCGTAAAACCAATCCCAATCCTGTCGCTGAGGCCAAACTCGAGGATGAGCGGATCAACAATCCCGTCCATGTTTTGGCGGTGCGCGCTGACCGCAAGGTCGGAAGGCCGGTTATTTTTTGTAGCATAGATCGCCCGGGTTGAACCACCGGTAAGGCTCACCGACAGCGAATGTTTGTGAAAGGCGGTTTGTGCGCGGCCCGAAAGGCTTGTGTTTAAAAACAACACAAGGCTTACAAATGGAATGAAGTAGTTTTTCATGTTTTATCCGCCGAATCCCTGGCGAAGGGGGGATTGATATTTATTAACTAATGGTTGAAGTGCGGGCTGCCGGAATAACTGAGAACAAAACGGTTCCGGCAAAAAACAGAGGTCTGGTATTCAAAGATAGTAAAACGACAGCTATGATTTTTGATTTTAACACCTGGCCTCAAAAAAAGCCGGCAAGTTTGCCCCTGGCGCCTGATCAGTCTTTTACCACTTATAAAAATAAAACTACCGCCCGTTTTTTTCCTGAAAAAAAAGTTTCATCTTTACAAAAATGAAGTTACGTTCAATCATAGTTGATGATGAAATTCACGCCAGGGAAAATCTAAAGTATCTTCTTAGCAATTTTTGCCCCGAGATCGAAGTAGTGGGCACAGCGGGCAACCAAAAAACGGCCAGGGACTTGGTAGATACCTTGGCACCACAGGTGATCTTTCTTGATATTTGCATGCCCTCTGGCACAGAGGGATTTGATTTTTTAGAATCTCTTCCGGATAAAAAATTCCAGGTTGTTTTTGTAACGGCTTTTAAAGATTACGCCATCAGGGCTTTAAACGCCAACGCCATCCATTACCTCATGAAACCGGTTGATGTGGACGATCTGAAAAGCGCCGTTAAAAAACTCGTCAGCACCAACCAGTTATTTACCGAAAACCAGGAGCAGCTGTTTACCTACATCAAATCTCTCGAAAATTTATCGAAGTCGATGTTGCCACCCGCCGCCCTGCCACGCATCACCATTAACCATGCAAAAGGTTTTAAGATTGTTGATCCCAACGACTTTATGTACCTGGAGGGTGAAGGCAACTACACTTCCATTGTTTTTGTTGACGGCAGCAAATATGTAGATACCAAGTCCATTGGGGTGTACGAAGAAATCCTCGACCGCCAGCACTTTTTCAGGATCCATAAATCTTATATCGTGAATGTGTTATATGTAAAGGAATTTCTCAGCGAAGGGCACACCGTGGTGATGAAAAACGACGCCAAACTGGCCATTTCGCGGCTGCGGGCCCCCCAATTTTTGTCTTTTTTCAGACCAGGCAAGAAAATCTGAGCGCATTTAAATCAACCAGACCTACAGTTTATACAGCCAAAGCAACATCTTGCCAAATTCCCCCTGCTTGCTATTTTCGTTTAAAGCACTTATCTTGACTACAATATCAAAGCCCGACAAGCCAACCGCAGAATCAAATTTTTACTAAATTAGGGCTGCTTAGCACCAGCTCAACCCAGCAAAACGATTATAAAAATCAACATGGCAGCTTATACATTCAGATCTCACAATTTTTTCTGGCTGGCCTTTGTTTTGGTATTTACAGCGGCGCGGGGGCAACACTATAATTTTATCAATTATTCAACCGAGTCAGGCCTGGCCCAATCGCAGGTGCGCTCTATTGTTCAGGATAAAAACGGTTATTTGTGGTTGGGCACCATGGCAGGCCTCACCAAATACGACGGTAAAAAATTTGTCAATTATTCCATACAAAACGGGCTCATCGACAACCAGATCTTTTCGCTGGCAGTTGACAAAACAAAGGGGCTTTGGATAGGCACCATGGGGGGGCTCAATTATTTCGACGGTGAAAAATTCAAATCTTATCTTTTCAGGGAAGACATGGCCGAAAATATGGTGAACGCCATCAGCCAGGACCAGAATGGTAATTTATGGCTGGCCACCGATGGGGCCGGCGTTTGTAAATTCAACGGCAGCGGCTTCGAATATTTTACGGAAGACAACGGCCTGGCCGATAACTACGTGCGCGCCGTGTGTATCGATCACCAGGCCCGTGTTTGGTTCGGCACCAAAAACGGCATCTCTTATTACGACCCTGCGCAGAAGGGATCAGCTGGCAACAAAGGCAAATTCAACAGGCTTGATACCGGCATCACTCAGCCACATAACGTGAGTCACATTTTTTTGGACAAACACAAAAAATTATGGTTCAGCACTTTTGGTGAAGGGGTTTATAATTACGACGGCAAAACATTTTACAATTACAACGAAACCAAAGGCCTCATCAACGACTGGATCCGTTACGCCCTCGAAGACTCAGATGGCAATTACTGGTTCGCCTCTAAATTCGGGCTTTCTAAATTCGATGGCAAAAATTTCATGCGCTTCAGCGAAGCCGAAGGCTTGCCGGTTGACAATACCAACGTGCTCTTTGAAGACAAGGAGCGCAACATCTGGATAGGCTCCGATGGCAAAGGCTTGTGTAAATTCCTGGGAGAAACCTTTACCTACCTCACCACCAAAGACAATCTCAGCAGCAACATTGTGTTATCCATTACAGAAGACAGGAACCAGCATTTATTTTTCTCAACTTTTGGCAAGGGCATCACCAAAAAAGAAGGCAGCCAAACCACCCATTTTTCTACTGATGAAGGGCTCAACAACAATACCATCTGGGCGAGTTTAAGAGACAGGGACAACAACCTCTGGTTCTGCACGTCCGACGGTGTGAGTAAATTTGATGGCCACCGTTTCAAAAACTATAGCATCGACGACGGTTTGAGCGCGAGGATCGTTTTTTCGGTTTGCCAGGATTATAAAGGCAATTTATGGTTCGGCACCACAAAAGGCGTTTCGGTTTTTGATGGGCTTCATTTTAAAAATTACGAGAGTGGCAGCCATAATATTGGCAAGGATGTAAAAAATATTATTGAAGACAAAAACAAAAGGTTGTGGTTCGCGACCAAAAACGGTTTGTACAAATTTGAAAATGAAAAATTTACAAAATACACCACCGAAGATGGTCTTTGCAATAACACCCTGCTGTCGCTGGTGGTGGACAATAAAAACAACCTCTGGATCGGTTCCAGGGCCGGCATTAATTATTACGATGGCAAAACTTTTTCTAAAATTCTGATCGACGACCTGTTTAATTCCAATGACATCTGTTTTTTGGTGATGGATAAAAAAGAATCACTGTGGATAGGAACCAACAGCGGTGTGTTTGTGCTGGATGCTAGTGAATATGTGAGGACAAAAAAAATAAAATTCAGGCACTACACCATTTTCGATGGTTTGCCCGGTATGGAGTGCTGCCAGAACGCCGCGTTTATAGACCATTTCGGGCATATCTGGATGGGGACTACCGAAGGGGTCATTAAATACGATCCCAATATCAAAAATTTCCATGCCGATAATTTTGAACCCAATACACACATCACCGGTGTGAGGTTGTTTTTAAAAGACACCAACTGGGCAAAAGTTACCGGGGAGATCGACCCACTGACCTTGCTGCCGCGGAACTTAAAAGTGAATCACCAAACTGCTCACTTTACCTTTGATTACATTGGCATTAAGCTCAGCAACCCCTCTTCGGTGAGGTACAAATACCTGTTGGAGGGATTTGACGAATCCTGGTCCTCGGCTACCGACGCCACTTTTGCCACCTACTCCAATTTACCAAGTGGCAAATATGCGTTTAAAGTCATAGCCGGCGATATTACCGGTAACTGGAACAAAGCGCCTGCTGTTTTTAGCTTTGAAATTTTACCTCCCTTCTGGACCCGTTGGTGGTTTGTTTTGCTTTGCCTGCTCACAGTGCTTTTTATCTTATGGCGCCTTTATAAATTAAGGGTGAACGAGATCAGGAAAAAACATGACACCCAGCAACTCGTGTACAAATCAAAACTCATGCTGCTGGAGCACCAGAGTTTAAATTCGAGTATGAACCGGCATTTTATTTTCAATGCCCTTAACTCCATACAATATTATATGGACAAAGAGGACAAATTATCAGCTCATAAATATTTGTCGCGTTTTGCCAAACTCATCAGGATGAACCTCGACAGCTCGATGAGCAACCTGGTTTCGGCTTCTGAAGAGATAGAAAGGCTGGATCTATACCTGCAGATCGAACTCATGCGTTTTGAAGACAAATTTGAATACAAGATCAGCATCGCCGACGATATCGATATAGAATCCATTGAAATTCCGCCTATGCTGTTGCAGCCTTACGTGGAAAACTCCATTTTGCACGGCATTTTGCCATCTGACAAACGCGGCAGAATAGACGTGAGGGTGGAACACAACAGCGAGCACCACATTGTTTTCAGCATTCAGGACGATGGCATAGGCATTGAAGAGAGCAAAGCCCGGAAATTGACCAAAAAGAACCCCCACGTTTCAAGGGGAACCTCCATTAACGCCCAAAGAATTCAGTTATTGGGGGCCACCAACAATATTAACATATCCATCAACGGTCCATTTGAGGTGAAAAACGGCGAAAATGAGGTTTTGGGCACCCGTGTGGAAATAATTATCTATTAAATGTTAAAAATTTGGCAGTGAAGGACTTAATACCTACCTTTATTAGGTCTCAATAGGAGGTTTCAAATGAAAATCTTAAAAGTAATACTCATTTTATTAGTTCCGGCACTTGGAATTGTTAGCTGTAATAAGTCTGACATGAAACCAAGATCATGCAGCGAACAAAAAACAGAAGATACAACAGAAGATAAAAATACTGCCGCAAAAACGACAGCTTCTGATGATGTTCAAACCACTGACATACAAACCGCAGGCAGAAGCATGAACAATCCGCTTTTGGAAGAAGACGAAAGTACTTCTCTGGTAGGTTCAGGTGACGATGACCGCGATGGTGGCGACAAAAAGAAAAAAGCGAAATAATTGTTTTAATAAAATAATTTAAAAAGCCCTTAAAACAAGGGCTTTTTTTGTGCCCTGTGTTTTGCGGCATACAGGGCCTTAACAGAGAACATCAGCGCCGCGCCTGTTTCATCAAATGGCTGATTGTTGCCGCAAATACTTGTGCCCGATCATTCGTAAATGTTTAATTTGTATTATCTTTATTAACCAAGCTTTTAAAAAATGACAAAACAAATTTTTATCAATTTGGCGGTGCATGACCTGCAAAAATCAATGGCTCTATACACTGCTCTGGGGTTCACAAATAATCCGCAATTTTCTGACGATGCCGGTAAGTGTATGGTTTGGAGTGAGAACATATTTGTAATGCTTTTAACGCACGAAAAATTTAAAACGTTTGCGAGCAAACCTATTGCGGATACAAAATCCGCACTGGCAGGACTATTTTCCTTGTCGGTGGCCAGTGTTGACGAAGTAAACGACATGATGGCGAAGGGCCTGAAAGCTGGTGGCGCTGAACCCAGCGAAATGAAGGATTATGGATTTATGCAACAGCGAACGCTTGAAGATTTTGACGGGCACACCTGGGAGATCTTTTACATGGACCTGTCTAAATTCCCGGCAGCGCAATCATCCGGGCAATAACAGCATTGCGTTTGATCGATACCTGCTAAACGATGAAATTAAATTTTTCACCCGCCGCTTTTTATTTGGAGTTGAAATCCCAGCTAGCCGCGAGCAGCGGCGAACAAAGAAAAATCTGGGCGACTACGATTATAGATAAGAACATCCGCTTAAAAGATTTGTCTGGGCTTTTGAAAGGTGAAACAAAAACCGCGACACGTTTTTTATGGCTCATCAGCGATATTGGCATAACAGCCCCGGATCAATTATTGACTGAACTGCCTTATTTACTGGAACTGAGCGACAGTCTTGATCCCGCAATCAAAACTGCCTTTGCCTCCTTCTGGCATTACGCGGGCGTTCCGGTTGAGAACGAAGGCAAAGCCATCGATCTTCTTTTTCAATGGCTTCAGTCGGCTGAAACCAATGTCAGCATTAAAACAAGAGCTATCTGGGTGTTGCTCAAACTCACACAAAAATATCCCGAAGTCAAAAATGAACTCCTGGTTTGTTTAAAAGACCAACTGCACAAACACACAAAAGACTTCGATAAAAGCATAGTCAAAATATTAATGGAACTTGAAACAGATAGAATACCATCACAGTCATAATCATGACACCTGAAAAACAACCCATACAAAAAAAGATCAAAGGGCTTTTTGCACTGATCGTTGCGCTTTTCCTGCTTCTGGGCTTCATTGGCAACTTAAAAGGCATCATAAAAAGCATGATTGTTATTATAAGACTATTCAGAGGCTCGGCAGATGCCTACGAAACGGCCTATGCCGTCGCCTACCTGCTGCTTCCCCTGTTAATGCTTTATGGCAGCGTTAAATTGTTCTCTTATTCAGGAAAAAATCTTTTCAACAAAACAAAGCCGGAGGACCATGATCCCCGTGGGGCAGATTAAAACCCCAGCGTAAACACTGTTCCTTTCCCTTCTTCAGACTGCACATTGATATTTCCCTTGTGCAGCATCATCACCTGTTTGCACAAATTTAATCCAATGCCGCTGCCTGTTTTTTTGGTGCTGAAAAAAGGAATAAATATTTTGTCGAGTAACTCCCTGGGAATGCCGGTGCCATTGTCGGCGATCCTGACACTCACTTTATTGTTGAGCGAGGCCTCTGCCGGAATAACGATCCTGGGTTCCGCATTCTCCTTTACTGCGTCGGTGGCGATGCGCAATAAATTAATGAGTACCTGTTCAATCAAACCTGAATCGGCTTCCAGGCTTACCATCTTATCGATGAACTTACCGTTTATGAAAATATAGAAACACCCCTGCTTTATAAGAACATGAAAGCCACAGAACGTAAAGCCATAGTATCTGACGCCCTCGGTCGTTTTAACATTGCTGGAAAAAAGGATTTGTTCCCGGGGCCGTTGTCGGGGGGGGGGGGGGGCAGCAACAACTGGTAGGAATAGCAAGGGCCCTGATTGCTAAGCCAAAATTGCTGCTTGCCGACGAACCCACCGGCAACCTTAACTCCAAACAAGGTGAAGAGATCATGGCAATTTTAAAAAAATAAATGAAGAGGACAAGGTCACCATCATACAGGTGACCCACTCAGAAAAAAACGCTGCATATGGCTCGAGGATCATCAATTTGCTGGATGGCAGGATTAAAAAGTAAATGCCAGGCTAAAGGTTTTTGTGCTTTTTCCTTTGTATTTTTGATCAATCAAGTTCAAAGTATGGGAAAAAACAGTTCAAGGATCCTGTTTGAAATTTTCAAAGAAAAAATAAGAAGATTTGTTCATCCTAAAATCTATCAACACAATAAAAAAGTTTTCCGCGATAGAAAAGAATTCTACGCCTCATTTCTCCCGGCCAATGGGCTGGTATTTGATGTGGGCGCTAACTTAGGGAACAGGGTGGAAGTTTTTTTAAGTTTAAAGAACAAAGTGATCGCCGTTGAGCCGCAAACCTATTGCGCTGCTTTTCTCAGAACCAAATTCTCAAACAACATCACGCTTTTGAAAATAGCCCTGGGCGCTAAAAAAGACAAAATGACCATGTACATCAATGATCATTCGTCCACCATTTCTTCCATGTCAAAAGAATGGATCGATTCGGTAAAAAATGCCAGGTTTAAAAATCAGCAATGGAACAAAACAGAAGAGGTGGAAGTGGACACACTCGACAACCTCATCGCTAAATATGGTGTACCTGGCTTTATAAAAATTGATGTGGAGGGATTTGAGACCGATGTGTTGAAGGGTCTCAGCACCCCTGTGCCCATGCTGTCTTTCGAATACACCACCCCTGAACAGGAAAACAAACTCTATGAATGCCTCGGCATGCTGCATAAATTGCATCCAGGTTATTTGTGCAATTACAGCGCCGGCGAAAAAAACAGTTTTGTTTTGCCTGAGTGGCTGAGCATCCATGATTTTGAAAACAAACTCTCTGCCAATATCCATGCCCTTGAAGGCTTTGGCGATATTTATGTAAAATTACCGGGCCTCGGGTAAAAAAACAAACCCCATGAAAATGATTGAAACCACCATTCTTTCTGAACAGGCAAAAGAGAAAGTGAGGGCTTTGTGGAATCAGGAATATCCTGAAAAAATAAAACACAACACACAGGCTGATCTGCAGGTTTATTTGAATACACTCAATAATTTAAAACATTACCTGTTGCTTGATGGGGACGAACAGATCAAAGGATGGGCATTTTCCTTCCAAAGAGAAGCTGCAGATTGGTTTGCCATTATCCTCCACAGCAAAATAAAAAACCAGGGATACGGCACCATGTTGCTTAACAGGTTAAAGGAAAACAGGCTTTGTTTGTTCGGATGGGTCATAGATCATGATAACGATAAAAAAAGTGACGGGGAGATTTATATTTCACCACTTGGATTTTACCTGAAAAATAATTTTGTGATCTCGGCACAGGAAAGGCTGGAAACAGAAAAAATATCAGCGGTTAAAATACAATGGCAGAAATAAATTGATCGGCGCGCATTACTATGTTTTGTAGCAGGCTGAAAAAGATTTATCGCCTACCTTTATACAGGTATGTTCGCAATTGTAGATATAGAGACCTGTGGCGGGAAATTTGAATTTCGCAAGGGAAGGATCATTGATATTTGCATTGTGGTTCACGATGGTTTAACGGTGGTGGATAAATTTTCGACACTCGTTAATCCCGAATGTTACATCAGCCCTTACTTCACAGGCATTTCGGGCATTACCAACGAAATGGTGAAAGACGCCCCTAAGTTCCACGACATTGCACGCCAGGTGCTCGACTACACAGATGGGCATATATTTGTTGCGCACAATGTTGGGTTTGACTATAATTTTATCAAAGACGAGTTCCGCGCGCTGGGTTACACCTACCGGCGTGAAACACTTTGCACGGTACGACTGAGCCGCAAGCTTCTGCCCAAACGGATCTCCTACAGCCTGGGGAGGCTCTGCGAATCGCTCGGCATTGAGAACGAAGCCCGGCACCGCGCCGAGGGTGACGCCGTGGCCACTGCAAAATTATTCGACATCCTCATCCAGGCCAAAAACCAGGATCCCCGCTACCGCAACCAGGGCGTGGAGGCCTTGATGACCAGGCGCGTTGATAAAATCAAAGATTATATTCTGAATAAATTGCCCGAAAAATGCGGCGTTTATTATTTTTTGAATAAGGAAAAGGAAATCATTTACATTGGCAAAAGTACCAACATGTACAACCGTGCCATTGGGCATTTCAGGGGCGAGACCACCAAGTCACGCAAAATGCTGAACGACCTTTACAATGTTGATTTTGTTGAAACAGGGAGCGAACTCATCGCCCTTTTGCTTGAATCTGCAGAAATAAAAAATAAAAAGCCGCTTTACAATGTGCGGAGGAAGAATAAAGAATTTACACATTGTATAGATTTTTTTACCGATGCCGGTGGTGTAATTAATTTTAAGATAGTACCCACTGAAGAATCAGACAAGGCCTTGTTGAAATTTAATACCTATTCAACTGCCCGTGAACGGCTCGACCAGTGGATCGATGATCACGAACTCTGCCTCAGCCATTGTGGCCTCACCGAAAAAGGAAGCTCTTGTTTTAACCACCAGCTTAAAAAATGCAATGGCATTTGCTGCGGTATGGAAGACAAGGACAACTACAATAAAAGGGCCCTTGACATCATCAGGGCGCATAGTTTTTCTAAAAGCTCATTTCTAATTGTTGACAAGGGCAGAAATTCGGAGGAGCGCGCTGTAATACTCATAGAAGACAATCAATACAAGGGTTATGGCTACCTTGACGCGCTGACGCAAATTTCTGGTCCGGAAGAATTCAAAAACCTCATCAGGCCTGCGGTGTATTACCCGGATAATAACGACCTGGTGCGAAACTGGATGCAAGGGAAATATTATTTAAAAATTATTGATTTACCTGAACAACAGGTGCAGGACTTTGAACTCTAAATCCGAAACCCGGAACAGCTGACACGGAAGCCGAAACCTCACACCTTCTCCACCGCTTCCTGTTTTTTTACAAGCAGTTTGGCTGATGCTGTGCCTGGCATGCGCACGGCGTTTTTTGCGGGTTCTATTTTTCTTCCCTTGTATGCAGCCAGTTGTTTGGTGAACTCAGCGCCGAAAAAAACGATCATGCAGGAATAGGAAATCCAAAGCATCAGCAAGACCACAGAGCCTGCCGCACCATAGGTGGAGCCAGGTTCCGCCTTTCCAAAATAAACCCCAGCCCGAATTTGCCAATGGTAAAAAGAAGCACTGTGGCTTTGCCGCCAGTTTATACATTTTTTAATGTTTGATCACGAATACAACAGATCAAACAGATTGACACGGATTTGGTTTATTTCTGTTAATCAGGTCAATCAGCATTATCTGTGTTCCTGACAATTTAAATTCAAACCAACAAAAATTACTGTGAATGTGCTGAATAAATCTTGGCGAAAGCGCAAAGGCCTTTTATCCTTTTTTGTTCTTCCGTCCGGCTTTTTGTTCCTCGGCTTTTTTCTCTTCCGAAGCCTCTCCCGCGTCGTAGCGGGTGAGTTTGATCCCCCCCCATTGATACACCTTGGGCAGATCGTCGCCCATCAAAAAACCCCATGGCTCAAAAGTTTCGATGCGATCAAAAATCACCTTGATGATGGCGATAAGCGGGATAGCCAAAAACATACCGGCAATACCACCCAACGCACCGCCAATAATGATCGCCACAATGGAAACAAAGGCGTTGATCTTCACCTTGGAACTCACCACCAGTGGCACCAGCAGGTTATTGTCGATCAACTGCACCAAAGCGTTAACGATCACCACACCCAGGATCACCGACACATCGGCAGTGCTGGTGAGTGTTGCCAGGATACTGATACCGCCAGCGACCAGGATGCCAATGTAAGGGATCATGTTCAAAACACCGGTGATCACTCCCAATAAGATGGGGTACTGCATGCCAATAATCATAAAGCCCACACTCGTGAGCGTAGACACAATCAATACCTCTGTGAGTAAACCTATCAGGTAACTCTGTATGGCCGTTTTAACATTGCCAAGGATCTCCCGCAATTTAAACTGATGCTCGGCTTTAAATAGTTTTGAAAGAAACTTCAGGAAAAGATTGCGGTACAATAAAAACAGAAAAATATAGATAGGGATCAAAACAAAATTCAGCAAAAAATCGGTGAAAGACCCCATGGTGGCGCCAATGATTTCCGAACCGTGAATATTGTCCTTGCTGGCCTGTTGGATATATTTCTGCTGCTGTGTATAACTGATGTTGAATTTTTGTTTGATCCAATGCTGAATATTATGGTAGTGGATGTTGAGGTTGGTTTTGATCTGATCGAGATCGCTGGCCATGTCGCTGATCTTCCAGGAAACAAAAAAAATGATCCCGCCTATCAGCAATACAAAAACAATTACGGCCGCCATTACCGCTATCACATGCGGGAACCTTAACCTCCGGTTAAAAAAACCAACCACCGGTCTTAATAAAATGGCAAAGAGCATCGCCAGCAGTATAGGTATTAAGATGCCCTGTGCGATGTATAAAAAGGTAAAAATAACGGTCAGGCTTATCAGGATAAAAGCCAGTTTCGCGTAAAAAGGAAATTCCAGTTTATGTCTCATGTGGTGATTACTAATTGTTTTATATTTCAGGCCTCAGCCTTTTTTTCAGCCTCTTCAGCACCACCCTCTTCATTTTTAAGGGCCTCGTTGAATTCCTCAGCCAAATCTTTAAGGCCGTTTATTATCTTTTTTCGGGTAGCGCTCCCTTTCTCGGGGGCAAACAGCACACCAAGCGCTACACCAATAGCGGCGCCAAGCAACACCGCGCCTATTAATTTACCTGATTCGTTTTCACCTGATTTTTCCATCTCTTTTTTTTAAGTGATTCTTAAATTTAAATTCCCATTTAATTGTAATTAAATGTAAGTGTATTTTTTATTTTTAGGAATTAAATTTAATACCAAAAAAAGCCATAAAAAAACTACCAAAAGATTCTTAACTACTTAAAAACTTTTTGGCAGTTTAAAATATCCGGCCCGGTGTAATCTATATTGGCCGTTTTCCCTGTATCAGTCTTATCAATACCGCTATCACAGCGATCACTAAAAGGATGTGGATCAGACCCCCGGCGTTGTATCCCAGAAACCCTATTGCCCAGAAGATCACCAGGATCACCGCGATTGTATAAAGTATATTTCCCATATTTTTTTTATTTGTTTGTTTTTTATTTAATAAAATCTGTAACCGAGCGTAGCCTGCAATACAACATTTTTATACCTTGGCGTGTAGGAAGAACCATCGCCACGGTTAGCCATCAAATCCCAGCTCATGCGGCCGGACAGAACAAAGTGTTGAATATTGATGTCGGCTCCTGCGACGAGCCCGAGTATATTTTTCCTGATATTGTCATTTTTAAAATCCTGGCTGTGTTCTGAGCTGTTTGAACCAAAATTGAGCCCGTCTTTCTGGTTCAGTAGGTAAGAATATTGTATACCCCCTACAACCGAAAAGAACCTGAAAGGCTTCAACTGAATCTGCAATGGAAGATCCAGGTACGTTGTTGTTCTCTCCAGTGCATAGCTGTCGCCATCTATCCTTCCTGTTGACATAAAACCTTTTTGGGATATCATCATCTCGGGTTGTAAGCCTAAAAACCCGCCCAGGGGAATGGCCAGAAAAGCACCACCCGCGAAACCCGCCTTTGCGTCCGCCACAAAATCGAGGCCTTGTTCATCAAATACATTTGAATTGTTGATGCCCGCTTTCAGCCCCAACACCAACTTTCTTTTCGCGTCGCGTGAGCGACCAATCTCCTCGCTCCTCCTGTCTTCCTAGCGGCGGCTTTCACCAGCAACAGTATCTGTCTGGCCATAGCCACTTGTAACAAACGAAACAAAAGCAAGGATGAGCAATTTTAAGTTTTTCATTGATTCCTTATTTTTTCCCTGACTTTGCAAATCATATACCAGCTAAAATGCAAAGCATATAAGTCATATAAGCACATATAAGTAAAAAAATAAACCCTCATGTGTTATGATGATCCTGATAGGCTTAAAAAACGTTTTAAAACGAATCACTTCGGGCACATGCGGTAGAACATTACCACGACTGCCCGGTATTATCGGCGCCTTGCGCTTTGCGGGGAAAATTTTACACAAACCCCCGGATTCACGGCCATGGCTGGAGCGAATGAAGCGTATTTCCCAGGCATTAATATTTGAGCATGGTTTTCATCAAAAGCAAGCTTTTCATGCAAAATGAACAAAAAATCGACATCAACGGTGTCAACCTCAGCGTCCAGGATTCAGGAACAAATGGAGAGACCATTATTTTTATTCATCCTTTCCCCTTTAACAAATCAGTCTGGCAGGAACAGTTCGACTTCTTTAAAAAAACCAACAGGGTAATTACATACGATATCCGCGGTTTTGGCAATTCGACCCTGGATATAAAAAAATCATCTATTTCCCTTTACGCGGAGGATCTCATTCAATTGTTGGACGATCTGCAACTTAACAAGGTTATTGCCTGCGGCTTATCGATGGGAGGCTACATATTGCTTAACGCATTAGAGCGTTACCCTGAACGGTTCGTTGCCATCATACTTGCCGACACGCAATGCATTGCCGATTCAAAGGAAGAACAACAAAAACGTTATGAGACCATCAAAACACTCGAAGAAAAAGGCACTGCTGATTTTGTAGAAGGTTTCATCAATAAAGCTTTTTCTCCGCGCACACTTGAAGATAATACGCAATTGGTTGAAAAAATGAGGCAGTTAATGTTATCCAATTCTGTGGGGGCGTTTACCTCGGCACTAAGCGCTATGGCGCAACGCGGCGAAAGCTGCACGTTGCTTAACAAACTGTCTGTTCCCGCGCTGGTGATCAGTGGCAAAAATGATATAGTGATCCAGCCAACACAGTCAGAATCGCTTTTTAATAACATCCCTGGTGCCAAGCTGGAGTTCATTGAACAGGCAGGCCATCTGGCCAATATCGAACAAGCTGTGGCGTTTAACAACATCATCGGAAATTTTATCGCGCATTTATAACCGCTCATATGCCAAAAAAAACCTCCGACCTGCTAAATAAAAAAACAAATGATTTCAGTAATGATGCCGGTTTAATCGCAGGAATCATCCGCAAAGAAAAAATGGCTTTTTCTGCTTTGTATGATCAATACGCGGCACCCTTGTTCGCGGTTATATACGGAATAACGGGCGACCGGCTGCTGTCAGAAGCGCTGTTAACGAAGTGTTTTTGCGTTTTTTGGAAAACTGCCGGAAACTACGATCCGCAGGGATCAGGACTCCTGGCATGGATGCTGCGCACTGCCAGCGCGCTTGCCAGGGAGAGTGCACAAGTTTCAGAAAACGAAATCCGGGCCATGAATAATTACGTAAATGATTCAAAAGAATTGATAAATTTGGAGATGTAAAAGCCGGGTTGGGTCACTGTGAATTCGCAAGGCCTCCGGAGACTGGGTTGAAAATGAAAAATATTAAAGATTACATCGACAGTGGGATCATTGAGATGTATGTAATGGGTCTTAGCTCAGACGCTGAAAGCGCCGAAATTGAAAAATTGGCGCGTATTCATCCCGAAATACGGGATGAAATCGACGAGATTTCGGATGCGCTGGTGAATCTTGAAAAAAATCATGGTCAACACAAACCCCGATTAAGCGCCAATGTGAAACCTTTCCTGATGGCCATCATTGATTATACCGAACGTTTAAAAAACGGCGAAAAACCCGCTACTCCACCCGTCTTAAATGAACAATCGCAGGCGGCCGATTTTTCGGAATGGTTAAATCGTGAAGACATGGTGTATGACGAAGCTGATGGCGATACGCTGGCACGGATCATTGGAAATACCCCACAGGGCCTGACAGCGATCGTATGGATGAAAAAGGGTTCGCCGGTTGAAATGCACGACGAAGAATATGAAAAATTTTTAATTCTTGAAGGCAGCTGCAATATTGTTACAAAAGACAGGGTTTTTTCACTGGCCCCTGGCGATTATTTCCAGATCCCGCTCCACCTCAGTCATTCTGTTGAAGTCACCTCAAAGCAACCCTGCAAGGTTATTTTACAAAGAATGGCAGCATAAGATTGCGGTGCGCATTGTTCGTTGAACGGTTGGGCAGTGGGCAGTAGGCAGTGGGCGGTAAAGCTTTGGCATTAGGCAGTTGACCTGCAAAAAAATTATCTTTGAATAAAAACATTTCCATGAAAGTTCAGAACTATAAAAACCACAAACGTTATTACCTGCCTCATCACCTTGGCTTTTATGTGCCGGCCCTTATTTTATTGCTGATCAGTATCGGCTACCTTTTTAAACAAAACGAAAATTTTATGATCTGGCTGGTGATCTCCGGTGTGATTTTGTTGATGACCGGCCTGGCGCTGCTACTCCGACAACATTACTCCTTATCTAACCAGAACCGCATTATCAGGATGGAAATGCGATTCAGGTATTATGTTTTAACCCATCAACGTTTTGAACCCATTGAAGAACGCCTCAGCGAATCACAACTGCTTGCACTGCGTTTCGCGCCCGATGAGGAGTTACCACTTCTGATAGAACGTACCCTGCATGAGAACCTGTCTGCCGACATGATCAAAAAATCCATTAAAAACTGGTTACCCGATCACAACAGGGTTTAATTTTTTCTTTTCGCAAATTTACCCCGTTGCCGGGCTGATAAAAACCTGTATATTTATCTGCTTTTGATTCCCCGAATTTATTATGGCCATTAATAAACTTTCTGTTGTCATGCCGGCTTTTAACGAAGGCAGGACCATTCATCTGATCCTGGACAAGATCAGGCAGGTTACGCTGATAGAAAGCATTGAGAAAGAAATTATCATTGTGAACGATTGTTCCACCGACAATACCGAAGAAGCCATCCGGAATTACATGACCGCATTTCCCGAACTCAAAATCATGTATTTTAAGCATGAGATCAACATGGGCAAAGGCGCTGCACTGCATACCGGCATTTCTAAAGCTACCGGCGAATTTCTGGTGATACAGGACGCCGATCTGGAATATGATCCGGCCGAATACAACGATCTGCTCAAGCCTGCGCTGAAAGGCTTTGCCGATGTGGTGTACGGCTCGCGTTTTATGGGCGCCAACCCGCACCGCGTCTTATTTTTCTGGCACACCATTGGTAACAAGTTCCTTACTTTTTTATCGAATCTGTTTACCAATCTCAATTTAACGGATATGGAAACCTGCTACAAACTCTTTAAGACCTCCATCATACAATCGTTGGTTTTAAGGGAAAAAAGATTTGGTTTTGAACCCGAGGTCACCGCTAAAATAGCCAAGATCCCAAAAATAAGAATTTACGAGATTGGTATTTCTTATTATGGCCGAACCTATGAGGAAGGAAAAAAAATTGGCTGGAAAGACGGGTTCCGTGCCATCTACTGCATCCTGAAATACGGATTTTTAAATGTGAACTAAATTTAAAGAGGTTTTGATGTGATGGGGCTCGCCAGAAACGGCGAAACCTCAGCAGCATGCAGCCTAATCCCTGATTAAACCGTATATTTGCCCCTGCTTAATTTTTTAAAAACCCTTCCTTTCATTAAGCATCGTTTTATATCATGAACCAATCACAGATCCTTGCCAATTTTAATATCAGCAGCCTTAATGAGATGCAGCGCGAAACCGCCGCAGCCGTTCAAAAATCCGACAATGTCGTTCTGATCTCACCCACCGGCTCTGGCAAAACACTGGCTTTTTTATTGCCCATTGCTGAATTGTTGAAAGCCGGTGAAAAACAGGTGCAGGTGCTCATACTGGTGCCAACCCGTGAACTGGCACAGCAAATAGAGCAGGTCTTCAAACAGATGGGCCTCGATTTTAAAATCAACAGCTGTTATGGCGGACACTCCGTACAAATTGAAAGAAACAACCTGGCCGAACCGCCCGCTGTGCTGGTTGGCACACCCGGACGTGTTGCCCATCATATCCGTAAAAAAACACTCGACCTGCGATCGGCAACTATCCTGATCCTCGACGAATTCGATAAATCACTGGAAGCGGGCTTCCATGAAGAAATGTCCTTCATCATTAAGAACATCAAAACAATTGAAAAGCGGATCCTGACCTCCGCCACGCCTTTAACGGATATTCCATCCTTTGTTGGCATGCGCGAACCCCTGCAACTGAATTTTACCGGCGAAGAAAAACAGGTGAAAGCCACACTCAAAATAAAGTCTGTGCGCGTTAGTGGCGACGACAAACTGGAAGCCTTGTTGTTATTGCTTGGCAAAACCGGCGCCCGTTCCACCATTGTTTTTTGTAATCACCGCGACGCTGTTGACCGCATCTCTGATCAACTCACGCGACTTAAAATAGGCCATGGATTTTACCACGGTGGCCTTGAACAGATCAACCGTGAAAAAACCCTCATCAAATTGCGCAACGGCACTATCAATTTACTCATCAGTACTGACCTCGCGGCGCGTGGACTGGATATTCCCGAAATAGACGCAGTCATCCATTACCAATTGCCCACCACCGAAGATGCCATGATTCACCGCAATGGCCGTACGGCTCGTATGAACGCCGGCGGCACCGCTTATTTTTTGCTGGAAAAAGAAGATTACCTGCCGCCATTCCTGCAGGTTGAACCTGAAGAAGAAACCCTTCCCGAAAAAATGATCCTGCCAAAAGCCAGTGAATGGAAAACATTGTACATCTCCGCCGGAAAAAAAGACAAGGTCAACAAAATGGACATAGTGGGCATGCTCCTGCAAAAAGGCAATCTCACAAAAGAAGACCTGGGCAAGATTGAAGTGCTGGATCACTCGGCCTATGTGGCCATCAAAAGCAACAAGATCGTGGCCGCGCTTCAGCAGGCGAAAGAAGAAAAGATCAAAAACAAAAAAGTGAAAATGGAGATCGCGAGTTAGAGTTGTACACCGTCATTGCGATCCCGCGCTGCAGTATATACCACGATCGCGGGAGAAGCAATCTCCTGCGTGAAAATTCTTTTTATGATCTACGAGGCCAGATCGTTTCAACCGCGATTAAAGTTAGAAAGTTTCGCAATGACAGCCGCCCCGGGAGATAGCGTCGTTGCGATCCCGCCTTTTTTTTGGCGGGAGAAGCAATCTCCGACCCGTATCAGTGTCCTCCCACCTTGTGTCGCGACGATAAGCTCTGTAATATGCCGTCATTGCGAGGCTTACCTGTATTTGCAGCGCCGAAGCAATCTCCGACCCGTATCAGAATCCTGCAACCTTTAGTCGCGACGACAAGCTCTGTAATATGCCGTCATTGCGAGCCTTACCGTTATTTGCAGCGCCGAAGCAATCTCCGACCAGTATCAGTGTCCTCCCACCTTGAGTCGCGACGACAAGCTCTGTAATATGCCGTCATTGCGAGGCTTACCTGTTGGCGCGGATTTGTGAAACGGCTTGTGCGCGCGTTAATCCGTGACGATTAAATTGTAGATCTATCGTGCAATTACAAAACGTTTATTAACGGTTTGCGAATTGACACATTTTAGTTCCAGGTAGTAAACACCATTCTCAAGACCATCGGTCATGACGGTCACCGCTTTTTTTTTAAAGCTGATCTCTTCTTCTCTTACGTTTTGGCGCAGGTTATTATAAATGGTGATCTTTTTAAACTGATCTTCTTTGCCTGGCAGGGTAAACTGCAATGTTATTTTATCGCTGGCCGGAGTGGGAAAGAGAGTTAAGTTTTCATTTAGAATATTAAATTCGTTCAATCCGACAGCGGTCTGATGAACAATGATCGTATCCCATTTTACATTCCCGCAGATTTCCTGCCTCACCACGTAGGTAGTTGTTACAAGCGGGCTTACCCAAAGACCAGCGGCAGTATCAATCGGTGTCGTTAAATTCGGTAGCTGATACCATGTGCAAGCTTCATCTATGCCTACATCCCTTTGCCTACCAATATAAATTGTAGTGCCGGGAATGCATAATGTATCATTGCCTGCGAAGGCTGGAAGATCAATATCCATACAACTCACATCGTCAATTAAAACATCAGTATAAGGTTGCGGATAAAAAGGAGAATAAGTCAGGGAAACAGTAGAAAGAGCGTTATCTGCCAAAAAATTTCCCAGTAACGCATATTTCTCATTTCCGTTCCCTACAAATGTGCCAGTGATGGGAACCCAGTTCATTGTATCAATGATCACATTGCCAGGTGGATTTTTCACCTGAGGGTTGATGTAAGTCAAGGGAATGTTACATTCTGTAATAGTGTCAATTGAATTATCTCCAAAATAGATCCCGAATCCATCCATGCCCCAAGGACTTTGATCAGTAATATTCACATGGAACTTTACGCAGTATGTTTCTCCAGCTTGAAGCTTGCCTTTAAGGCGGTTTTTGAGGTATCCCCTCACATTTATGGGGCTCAAACAAAAAAGTGTTGTGCCAATAAGAGCATGCCCCGTGCGAGGATATTGATAGCTATGTGGATTGACCGGAACAAACAAATTGCATGTATCGAAAAACTTACCTGCAAAACTTGAGGAGTCTATTGGCAGCCAGTATTTGGCTTTGCTCAATGGGTAAGGGGAAATACAATCATAATAATCTTCAAAGCTGCCATTGTTAATGTAATTTGCAAGCTGGGCGTTCGACTCGTTATGAAGCAAAAAACAAGCAAATACAATTGTGTCCCACGTTCTTTTGAAGCAGAATTTACCTATTGATGAGAAGTTTTCTAGTAAGTTTTTCATTTCCGGAGTTCGTTATTCTCACCAGATACACGCCATTTTATCAAGTTCAAGTCTAAGGTAGTAAAAAATCCTCTAAGTTTCAAGTCCCTGATCAATAGAGTTCTACCACTTAAGTCATGTATTTCTACGTGAATCTGTTCGTCATCCCTATTACTTTGAATCCTTAGATAATCATTCGCAGGATTCGGAAATAACTTAAGATCCCATGAAACCAATCCTGAATCATTTTTATGAACGGCTATCCTCGCGCCACTGCCAGTACAAACCGGATAGGCATCCGCGCAATTAAAAACGGAATTGTACAAAGCCCTTGCCTGGTAAATACTAGCTCCTTCCGTACCTGGACAATGGGAAGCTAATGCTATTGCCGCCTCCTGATTTGTTCCAGCAAAAATTCCAGCCCGTTCAGTTTAATTTCATAGAGTGTTGACAGTAACATGCCTGTTTTACCCGGCGGGAATCCACCATTGCGGTTGAACCATTCCAGGTAACTCACGGGCAGCCTGTAATACAATGTGCCTTTGTATTTGCCAAATGGCATGGCGCTGTTCACCAGTTCGAGTAAAATTTTTGGGTCAGGCCCCATTTGCAATTCAGCCACAATCAGATCTTAATTTTTTCGAGCTCGTTTAAATAATCATTTTGCAGGTCTTCATGCAGGGCCGATACAAGCACATTTATTTTTTTTAATTGTTGTTCGTACATGTTTACCAGCTGTTGACTTTTGCGAAAAGGAATGCCCGAATTTTTAAGTTTGTCGCAAAAATAAATATACAGATCAGCCGAAAGTGCCTTGTCAGCCAAATACTTGCTGAATTTAGAAATGGTTCGCAGCAGTTTCCTCAGACTCTTTTTTACGTAATACAAATTGGTATGGGGATTGATTTCCGTGAAATGCTGATCAATCTCTGCTTTCACCTCGCTTAAAAAAACCGTTTTGTCATGCGCCTGAAAAAGCAGGAAAGCCAGATACTCCTTGTTGTCTTTTTTATATTTTGCCAGTGCCAGGCAGAGTTCTACCAGCTCGTTGGCCGGGAGCAACTGCAGTTCCTTTTTTACTTCACTTAAACCCGCGCTTTTCAAAGGCAATCAAAAATCATAAATCTTATTTCAAAAATCTAAAATCACTTGTCTCTTTTTTTGAGCCAGTCAGTTACTGCGGGGGCCAGTTCTTTTTGCGATTTACCGCCAACAAACACGCCAATGTGCCCGCCTTTGAACTTATACAGCTCCTTGTCGCTGCTGCCCACGTAATCGTTTAAAGGAATGGTGGCAGCAGGCGGAACAAGATGATCCTGTTCTGCGTAAATATTGAGCAATGGTGCGGTCAAATTTTTAAGATTTACTTTTTTACCACCTACTTCCAGTTCGCCTTTTATTAATTTATTCTGCTGGTAAAGGTCTTTCATAAATTGCCTGAAACATTCTCCGGCCTGTGCAGGGCTTTCGCTGATCCATTTTTCCATTCTTAAAAAATTCAACAATTTATCCTTGTCGTCCAGGCTACTGGTGAGCGTTTGTTGTTTTTGTACTTTCATCATGGGCTTCAGCATGTCGAAACCCTGGTTTAAAAAATCGCCCGGTACCAGGCCATGGTTGGCGTCCACCAGCTTGTCAAAATCCATATCGCGGCTCCAGCGGAACAGCAAACCATCGTTGGTGCTGAAATCAACCGGTGTGACATGCGTTACGAGGTTCTTCACTTTGTTGGGGTACAATGAAGCGTAAATCACGCTCAGGGTACCGCCCTGACAGATGCTTAAAATATTTATCTTCTCGAGACGGTGTTTTTTTCGGATGTAATCAACACAGTTATTGATATAACCGTTCACATAATCATCCATGCTTAAAAACTGATCGCCCTTACCCGGGTTGCCCCAATCAATGAGGTACACATCCAGTCCGGCATTCAACAGGTTTTTGATATAACTGCGGTCGGGCTGCAGATCGAGCATTTTATAGGTGTTGACCAGGGCATAAACGATGAGCACCGGTGTTTTGTATGTCGCGTCAGTTTCGCGGTCGTACCTGTACAGCGTTAGTTTGTCCTCATTGTAAACAGCAGTCTTTGGGGTTTCAGCGATGTTTACATTTTCTATCTGCTTCAAGGTTTCATATCCTTTTACAAGCTTCAGGCTCATGTCGGCCATCTCTTTGATCATGTTCGTTTCCATAGTGTAAATCTTAATTAAATATACAGTTATTTTAAATTGATTGTGCCAGGTTTCAAAAATTCAGCGTTTCTATTTTAAGGTTATTTCATTGGAACCATCGGTTAAAAAAAACTCCACTTTCAAATTATCAATAAATGCCTCATTTTGATGATCGGGGTTCCAGAAATAAACGGTCAAAACATCTCCGCTTTGCACATTCGGGGGCAGGTCCAGGCCAAATTCATTAAAATCCCAGCGGTTTTTGCGCAAATCGTTCAAGTAAAAAGGCACATAGGCCAGCGCGCTGTCTTTTCCGCTGAAAGCATATACCAGGTTAATATCCTTGATCTCGCCGGAGGCATACAGCCAGAATGCGGTCCTGATCTTTTTAAACCCATTTTTTTTGAAAAAAGAAGGGATGGTATAAGTAGCGGTGCAGGCAAATTCATTTTGCGTGTTCAAAAGGGCCGAGTGCCTGCCTTCAAAGCTCTTTAATTCTGAGATCTCCGGGCCTCTTTTATTTTCGAAGTCGTAAAAAAACGCCTGCTGTTCCAAAACAGTAGCAGGATCAACCGGGTAGGTATTGACATCGCGAAGTGTAAAAAAGTACATAAAATAATATTTGTCGTACACATAATTGGCATCGAGAATGCTGTTGCGAAGCTGGTAGGCTTTTAACTGGAAGATCGGCACACAGAGCATGGCTAAGAGTATGACGAGTCTGGAAGTTCTACGCCGGCTCTTTAATTTAATCAACAAATTAGCGAGCAGTAATGCAAGGAGTGTAGAGCAATCCACAAGCACCCTTGATGTAATGCTCCAGTACCACCAGCAGCTGTAAAGCACAATCATCAGCAACACCGGTAACCATAAAAAGAACAGCCTGGGATCTTTGGTAGTAAAAAAAACTGCCCCCAGTGCCAAAAGGATCAGCGGACAATACCACAGCATGCCATACTGGAACCCGAAGAAATTCGAGGCCACGTGGCTGAAGTTGTCAAAATAAAACCGCTCACCCGAATAAGTGTTAAGAAGGAAAGAACCGCTTTGTAAATGTATGATGCGAAGGTTGTAGACGGCCACAACAACCATCAAAGCCCCGGTAAATAAAACAAACCACTTTTTACGTTGATCGTTAAACAGGGTTTTTATTTGTATGGGTTGGTAAAAATAAAAAACACCCGGTAGTAGCAGGGCGTTCAAGGGCCTGATGCTCACCAGCACCAAAGCACAAAGCGCCCCTGACAACAACCAACCCGATTTTTGCAGTGGCTCCTTAAAAAAGCGGAAAGCCGAATAAAATGCAAGGGTCAAAAAACAAAAAGAATAAGCGTGCGAATAACAGCCGTTAAAAATGGTATAGATAAAAAGGTTGCTGCCGAAAAAAATAAGCAGGGGTACCAGCAGCGCGATCAGGCGATCGTTAAACACTTCAAACAGAAGTTTGGAACAAAACAGCAGGCCGATGAAAGTATAGAACAAGGCCGCCATGCCAATAGCGAGCTGGTATGGCAAAGAAAAACCATCTGCCGGGTAATCAAACAATTTTGCAGCGCCGTATGCCAGGAAAAAAAAAGGCAACTGCAACAAAGACTGGCCGGGGTAATATTTGTTGATCTTTTTATCACCGTAAGCCACCAGAAAATTGTCACTGGGTTTTTCGAAGAGGTGATTGTCGTAATGCCGGTTAAACACCTCATCAAACCAGGCAAAGTTCAATTGTTTGTCGGCATATATAAATTGCGCAGGCAAATAAGCATAATAGCCCAGGCCATCGGCCGCAATGATCCTGTAGGCGGGGGTGTTGAGCGGTCTGAATAAAAAAAAGACCAGCACCATGGTTGTTGCCAGGCCTGCCATCCATATTTTTTTCACTGAAAAAAGCCGCACCTTTAAAATTAATTAAAAATATTCACTTGTAGATGCATCCCCGTTTTGACGTATGCCAACTCACCGGCAAATTGCAGGAAAACAGATCGCGTCGTTCCTCGCGATGACGCGGCATTCGGGGACTCAGCATTGCAGTCCGCGTCTCCAGGGCCTCCATCATTGCGATCCCGCGCCATGTAAAATCACAAACGCGGGAGAAGCAATCTCTGCCTACCTTAAATTTGTTTTACACCAGATCGCTTCGTTCCTCGCGATGACGCGGCATTCGGGGACTCAGCATTGCAGTCCGCGTCTCCAGGGCCGCCGTCATTGCGATCCCGCGCCATGTAAAATCACGAATGCGGAAGAAGCAATCTCTGCCTATCTTAAATTTGTTTTACACCAGATCGCGTCGTTCCTCGCGATGACGCCGCATTCGGGGACTCAACATTGCAGTCCGCGTCTCCAGGGCCGCCGTCATTGCGATCCCGCGCCAAGTGGTGCCAGGGGATAACAAAACATTAGCACAATAAAAAACCGTCCACTTCTGAAAGCGGACGGTTCTTAAACCTGATCTGTAAAAGCTTATTTTTTGCGGGCTTTAGCGTTTTTGTCTTCTTCGAAGATCTCAACAGCTGAGGCACCCTGCATTGTTATTTTGCTTTGCAGGTCTTTTACCTGTTTCTTTAATTCGTAAATGGTTTTTTGCATGTCTTCCACTTCACTTTTTAAAACAACCGGGAAGTTCTCAAGTGAGCTTTCCATTTGTTTTTCGAAATGTTTTTTTACATCCATGCTTAAGTTTAAGGCATCACCTTTTACTTTGCTGAATTCTTCACTTGCGAAAAGTTCAGTGAACAAAGTTTCGTTAGTTTTTACCCATTCGTTGTACATTTCATCAACACTTGGCGCTGTGGTGTATGTTTTAGGGTCACTGTATTTATCTGCGTATTGCTGAGCGATCTTTTCAATGCTCGCTTTAGTGGTTGTTTGAAGGAAAGCCTGCAGCTCAGCCTGTTTAACACTGTAAGCGGCCAGCTTGTCCATCAGGGAAATCATTTCTTCAACATTTTCTTTTTCTTTTCCAGGAGCAACAACTTTTAACAATGGCTCAAAAGTTTTTCCGAATACATTGGTCATTTTTCCGTAAAAATCTTTCATTGTTGCAGCCGAATCGCCGTTAAACAACTGAGGAAATTCTTTGGTAATGTTTTGCATCTGTGCGTAGTACTCTTTTCCTAAATTGTTCTGGTTGGTAAAGAAATCCTGCAATTGTTTGATGCCATTGTCATAAAATTCTTTGGTGGAAGCGGTGTTATACATGTTACCAAAAATCTGTTTGGTAATGTCGTTATAACTGTTGGCGCTGAATTGATTTTTAAAAGCATCCATGTTGAACTGTCCTTTTTGGATAGAATTCATGATCGGCTGGAAAAACTCCTGCATCTTATAATACATCTGGTTCCCTTGTACAAAATTGGTGAAAGTGTCCTTGCTAAAAGCACCATTCATGTTTTTTGACATCGAATCGAAAGATGTATTGAGTGTATTTAAAAGGGAGTTGTAAATGTTGGTAAAAGCGTTGTTCGCCTGTCCGAAATTCGACATGTAATCGTGCGCCGGTTTACCAAAATTCTGGTAGCTGTTATTGATGCTTTGACCAAAATCGCCCATTTGTTTCGCGTAAGCGGCTTGTTGGTTAAACCAGTTTTTGAAAAATCCCTGAGGATCATTGTCCTGCTGACCGAACATTTCAGCCGAAGATTGTTGCATTTTTGACAGGAGGCTCATTTGTTTGTCGAAATACTCTTTGTATAAAGACTGTCCTTCGTGTACGATATTACCGCTTGTAAATGCTGCTTGCATTTTTTTTGCAGAATCCATCCAGTTATTCACGAAATGTGTCTGGTTTTCCACTAAAGTATCAAGTACCGGGTTTGCTGTTTTCATTATTCTTTTGTTATTTTATTGTTAAATCCTTGTTAATCACATATTTACTTGTAATCACTTGAAATTCAGTTTTTTACATGTGTTTTTTGTAATCGGACGCAAATATCGGTATTTTGGTCGTTAAAATCCAAATTTTTATCGTTAAATTAATGTTAAAACATTCAAAACCCTTATTTTACTTGATTTAGAAGGGGGAACCTTCGTTTTAGCTTCTTTTCTATCTTTGCCACCTGAAATCTCTTCAACATAAACATACCCACTTTGTAAAATCAACCGCCGCCCGCCTGGGTTTCGATTTTTGCGGTATTTCAAAATCAGAATTTTTAGAGGCGGAAGCGCCCAGGCTTGAAAACTGGCTGCGCGAAAACAAAAACGGGGAAATGAAATACATGGAAAACTATTTCGACAAACGTTTAGATCCACGCCTGCTGGTTGAGGGTTCAAAGTCGGTTATATCACTTCTTTATAATTATTATCCGGCGCAGGTTCAAAACACAAGCGCACCTAAGATCAGCAAATACGCTTACGGAACAGATTACCATGAAGTGATCAAAGACAAACTCAAAGAATTTCTGATGGCTTTGAAGGAGGAGATTGGCGACATTAACGGGCGGGCCTTTGTTGACAGTGCCCCGGTAATGGACAAAGTTTGGGCCGCCAAAAGCGGTTTGGGCTGGATCGGCAAAAACAGCAACCTCATCAACAAACAGCAGGGTTCGTTTTTTTTTATCGCCGAGCTCATCATTGACGTAGCCCTTGAATACGATGGTCCTATAAATGACTATTGCGGCACCTGCACCAGGTGCATAGACGCCTGTCCTACCGAAGCCATTGTTGCGCCTTATATTGTTGATGGCAGCAAATGCATCAGCTACCTTACCATTGAGCTGAAGGACGAGATTCCCGACGTATTTAAAAATAAAATGGATGGCTGGGCCTTTGGCTGCGATGTGTGCCAGGATGTTTGCCCCTGGAACAGTTTTAGTAAGCCCCACAACGAAAACGCGTTTAAAAACACAAGTGGTTTTCTGGAATATACAGAACAAGACTGGATTGACCTGAGTGAGGAAACTTTTAATGTGATTTTCAGGCACTCTGCAGTAAAGAGAACCAAATACAAAGGATTAAAAAGAAATCTTTCCTTTTTAAAAAAATAGGCCGGCATTTTCTCTCGGCTGCAGCTAATTATTGTAAACGCTGCTTCGGCAATACCCGTGTATTTATCATCGATAGAAATAAACCGCAAAATAATTCTAATTTTGCTGAAATTTTGGAATTCTGAACCTCGTGTTTAAAATTCCCGAACATGTATGAAAACTGAAAAAAGTATTTATTTTACTGGTGTTAACGGTCTGCGTTTTATTGCTGCCCTGGCCGTGGTCATCACTCACATTGAACTGATCAAAAGAATTTATGGTTTTCCAAACATCTGGGAAAACCCGTTCATCAATAACCTCGGAGGCTTTGGTGTATATTTTTTCTTTGTTTTAAGCGGGTTCCTTATTACCTATCTCCTGCTTGCCGAAAAGGAAAAACAGGGAACCGTACATATTAAACAATTTTATATAAGAAGGGTCTTGCGGATCTGGCCACTGTATTACCTGATCATGGTGCTGGGTTTTTTTGTGTTGCCACATATCAAATATATTGAAATAGATACCTTGCAGGCGCAGTTCTATGATCATTTCTATGGCAATCTCATCATGTACATGATCATTCTTCCTAACCTCGCGTATTCATTTTTTATATCAGTGCCTCATATCGGACAATCCTGGTCGATTGGCGTTGAAGAACAGTTTTATATTTTCTGGCCCTGGGTGATCTCAAAAAGCAAGAATATACTCAAGACACTGGTCATCATCATTGCTGCGCTTATCCTTTTAAAACTCCTTATCCTGTTGCTTGGCCGGTTTTTTTTCAATACGGCCTGGTATACGCCACTGCAAAGATTTGTGGCCATGTCTAAATTCGAATGTATGGCCATTGGCGGCATAGGGGGTTACATGGTTTTTTCGGGCCATCCATTGCTGAAAATACTCTACAAAAAATATGTGCTTAACCTTTCCGTGCTGCTTATTCCGGTGTTGATTTTTAGTCCCGCGGTGCTACAGAATGGCATCCACATAGTTTATTCAGTGATTTTTCTGATCATTATCCTTAACGTTGCCAATAACTCTGTAATGCTGAAACTGGAAAATAAATTCATGAACTATCTCGGAAAAATTTCCTACGGCATTTACATGTATCATTTTATGATTATTCCGTTGATCCTCTGCTATCTGATTAATTTTCTTGAAATGGATGAAGCGGGTTTGTTCATGAACGTGATACTGTATGTGTCTACAATTCTTATCACCATTGGCGTTTCGAGCTTTTCGTATGAGCTGTTCGAAAGCAGGTTCATCAAAATGAAGTCCAGGTTCTCGTTTATTAAATCGGGAGAAAAGGAATAATCACCAGCCGGGTTATCAACTAATCTTCTAAAAAAAACCGCAATCCTTTGCAGCTGGATTGCGGTGTAGGCCGCACATGAAAAAACATTTAAACGGTTGCAGCCGCTTCTTTTTATCCGGGATGATGCAGATGGCAAAGAATGGGCTGTCACGCCCCTCTGTGGCGGTAAACCAGACCATCTGCATTACCGTGGATCAGTCCTTGTCTTTGTGATCGTCTTTTATCTCGTATTCTTTTTCGGGCGTTTTTATCCTGATCCCATCTTTATCGATCTTTATTTCAGCTTCTTTGCCGTTCACTTTGATGCCATGATCGTTGATGGTGATGTTCTTTGACTTATATTCATTATCATTCAAATGGTGATGGCGCGTTAACTCTTCATCTTCATCATCAAAAAGGTTTTCACAATCAATACAGTCGAGCCCCTTGTCTGTCATTTTCCAGCGGCGGTTGATCATGTCGCCATCCCAGGTGTGAGTTGTGTTTTCAACGTCATCGAGCACGTACTTGGTACTTTTATCAAAATAGATCACTTTCCCTTTAGGCAGCGCTATTTTAATATCCAGTTCCTGCGCCCTGAACTTTGAGCCCGCGTTCACACTGAAGATCGCGTCAAACACAAGTTCGTTGCCATTCTGGTGATAAGTATAATTAATGGCCTTTGCGTTTTCATTGGCTTCTCTTTTTGAAACTCCCTTTGCAACGCGGTTAATGATCAGTTCTACACTGTCGCCGGTGCTTTCCGAAACCGTGATGCTCGGGTAGCCTATCACACTTAACTTCCTGTTCTCTTCTCCAAAATAATAACCACTGTTATTGTTGCTGAGGTAATGTTCGAGGTCGTCTTTGTTGTCGATGTTAAGTGAGTTGAGCGTATTCAAATAAGGATTGAGTTTAACAATGATGGTGTCTCCGGTGCCATGCAATTCAACGCTTTCCTTTAACCTTGAACTTTCGTTAAACTGCTTTACGGTACTCACAGTGATGTAAAAACCCAGGATCAGACCAAGCGTCCACAGAATGCCCAGGCTCATGTTTAACCAGCGGTTGCTGTACCTGATTCGGAACAGCAATTTGATGCCGCCGTAGATCATCATGAAAACCGGGATGCCCGCCACAATAATAAAGGCCACTACACCCATCGCGTAATCTGACGAAGATTCGAAAATAACCGACTTCCATTTTGCGATGTCGGTGTTTGAATTGGCAACCGAAATACCGAACAGGGAGGTAAGGTAGGCGAACAATAAAACCGCCCCGATTAAGAAGATAAACAAACCGATGAGTCTGCCAACTATGTTGAAAAAAGCGTTTAGCACCACGCCGGCGTTACTGCGCACGCTGTTGGCATAATCTCCGCTCCTGAATTCACGGCCATACTTGTTTACTCTTGCTTTAACGTCTTCGGCTTCTTCTTTAAAAGATTTAATGATGTTATTGACGTTGGCCGATTCGCCGCGCATGGCAAATCTATCGGCCGTGGTTTTGGCGAGTGGTATAATGATCCACAGAACCACGTACACCCAGAGGCTGATGCCGCCGAAAAATATCAGCAGGAACATGGCAAGGCGCACCCAAACCGTATCAATGTTAAAGTAATTGGCAAGACCGCTGCACACGCCACCTATCAATCTTTCTTCAGGATCCCTGAATAAACGGCGCTTGGCTTTTTCTTCGCGGAAGGCACTTTCCGTTTCGCTTTTATTGTCGTCGTGACTGTTATCGGCGCCAAAATCTTCCGGCTTGCCCATCACACCTTTCACATATTCAACATCCATCATTAATATCACCTGTTTGGATGTATTTATTTTCTCCTGGAGCAATTCGGCAATGCGCGCCTCTATGTCTACAAGTATTTCGTTTCCACCATCAGTATTGCTAAAATAACCTTTAATAGTTGCCAGGTATTTACTTAAACTGTCGTAAGCATCTTCTTCTATGTGAAAAATAATACCGCTAATGTTTATTGTTACTGTTTTGTTCATTTTTTATCTTTTTAAAGGTTATAGTTTTTTACCAAGTTCAATTGTTTTATTCACTGCCTCTACCAACTCCCGCCACGACACCTGCAGGTCTTTCAGGTATTGTTCGCCAATTTCGGTGAGTTTGTAATACTTACGCGGCGGGCCGCTTGTACTTTCCTCCCAGCGATAGCCCAACAGGCCTGTGTTTTTAAGCCGCGTCAGCAATGGGTACAAAGTCCCTTCCACCACCACTAATTTTGTATCCCTGAGTTTGTCGATAATTTCGGTGGGATAAGCATCTCCCTGCGAAAGGATAGAAAGGATGCAAAGTTCAAGAACGCCTTTTCTCATTTGCGCCTGTGCACTCACCTTTTCGGATCCAGTCTGTGATTTTTCAGTATTCTCTGTGTTTGTCATTCGTTTTATAAATTTAGTTCTTAGTATTATAAATTAGAGGGTCTTAAAATTCAGCACCACACTGTGTACTACCTCGGCGGTCAGCCTGGGTAAACGCAGTTGATAAAATTGTCTTTCTACTTCACGTTTTAAAAGTTCATCGCCTGTTTTGGCCAGCGCGAAATTTACTTTGCCATAGGCATCGGTGGTGAACAACACCTCCACCTTTTTTGATTCGTACAACTTTGGTTCGGCATGAGGCAATAATACCTGGGGAAACCTGAAATAATTTTTAATGACTTTTTCACTTTCTATATTGCCCGGTGTTGTGCGGGGCAAAGTTGATGAGACCGACACCAGCGCCGAAAAAATAATGCCCGAAAGCATTGCCAGTTTTACCAACCTGCCTTCATTGTTAACAATCAGCTGTTGTTTGAGGATTTTAATCAGTGTTTTCATTTTGTGTAGTTTTTATATTTTAGTAATATGTATAAGTAGCTATTATGCGATACAAATATAAGATGTTTTCACAGTACCATGCAACACACAGTACCATAAATTTTAAAGTAACCTTATAACTTATTGATTATCAATGCCATTATTTTGCTTGCTGTATTAGAAATTCAAATATCTTTGTGAAAAATACAATAAATGCACAATTGGTCCTCCGACTTAACAGCCTTACTTTCTTTAAATGGCTTTATAGGTTTAATCACTTTATCTGTTTTAGAGATCATTCTGGGTATAGATAACATCATTTTTATTTCGATAGCAGTGAATAAACTGCCCGCCCAGCAGCAAAAAAGGGCGCGCACCATAGGCCTCTTGCTGGCCTTGCTTGTGCGATCGGTGCTATTACTTTTTATAGGCTGGATAGCTGGTTTAAAAGACGCTTTGTTTTTCGTGGGAGCCTATGGCGTGAGCGGTAAAAGTATTATCATGATTGGCGGTGGCATTTTTCTGCTGATCAAGACCTGGCAGGAGATCATGGAAAAAATTTACACTGATGAAGATGAGATCGAAAGGCATACAAAAGGCAAAAACACTTTTAACGCGGTGATCCTGCAGATCATCATTATTGATTTTATCTTTAGTTTCGACAGTATCCTGGCGGCTGTTGGCGTGAGTGGCATCGTGCTGATCATGATTGGCGCCGTGGTGATCAGCATGTTGCTGATGATCCTTTTTAGCGGCTATGTGGCCGAGTTCATTAATAAAAACCAGGGCATCAAAATGATCGCGCTCACATTTCTGTTGGCCATTGGGGCTATTTTGCTGACCGACGGCTTGCTGGACTGTTATAATTTCAGCGTGCCTGAAAATAGGCATCTGGAACTCAACAAGAACTATGCCTACATCGCACTTGGTTTTGCGCTTCTGGTTGAAGCTTTTAACATGAAAGAAAGAAAAGTAAAAAGGCGCAGGGATATGAACCAGGACGGGAATTAATCTTCAACCATTTTCTGATCCGTTTCAACGTTTTGTTCGGTATAAAGTAGTTCAGTTTCGCGTGATTGTTTGTAAGAAAAATAATTAAAACAATAAAGCATTACAAAAAACGGAAAACCGTTGAGAAAATAATGTCCCTGCCTGAACAGGTTAAGCAGCATCATGATCAGGATGGCGTTGCTCACCAGCCAGTGAAAAGTTTCATGCATGGTGTCTCTTCGCACATAACATTTGATGATGATGAACAAAAAAATGATCACGCCAAAAAGACCGGTTTCTGAGATCAATCTAAGGAGCATCGAATTGGCATCTGCCGAATTGAGGTTAAACCCCCAAATTTTAATGTTTTTGGCAATGGAGTACTTCTCGAAAGCAATCGGGTGAGAGCCAATGCCGGTGCCAAACACAAAATTGGTTTTAAAATTCTGCATGGCCACCACATAATTGTTATAAAGAATAAAAGACGAACCATGGGTTTGCCCCACCTTGAATTGCTGGCCCGAAAAGAGGTAGATCAAACCGTCGAGCCGCCCCTTAAAATCAGCCAGATTGTTATAAAGGCTGTTAAACAAGATGATGGCCGCGGGCACCAATACCACCACGTAACGCACGAGGCCAAAATTAATGGCCAGCAATAAAAAGGTTAAGAAAATACCTGTTTGCCCAAGGCTCGAAAACGACAGGATGTAAACAGCGATAATTACTAGACTTTGAAAGCGGGTGAGGTAAAAAGTCTCTTTTTGCAACATATTGTACACCGAAATAAAAAAAGCGGCCGATAAAACGGTACCCAGGTGCGTGGGTTCGGCAAAAACAGAATTCACCCTGATCCCAAACATCCCCCCGGGAACTAAACCCCATTTGTTGAAGATCCAATGGTATTCGTAGCCGTAATAAAAACCCACCTTAAAGGAGATAAACTGAAAGATCCCGATCAGCGCAACCACATAAGCCCCTTTTAAATACCAACTGAAAAGCTGTTCAATATCGTACTCAAAATCAACGATCACATAATAATAAAAAAAGTAAGAAAGTGTAAGGCCGGTGTACACCTTAAAAAACAAGCCACTGGTGTTGTTTCCCAAAAAAACGTTCACAAGGCCCGACACCAGGAGTATAAAAAAAATAAAAAACAGGTTCCCGTTAAAACCATATTTAATGATATAACCCGGCAGAAGCACAATAAAGATCAGGTACCCGAAATAAAACTCAAAAGGCTCTTTAAAAAAAACGTATGAGTTGATGAATACCGACAAATAAATAAACAAAACCACGAGGTCATTTTTCCTGTTTTGTTGTGCGTGGATTGGATTGTTGATCATTTCTGTAAGTTCATACTTGTTAATCCTTTATTCACATTTTTTTAGCACCGGTCACCGGGTCATAAAAACAGGTTCTACCGCCCGCCGGGGTTAATTGTTTCAGGTTAATAATGTACAATTTTTTAAACAAACCCGAAAGTTTATTGATTATAAAATAAATTTTATCTTTGGCCAAAATTACGCATTAATATCAAGCATTGAAATGGTGACTATTCCTGCAATATTTGTAATTAAATTTTAAACAAAAACCGCCGAAAATGAATATTGCAATAATTGGTTTTGGTTACTGGGGACCAAACCTGGTGAGAAATTTTAGTTCTGTAACAGATTGTAAGGTAAAGTATGTTTGCGACTTCAGGAAAGAAAGGCTTGCCGTTGTAAATAAACTCTACCCCTCCATCGAAATTACCGACAGTTTTGATCTGGTGCTGAACGACAGCACAGTTGAGGCGGTTGTGGTTGCGACACCGGTATTTACGCATTTTGAGCTTGCAAAAAAGGCCCTCCAGAAGGGAAAAAATGTCTTGCTTGAAAAACCAATGACCTCCACCTCCGAAGAGGCGCTGGCGCTGAAAGAACTGGCAGATAAAGCCAAAAAACTCCTGATGGTGGATCATACTTTCCTCTACACAGGTGCTGTTCAGAAAATGAAGCTGCTCATCAAAGACGGCAATATTGGCAAAATACAGTATTTTGATTCCACCAGGATCAATCTTGGCTTGTTTCAGCCCGACATAAACGTGTTATGGGACCTGGCACCGCACGACATTTCTATCTTGAATTATTTAATTGAAGAAAAACCCTACAGTGTCAATGCCACGGGAATTTCGCATACACACAACGGCATCGAGAATATTGCTTATTTAACTGTCAATTACAATTCGGGCTTTATCGCCCACTTTAACTGTTCATGGACCTCACCGGTCAAAATAAGAACCATGCTCATTGGCGGAGATAAAAAAATGCTGCTCTTTAACGACCTGGAGCCTACCGAAAAAATAAGGATCTATGATACAGGTTATGACCACAAAACAGACGAAGAAAAACAACGCATCATGGTGGATTACAGGGCCGGAGACGTTTTTCTTCCCAAGATCGACTCAAGAGAGGCTTTGTTTGGCATGGCATCAGATTTTATATCATCCATCAAAGAAAACAAAACACCAGTTTCAGACTTCGAGTCGGGCCTGAGCGTGATAAAAATACTGGAAGCCTCTCAGCAATCTATTAAACAAAAAGGAAAAGAAATCATACTCAACTAAAATGGAAATTCTGAATGTGGATGAACCACGCAAGTCTCTGGTAAATGTTAAGGTCGGACAGGGTGTCCGCATTTTTAATTTTGTGAACGCATACGGCTGCTCTATCGACGACAATTCGAAGGTTGGTTCTTTTGTTGAAATTCAAAAAGGCGCCACCATCGGTAAAAACTGCAAGATCTCGAGCCATTCATTTATTTGTGAAGGTGTTCATATTGAAGACAATGTTTTTGTAGGGCACGGGGTGATGTTTACAAACGACCTTTTTCCTCGGGCCACCAATCCTGATGGTTCGGCGCAAACAGAAGCCGATTGGAAACTGATTGAGACTTTCGTAAAAAAGGGCGCTTCCATTGGCAGCAACGCTACTATTATCTGCGGCATTACCATTGGCGAAAATGCGCTGATCGGTGCCGGCGCAGTTGTTACCAAAGACGTGCCTGCAAATACAGTTGTTGCCGGAAATCCCGGAAAACCATTAAAAACTTTATAAAATTACCATGTCAAAAAAAATACCCTGCCTTGATCTGAAAGGCCAGCATCAGCAAATTAAAAAAGAGGTTTTCGAATTATTTGAAAAAGTGTATGAGAATACTGCTTTTTCGGGTGGACCTTTTGTTGAAGACTTTGAAAAAGCATTTTCCGCCTATACAGGTACAAAATATACCATCGGTGTCAACAATGGCACATCGGCCCTTCACCTGGCCATGATCGCCCTGGGCATTGGTGCCGGCGATGAGGTCATTATTCCAGCCAACACTTTTATTGCTACTGCCTGGGGTGTATCCTATGTGGGTGCCACACCGGTATTTGTAGATTGCGATAAGGACAACTGGGAAATCGATCCTGCTAAAATTGAAAAAGCCATTACGCCAAAAACCAAAGCCATCATTGGCGTGCACTTATACGGCATGCCTTTTGACATCGACGCGGTAGCGGCAATTGCAAAAAAACACAAACTGTTTATGATAGAGGATGCTGCCCAGGCACAAGGTGCCAGGTACAAAGGTACTACTGTTGGCGGTTTCGGCGAGATGGCTTGTTTTAGTTTTTACCCGGGAAAAAATCTTGGTGCCTGCGGTGAAGCAGGTGGTATCACTACCAACAACGAAACCTATCAGAAACATTTGCACAGCCTGAGGAATCATGGCAGCATGGTGCGTTATTACCACGACGAGGTAGGATTTAACATGCGCATGGGCGGTCTCGAAGGTGCGTCGCTCAGCGTAAAGGTAAAGTACATCGAAAACTGGAATAACAGGAGAAGAGAGATTGCAAAAATCTACCATGGGGGAATAAAAAACCCAAAAATAAAAATGCAAATGCAGCCTGACTGGGCCGACTCCATTTACCACCTGTTTGTGGTGACCTGCGATACAAAAGACGCCTTTGTAAAACACCTTACCGACAATGACATCAATCCAGGTTTCCATTACCCCGTGCCCTGTCATTTACAAAAGGCTTATGTTCATTTAGGCTATAAACAAGGCGACTTTCCCAATTCAGAGTACCTGGCCGCACATTGCATCTCTTTACCAATGTTTGCCGAACTAAGTAACGAAGATGTAAATAAAGTGATACAAACAGTAAATAGTTTTTAATGATTAAAAACAAAATACTGGAATCCATTCAAAGATTAAATTTAGATTTAAAGGGCAAAGTAGTATTAACAGAAGCTGCCACCGGGGCCTATGCTGTAACACCTGTTTTAGCAGCACTCGCAGGTGCAGAAGTATACGCATTCACTAAAAACACAAAATACGGGAGTGTTGAAGAAGTTAGACATCTTGTAAATGAACTGGCATCCAGGTTCGACGGAAAACTGTCAATAAACGTAATTGATGATTTGACTCCGGCAATCATATCAAAAGCTGATATCATCACCAACTCGGGCCATTTAAGACCACTCGACGAAAGTAAATTGCGCCATGCAAAAAAAGGCGTAGCCATTCCGTTGATGTATGAGGCCTGGGAATTCCGGGATGCTGATTTGGATCTCGAGTTTTGTAAAACGAAAAATATTCCGATTGCTGCCACAAATGAAAGGCACCCGGATATCGATGTATTCAATTACCTGGGTGATATGGCGCTGAAAATGATCTTCGATGCCGGACTTTGCCCATATAACAATAATTTTATATTGATGTGCAACAACGATTTTGGACCATTTATCGCAAAGGTTTTATCCGCAGTTTGCACCAACCTCGGTGTTTGTGACATGCTTGAAAATAAAGGGAAATACAACGGTATAAAAATTGACTGGCTCGGGAACTTTCCCGACCTGAAAACGACTGATAAATATAAAAATTCCGCAGCTGTGATATTCACGGCATACCCCTTCAACAAAACGTGGATCGGCGAAAACGACGAACCCATCACCATCGAGAATTTATTGTTAGAACTTGATAACCCTTTCATTTTAAGGTACGCGGGACATATTGACGAAGCAGCCTTTGAAAACAAGATTACCTACTATCCTAAATCGGTAACCCCTGGACACATGGGCATTTTGCCTTCAGCCATCGGAAACGACCCGATAATAAGGTTACAATCGGGCGGATTAAAAGTAGCGGAAATGATGTTAAAGAAAGTTGATCTTTACAATGAAAATATTTTGCTGGAATATTTGTAAAAATTATTTTGCACAGACGAATGCCGATCACTTTTAATCAATTTTTTAAAATAAACAGGCTGAAAAATAAATCTTTATGAAACTATCGGAATTAAACATTGAAAACACTCATGTGGGCTCAGATGGAGAATTTAATTCTTTGGGATTATTAACTCATAAAGGAGAAAAAATGCTGGTGTGTTTTTACTCAAAAGACTACCTGAACACTTTGCTTTCAAATCCCGATATTAGTTGTGTTATCACAACGCCAGATCTGGCGAATCTCATACCTCAGGCTAGTGGAATTCTCCTATCTTCAGATCCACTAGAAACTTTTTACACGATCCATCATTACCTGGCGCTATCAACAAATTTTTATGGCCAGAGCTTTAAAACACTTGTCGGAGGTGGTTCGCTAATACATGAAAAATGTTATGTTGCACCTGAAAATGTTAAAATTGGCAGGAATTGCGTAATTGAGCCCAACGCAACTATTTTGGCCAATACCATTATTGAAGACAATGTGATTATCAGATCAGGAGTTGTTATTGGAACAGAAGGATTTGAATTCAAAAAAATAAAAGGAATCTTAACCGCCATCAAACACGTAGGCGGTGTAAGAATAAGAAGTAATGTTGAGATTCAGGCTAACTGTGCCATTTCAAAAAGTGTCTTTGGCGGTTTTACGGAAATTGGTGAATTCACAAAACTGGATAACCTTGTTCATGTGGCCCACAATGTTGTAATAGGAAAAAATTGCAGACTGGCAGCTGCAGCGATGATAGCCGGCAGCACAACAATTGGTGATGATGTTTGGATCGGCCCCAACTGCACCGTTTCCAGCGAGGTGACTATTGAAGATGGCGCAGAAATATCCTTGGGGGCTGTTGTTACAAGAAACGTGAAGAAAGGTCAAAAAGTTTCAGGTAACTTTGCGATTGATCACGAAAAGTTAATTTCATTCCTTAAAACAATAAGATAATGATTGATGTAACTGTAGTCATACCATTTTTAAATGAAGAGGGAAATATTGCCAATTTAATTAATCAATTAAACGACTACTTTTTACACAACAAAGGTATTTCTGTTGAGATCATCCTGATAAATGACGGTTCATCTGACAACTCCATCACAAAACTAAAAGAACAATCTTTCAGGGGCTATTCTCTAAAGCTAATAAACCTTTCAAAAAATTTTGGTTCTCACGCTGCAGTGAGAGCTGGTACAATGCATGCCACGGGAAACTACTGCATGTTTTTACCCGCAGATCTTCAGGATCCATTGTCTTTAATTAAAGACTGTTTTGATACCGCTAAAAATAAAAATGCTGAAATAGTTTTTGCCCACCGTCAGGACACCAACAACGGCTTCTTTGAAACTGTTTTCTCGAGTTTTTATGCCTACTGCATGAAAAAATTTGTGTCGGAGAAGTTCCCAAAGAAAGGATTTGATGTTGTGTTTTTCAGCAAAAAAATACAGGCCGAACTGAATAAAAATGTTGAATCTAACTCATCTGTCCAGTTACAAATATTAAGTTTGGGATTTTCTACGAAAGAAATCCATTATACAAAACAAAAAAGGACTAGCGGTAAATCCAAATGGACACTTTCGAAGAAAATAAAATTAATGGTCGATTCCTTTGTTGCATTTTCGTATGCCCCCATCCGCTTCGTTACTCTCGTGGGTATCATATTGTTTATTATTGGTGTTCTTTTTTCCGTTTACCTGATAGTGAGGAAACTTATATACAATGATCTTGAATCCGGTTGGCCAATGTTGATTTCTATTTTAATGCTTGGTTTCGGAATAACGAATATTTCGCTAGGCATAATAGCTGAGTATTTATGGCGTACTTTTGATAGTGCGAGGAAAAGACCTGTATTTATTATTAATGACATAATTGACTTAAATAAAAATGAAATCTCTTAACATATTAGTCACCGGCGGCGCCGGATTTATCGGATCGCACCTTACCGATAAACTGTTGAGCTTAGGCCACAAGGTTACCGTTTTGGATAACCTGGTAAATGGGAAGGAAAACAACCTTAAAGAAGCGATGGAGAATAATCTGTTTGCTTTTGTAAAAGGTGATATACTGAATAAACAAACCTGCGATGAAACGACGCGAAACATCGATGTGATCTATCACCTGGCCTGCCTGGGCGTGAGACACTCGCTGCACAGTCCTTTTGAAAATCACCGGGTAAACGCCGAAGGCAGCCTCAACATGCTGGAAGCAGCGCGAAAAAATAAGGTGAAAAGGTTCTTTTATATTTCTACCTCCGAAATTTACGGCGACATCAAACAATTCCCGATCGATGAAAATGGGGTGCCACTGCCAAAAACCGTTTATGGCGCCAGCAAACTTGCAGGAGAAAACTACGCCTATTCGTATTACACCTGCTTCGGTATGGATACAACCGTTCTGAGAATTTTTAACAATTACGGGCCCCGCGCCCACTACGAAGGAGATGCAGGTGAAATCATCCCAAGAAGCATCGTTAACATCCTGTATGGTACCGCGCCTGTTATTTTTGGCGATGGCCTTGTGACCCGCGACTTCTTTTATGTAAAAGACACCGCCGAGGCATTGTCTGGATTGCTCGGCATTAACAACATCAGCGGTGAAATCATCAATATTGGTACCGGCGAAGAGATCACCATGAAACATCTGCTTGAAAGACTCATCGCTGAAATGAAAAGTGAACTAAAGATCAATTACCTCGAAGACCGGCCGGCAGACGTGCCAAGGCTTTGGGTAAATCCTTCGAAATTCAGAAAAATAACCAATTTTAAATCCGCTTACACTTTTGAGCAAGGTTTAACTGAAACAATTAATTATTACAAACAACTTTCAATCGGTAAAAGCCTGATCAGCGAGATCGCGGTTAAAAACTGGGAGCGCTGAAGCAGATCATCCCGATAGCTATCGGGACGCTTCAGTGCTAGCGAGTGATGAAGCTGATCGCGTATCGTTTCGCAAAATATATAAAATAGTATTCATAGTAATTTAACAAAATGAAAATTCCAGTTGCAAAACCCTACTTAGGGAAAGAAGAGGCGCAAAGTGCCTATGACACCATCCTGACAAACTGGGTCACACAAGGACCGCGCGTGCAGGAACTTGAAGAGAAATTTGCTTTGTACACCGGCGCAAAATACGCGGTGGCCTTGTCAAATTGCACCACCGCTTTACACCTGTCGATGATCGTGGCTGGAATAAAAGAAGGCGACGAGGTGATCTGTCCTTCTATGAGCTATATCGCCACAGCCAACTCCATCATGTATGTGGGCGCAAAACCTGTTTTTGCAGAGGTTGAGTCGGAGACATTTAACATTGACGTAAAACACGCTGAAAAATTAATTACCCCTAAAACCAAAGCTATTCTAATTGTGCACCAGGTTGGGCTACCGGCCGACATCGACGCGTTTAAAGGTCTGTGCGACAAACACAATCTAACGCTGATAGAAGATGCTGCCTGCGCAGCCGGATCGGGTTACAAGGGTAAAAAGATCGGCTCGCACAGCGACCTTGTCTGTTTTTCGTTTCATCCACGCAAGGTGATTACCACCGGCGATGGGGGCATGATCACCACAAACAATGAAGCCTATTATAACCGTTTGAAATTGTTACGCCAGCACGGCATGTCGGTGAATGACAGGGTGCGGCATACCTCTACAACAGTAATCAATGAAGACCACCTTGAAGTGGGATACAACTACCGGTTGACTGATATCCAGGCGGCCGTAGGAATTAAACAACTCGAACGCCTAGACTGGATCATTGCGGAAAGGAGAAAAATTGCTGAACAATACAATGCAGTTTTTAAGGATTACGATTTCATCAGGCTTCCGGCCCAACCCGAAAATTATTTCACAAACTGGCAATCCTATATTTTATACCTGAAAGACAATTCGCCTGTAAAAAGAAATGACCTCATGCAGTTATTGTTAGACCGTGGCATTTCCACCCGTCGTGGTGTTATGACTTCGCACCGCGAAACGGCATACAAAAATCACAAACTGGTTGCTCCTCTAACGGTTTCTGAAAACGCCTGCGACAATAGCATTGTGATTCCGCTGTATGTGCCAATGAGCAAAGAAGAAGTTGATTATGTCATCGATAACATCAGGGAAGTATTGTCCGGTAAAGACAGGACATTCATCAAATAAATTGATACGTTTGTTTTTAACTAGCTTGCTTGTGCAATTATTATAACACTTTCTGTTTTATATTTTCGTCACCACAAAACATAGTAGACACTCATCTGCAAATCTTATCACGTTCGGATTATTTGGAGTACTGATGGATAGGCAATGTTATTGTGACACGCCGGAGTCATTCATGAACGGGAATGGAAATGATTCCGCACGACTGATGCCTGTGATTTTACCGGTTAGCTTTTTGAGACTGTTTTTCACGAGGTTTTGCAATAAAATCTATGTTAATTCAACTTGCAGTTTTTTTGTACTAAACAATGTCTTTTAACGGTAATTTTTTACTTACTAATAATTTCAGTTGCTTTAATTTCGTAAATGGGCCTAATATTTTATTTACTATACTCTTAGAAAGTATTATACATATCAGCATTGAGGAAACGACTGATACTAGTAATATAAGGTATCCTGGTGAGTTTACTAAATAATTATTGATTGGAAATACAAAAAACATATGTAATAAAAATATATTCAATGTGTTTTCCCCAAGATAGGTTAACCTAAACTTCTTGTGTGGTACTAGAAATAACAAACCAAATGAAATTAAAAGTGAGCTCAAAAAACCAAATACTCGAAGAGGAAAAAAATAGACAATTGTGTGCTCATAATTAGAGTAAGGTGTATACGCGAGAAAAATCAAGCCGGTGAGTTTATCGAAAAAAAATGAAAGTAAAAATATTGCAAATATTCCCGTCAATGATAAACAAATGAAGTAAAACTTGTATTTTGAATATCTATTCAGCAACATTAATAAATCAGAACAATAGTAACCAAGAATAAATATTGGAAAAAAATAAATGATTCTGTAGAGTGCAAGAAATGTATTAAATTCATCGAAGAAACCTATTGTAAAAGATAAGATAATCGTAGCAAAAAATGAGTATTTCTTGTTAAAAAAATTGATGTACGGTATTGAAACTCTCCAAAATATCAATCCTAATAAATACCAGTATGGATAAGTTGGGTAAAATATGTTTAGTGAGCCATCTCCAAAACCTGTCAACTTTGTAAAAAAATAATTGAGTATCTGAAAAACTAAATAAGGATAAAGAACATTTTCAATTTCTGATGGGCGTTGAGATTTAATGCTTTTCGAAAAATAACCCGAAATAAAAATGAAAATGGGCATGTGAAAAGAATATATGACATTGGTAATTGCCCTAACTAAGGGAACATTTGGATGTAAATTACCAAAATGCCCCAACACAACAAAGAAAATCAAAATAGTTTTCAAGTTATCAAAATATGTATCTCTGGCTTTATTCTGCATTCTTCATTAAATTTACAATAAACAACAGACTCAGCGAAAATCGCCGGTTCGAATTTAAAGATAGTAAAAATGACTGATTCGTTGAAAGTCTGCCTTTCATTGCTGGTTTTTGCACAACGAATATAAACACCTCACATCAGACACTATTACACCCGAACTAAAAAGCCACTCTGAGAGTACCATAAAAAGATAGGTGTTACCTAACAGCTATTTTGACAAGAATATTGGATGCTATACCCGGATGGCAACAGGCACATGCAATTCAACCAACATCTAAACAAATACCTTAACCCAAATTGACATTAATTAGTTAATAATTATTTATGAAAAGTAAATGTTTTCAATGATTTGTTGTACTATTGCATAGTTGTTAATATTAATAACTATGCCTTACATAGTAGAACAAAAAATAACGGATAATATTTATCTGTATAAACTTGAAAATTATTGAGAGAAAGAAAAGAAACTAACCAGGCAAAAGCTGGTTTACCTGGCGATTCCGCTAAATGATAAGAGATTTTATAAATAATCATCAATTTGCCTTAAAATGGCTTGGCATTGCTTTTCTAATTAAGCTTGGCCTCTTTGTTTATTTTGCGATTAACTTTTATAAAAACACACCAGCTGATCTGGTAAGTAATTTTATCTTTATTTATTCAGGGGACACTACAGGATATTATGAACCCATGGATTCTTTTGTAAACGGAACCGGTTATGATTCCTTTTGCAGGATGCCGGGGATGCTGCCGATCTATTATGTGCTTCGCCTGATCTTTTCAGCCTTGTGGGCAAAAACGTGGATGATCGTGCTGCAGTTTGTTACCAGTACAGTTTCTGTTTATGTGCTTGCCCTTATCGCAAAAACTGTATTTAAAAAAGACAGGGTCTTTTATATCACTTTTTTTCTATACGCATTCAGTTCTTTTGTTTCTATCTGGGACCATAAAGGATATGCAGATAGCTTTTCAACCTCATTCCTGATCTACTCTTTTTATTTTCTGCTCATTTCGAAATCAAGGCGGCAAAATAGCAATTTATTGATCAGCAGTTTATTTATCACCTGGGCAGTTTTTATCAGGCCCATAGTAGGCATTGCGATTCCGCTGTTTGTATTGTTCTATTTGTTCGATCTTAAGAATTTAAAACAAACGTTCAAAACATGTTTCCTGTTCTCGCTGCCCATCGTGTTTTTTCTTTTCTTATGGGCGCAGCGTAACTACGCGCAAACTGGTAAAATAATCCTATTACAGGGGCCGCTCTCAGAATGTTTCCCGGGCTTGACTCCCGAATTGTTAAGCATCCGCGACCTTGTCGTGAGCTGGGGAGGTGACACACAACCCTGGGCAAAGGGTTCTGACGGGGAGTGGTTCTTTCAAAAAAAAACTGCGGCTGCCGAACCAGAATCAAAAGGCATTTATACTGCGGCTTACAACCTCGACTCACTGATAAAACTCAGAGAGATCTTTCTTTTGACCTTTAAAGATTCACTGCCACCGGCACAAAAACTTGATTACAAAAATTACGTGAACAACAAAACAAAAATTTACGTGGAAAGTTACAGGCAAGAACACACTTTTAAATATTATTTTCTTAATAAATTTGTGCTTGTAAAACGTTTTGTATTCCCTTCGCGCTTAGACGGACTTCCTTTTCCCAAACTCAGTGAAATGTCGTTGTTGCAAAAGTTGATCAAAGGAGGATACCTCATTCTTTTGTTATTGGTGAGCGTGTTCGGGTTGCTCGGCTCTTTTATCGCTTTTTACCGGAAAAGTTTCCTGCCGGTGATTCCCCTTGCATTTATTCTTATTCTCAGTGTGGGCATGGGCTATGTTGAACAACGGTATTTTGTACCGGTGTATAGCTTTTTTGTGATACTGAGCGCGGTAACTGTAGATTGGGCCACGACATTTTCAAGGAACAGGCGCAGCCAGAGCAAGCCGTGATCCCGCAATACCCTGTTGTAAAGAAATGCCATCGACCCTGGAAAAATCCATTCGCGCCCAAGGCTGCCGATTTTTAAGGAGTGGGCATTTCGAACCACTACAAAGCATTTACAAATAATAGAAGTACAACTAAACCCATAATATACTGTAGAAGGCGAAGGATAACCTGTCCCGCTCCTGCAGCGGGAAGCCAAACTATCTGCATTAACTGGGTTGATCCCAACCGATACTTATCGGGAAGAAAATCACCAATTGGATGAACGTTACTACAAACCAAATCGTTGATTTTCTTACAGCGTTCATTCATTTGAGTTTTCTAATGAATAATCTGGAATAAAAAATCCGGTTCACAAACCGGATCAAATCTTATTTTATGTAATGAGTTGAGTAGTCTATTGAGTTTTTAGCTGATTGTAATCTCCAACAATTTTTTCAGCTGTTTTTTTCCAGGTGTATTCTGCCAGCACCTTGTTTTTAAAATTTGCGGCCAGTGTTTCTTTTAAAGTGTCATCTATCAGAAAGGTTCTCAGGGCTTCCTTTAGCTCTCCGTCTGCGGGCTTGATAAGTAGGCCATCCACGTTGTTTTTCATCACATCATTAACCGGTATGGTGTCGGGAGCAATGATGCCCTTGCCCATGGCCCCGTATTCAAATATTTTTACCGGCGACCCGTACCAGTTTGATTTTGCCATCACACAAATATCCATCAGGTCTATCCAGGTAAAAACCTCGTTGTGGGGTCTGCTGCCGGCAAACAAAATCCTTTCTTCCATTTTTTCATGGCGGCTCAGCTCTTTGAGTTCGTTTAAAATGATGCCATCGCCAACAATCAGTAATACCGCTTCAGGGAATTCTTTGGCAATACTGCTAAAAGCCCGTATCAGGATATCAACGCCATGATAGGGAAAAATAGAGCCTACAAAACCAATGATCTTTTTATTGTGAAGCCTGAACTCATTCATGAGGTTATTCCTGGTGGCAAGATCCACTTTCAGGTAGCCAGGGTTCACTGAATTTGGAACCACTCTGATCTTTTCAGCCTGACTGGTAAAAGAAGAGTAATAATCTTTGAGCGCGCTCGAAACCACGTATACCAGATCGGGTGACTGCACCTGCATTTTTTCGGAATACCTGGCCTTCCTGATCAGTAAGGTTCTAGCCTGTTCAAACTCTCTTACCTCATCTATAAAAGGCGCGTTCAGTTCCATAAAGTGAGTGATACCTTTGGCCCTCACTGTCCTTACACCGGATAACTGCAGATAAGCGCCCCGTTCATATACAAAGTCAGGCTTTATCTCATCAATTTTTCTTGCAAGCAGACCAGCCGCCAGTTCATCTGTTCTCAGGAGCTGAATCTCTTTAAGGGTTCTCCAGATTATTCCCGGAATAAACCGTTTAATCAGGGTCCTCAGTGGCGAGGGCTTAACGATGCCTCCTCCGCCAGTTGTGCTAGCACTTAATTCGTCACCCAGGATCACTGGGTAAACCTCATGTCCCAGCGCTTTGATCGCAGAAATGGTCTCCCGCATGTGAGTTCCAGGTCCACTGTGGGCTTTTAACCTTAGCTGGGGATGCGATGAATAATAAATTATTTTCATGATCAGCTGTTAACCACCTTTAACAGATTTTTAGTAACGGCATCAAAAGAATATTTTTCGATGGAAGCGCCTGAAGGTTTTAAACGATCGGCTAATGAAAGCACATTGTACAGGTCTTCTTTTTGTTTTAAATGATAACCAAGACCCTCATTCACAATTTTATCTGATACCACACCAGGGGGCCCAACATACAGGTAAGGTTTCTGATAGGGCAGGAATTCGAAAAATTTACTGGTAACATAATTTTTATTGTGTTCCGACAACAGGATAAGAATAAAGTCGCTCGACCTTGCAATTTTAAAAACACCATCGCCAATAGAATCTGAAAATTTAACAACATCAAGGTTTTCACTGAAAATAGTTTCCTGTTCTTTCTGATAAGTGTAAAACGAGAGTTCCATCGCCAGGCCAGGGTCTTTATGTTTTACATAAGCAATAGCCTCGTTCAGGAACCTGAGATAGTATTCGACACCAAGGTATACCGTACCTGCATAGATAATTTTAATTCTACCACGACTGCCATCGCCAGACGTTTCCGGAATTACATCATCGGGATCGAAAGCATGCGGAAGTTCAATGAATTCAGCCAGACGCTTTTCTGAGCCCGTGTAGGTATTTTTAATTTCCTGAAGCAGAACCGGATTTGGCGCGCACACATAATCCACATGTTCAAAAACGTAATTTTGTTTTTTAATTTCAAAATTTTTTCTGGCCGGAGATAAAGTTTGCATGCCGTAATTTTGCGCTTCCAACCAGGGGTCACGGTAATCGGCAACGATCCTCAGATTTTTGAAATCTTTCTTCAACATCGCAGTGTAATATAAAAGATTAAAAGGTGTGCCTGTTACAAACACTGTGTTTATTTTGTCTTTTTTTATTACGTCTTTCGCTATGGAGATGAATTTTTCCTGTACACCAATCGCCTTGTCGAAAATAGTGCCCCTGTATAAAGCCTTTAATAAAAGTTTTGCAATCCTGATCCTGAAAAAACGCAAGGGGGAATTATAATCATTGAGCCACCTTTCGAGTAAATTGCCCGCACAGTAATATAGTTTTATCTTCGACAATTCCTCCGGGCTGATCCAAGCAATCTTTTGCGAATATTCAACGGGCGTGGTAGCAATCACAGAAACAGAATGTCCGAGCTTTAAAAAACTCTTGGAAATTTTAGCCCATCGGCGACCGCCAATGCTATTATTGGGTGGAAAGTCCCAGCAAACTACAAGAAAATTCTGCTTTACCACTAATTAAACGCGTTTAATGTGTTTGCAAGGTACGTCATTTGTTCATTTGTCAATTCAGGAAACATGGGGATCGACAATATTTTTTTTGTTTCGGCGAAGGCCACCGGGAAATCAGACGGCTTGTGGCCCATCGATTCATAGGCTTTTAAGAAAGGCAATGCTGTTGGATAATGAATCGCGGTCTCAATTCCCTTGTCGCCGAGGTACTGTTTTAATTCATCGCGTTTTTGATGTCTTATAACGTAAAGGTGAAAAACGTGTTTCGCGTTTTTGTTCACCACCGGGCAGGTATATTTATTTTTGTCGACTAAGGCCGTTAAGTTCGTTGAATTGGCTATGCGTTTGTTATTCCATTCGCTAAGGTATTTCAGTTTCACCGACAGCACAGCTCCATGAATGCCATCCATTCTTGAGTTTCTTCCCTCTATCATGTGGTTGTGTTTTTGCAGCTGACCGTGATTGGCAATCATCCGGCACTTCGCAGCCAGTTCCTCCGAATTGGTGGCAATGCAGCCGGCATCGCCATATGCTCCAAGGTTTTTGCCGGGATAAAAACTAAAGGAAGCAGCGTGTCCGAAAGTACCAACCATTTTACCATTAAACGCGGCTTCATGCGATTGTGCGCAATCTTCTATTACTTTTAGTTTGTGCTTCTCAGCCAGGCTCATAATCGCCTCCATGTTCAGGGCGTTACCATACAAATGAACCGGTATGATGGCTTTTGTTTTTTCGTTGATCTTCGCTTCAATTTGATCGATGTCCATCAACAAGGTATCTTCGCAAACATCCACAAAAACTGGCCTGGCGCCTATCCTGCCAACAGCTTCCGAGGTCGAGATCCAGGAGAGTGCGGGAACAATTACTTCATCACCGCGGCCAATATTAAAAGCTTCAAGCAAAATCTCTATGGAATCAGTTCCGTTGGCGCATGACACCACATGATTTAAATTCAGGAAAGAAGCGAATTCGCGTTCAAAGCCGGTAACGAACTTGTTGGAACTTCCGCCTATAAAAGCCGTTTCTTCCATCACCTGCGACATGGCGCCGTCTATTTCTCTTTTTATGGTTTGGTATTGCGCTTTAAGATCAACAAAAGGTATTTTCATTATTTTTTATTTTATAGATTTTTGATTTTTTTTGCCGGATTGCCGGCGTATATGCCCGGTTCACTGATATTTTTTGTGACAACAGCCCCGGCGCCAATCACTACACGGTCGCAAATTGAAACCGGAAGAATCGTAGCGTTTGATCCTATCGATACGTGGTTCCCAATGCGGGTGCTTTTCCAGAGATCTTTATTGCCCATGGCTGGCCCGCCCTGCGAAAAAAGATCATTGATGAACATGACCCCGTGACCGATAAAACAGTCGTCGCCGATGTTCACAAGTTCGCAAACAAAAGTGTGTGACTGGATCTTACAGCGTTGCCCTATCACCACATCTTTTTGTATTTCAACAAAAGGGCCTATAAAAGTTTCGTTGCCTATACTGCAGCCATAAATATTTACCGGCTCAACGATTTTTACATTTTCGCCGAAACTTACATTTTTAATTGCAGCCTGAAAAACTATTGGTTGGTTGTTCATTTTGATTTTAAAGAATTATACATTTTTTCAATGGCGTCAACGCAGCGCATGCCCTCAAAACCTTCTACAGCACTGACGCTCACATTTTTATTTTCGAGCGTGCCAATAATTGTCTTAATTACTTTATCATGGTTAGAACTTGTTCCCTGGTATTTGCCATAAGCATTTGGCTTATCAGTGAATTCAATGCCTTCCTGCAAAGGATAACCTCTTACGTCCCAAAATTCTATTTTGTTCAGATACTGTCCGCCGATCTTAATAGTACCGAATTCGCCTACGATGGTGATGCTGCCCTCGTAGTTTTTGTTATAAACGCAGGTAGTCCAGTTAATGCTGCCCAGGGTACCTGAGGAAAATTTAAGCACAGCGCTCCCAGAATCTTCCGTTTGAATATTGTGATTTTGTGTTTCCATTATCGCCTTCACCTCAGTAACATCGCCGCACCACCAAACGAGCAGGTCAATAAAGTGACTGGCTTGTGTGAACAAAGCGCCACCTTCTTCGTTTTTTTTGCCTCTCCAGGGAGACTCGTCGTAATATCCCTGGTACCTGTTCCATAGGATGTCGCACTTGATCATAAAAATCTTGCCAAGCATGCCTTTATCGATTGCGTCTTTGGTGAGTTTTACGGGAACATTGTGCCGGTTCTGTTTTACAACCCAGAGCTTCACGTTATTCCTGTCAGCGGCTTCATTCATCCTTTTACAATCGGTCATGGTTAACGCCATAGGCTTTTCAACCAGCACATTAAAATGATGATTTGCTGCTTCTATCGCCATAGGCGCGTGTAGTGCGTGAGGCGTCACAATATTGATCACATCGGCTTTTATTTCCGAGAGCATTTTTTCGTAAGAAGTGTAATAGGGAATGTTCTGATACAGGGCCGACTGTTCAATGCATTTTTTTTCATCGATATCGCAGATCGCTACAATTTCAGCTTCTGGCTCGGCATCCAGAACAGCAATATGCCTTTTTCCAATACTGCCGCAACCAACAATTGCGAATTTTATTTTATTACTCATTTTTATACGGGATTTTAAATTAAATTTAATAGCTTTTTATATTCTGCCAGATAGTGTTTTTTTGCAAACATCATCTTTGCCTCACCCGACAAGCGTAGCTTTTCATCGAGTGTGGGCTTTGCCATCGTCGGTTTGAAAACTGAATCCAGGACTCCCCAGTTTTTTTCACGCGACAGTTCAGTATAATCACCGAGGTTTGACGAAATTATTACTTTTAGTCCGCTCGAAAGATACTCGGCATATTTTACCGGTGAAGCCACCTTATTGGTTTCCGAATTTTCCCTGATCAGCAATCCGTAATCGCCAATGATCAGGAATTCATGTACTTTATTCGAATCGAGGTGTTTTAGCATTACCTGCTCCGGAAACTGTTGCATTAACCTGTGGATACAGGAATCGGAAGGGGAGAAAAAAACAATTTTGTTTTTTTTATCACTTTTCAGGACTGGTTCAATAAATGACTGTGTGAGGTCGAATGACTGCCAGCCTGCCAGAGATCCCGAATAAATAAATACAGTATCATCGTCGCTGAGTTGCATTTCACTTCGTTTTTGCCTGATAGCCTCACCGGTGATCTGGTTGTTCACAAAACTTTCACTCAACGTGCAGGGAACCACGATGTGTTCCTGCCCAAGGTAACCGTAATTTTTTTTCCATAAGCTCACCAGCGCGCGGGAAACAGAAATTCTGAAATCCGAAAGTTGTATGACCTCTTTTTCAAAAGCAGCGATCTTACTCAACAGATACAGGTCATCGACCACATGATATTCGTTCCACTCCGAGGCAATGGCGCCGCGTCCGTCGTAAACAACCTTCCGGCACAAACCCCGGTCACGAACCACCAGAGCCAGCTTCGAGGCCATTACGCTTCTCGCAATCACTGTTTGTGGTTTATAAAGTCTGCATAACAAAAGCAACAAATAACTGGTACTCCTCCAATTAGACATTTTCGGAAACATTGGATAAACCAGCGCCTGGGGGTATTCGTTTTTTATAGATCGCCTGTTAAAAAAAAACCGCCTGAGTGAAATAAAAGACACCAGCCTCACTTTTTTATTACTGTTCTGCTGAAGAAATTTTACTACTTCAATTACCTGGGAAGAAAAAATTCCGGATGGCGCTTCGTTGTATGTAAGAAAAAAGGTCACGCCTTTTCGCTGATTATTTTCAAAATCCTTTCTGTGGCCCTGCCGTCCCAATATTTGGGAATGTGTCCTGTTTTGTAGCTGCCGTTTTCGATCTGAAAAATGTACTCCTTCACTGCGTTCAAATCAAAATTCAAAAGCGTGTTGGAGCCTTCGTCTATGGTAATAGGCCTTTCGGTTGCCGATCTCAATGTGAGACAGGGCTTTCTGACATAAGTCGCTTCTTCCTGGATGCCCCCGCTATCGGTCAAAATAAACGCGCATGCACTCACCAGCTTCTGGAAAGCAAAATAATCAAGGGGTGCGGTGCAGATCAGATTCTTATTGTTTAAAATTCTGGCTGTCAGGTTGAATTCGGCAGCCCTTCTGGTTGTTCTTGGATGAATGGGGAAAACAATTTTATATTTTTGTGAAATATAATCGATGAGTTCAAGCAGTTTTTCAAATGCCAACTTGCTATCAACGGTAGACGGCCGATGTATGGTCATTAATACAAAGGCGTTTTCTTGCACCCTTAGCTCATCGAGTATTCCCGATTTTTTTATCCCGGCCTGGTAGGCCATCAGGGTGTCTATCATGGTATTCCCTACCAGGTGAATTCCTGAAGGATTTCGCTTTTCATTTCTAAGGTTATTTTCGCCGCTTGGCTCTGTCACAAAGTGCAGGTCGGCCAAGTGATCGGTAATGATCCTGTTCTGTTCTTCGGGCATTGATTTGTCGAAACTTCTCAATCCCGCTTCTATATGTCCCAATTTAATGCCGCATTTGTTTGCGAATAAAGCGCCGGCAAGCGTTGAGTTAACGTCGCCCACCACCAAAAACAAGTCGGGTTTCCCGATCTTCTCAACCAGCTTTTCAAGTCCAACCATTATTTCGGCGATCTGCCGGTTAGGCGAAACCGGAGAAATATTCAGATATTCGTCGGGCTGCAGGTCAAATTGTTTAAAAAAAATGTCCGCCATTTTTTCATCATAGTGCTGACCGGTATGGATCACCGAAATTTTGAGATGCGGATAATTTTTTGCGGCGCAGTATTTAAATTGCGTGATCTTAACAAAATTGGGACGGGTGCCTACAAGGATATAAATTTTCATCTTCTGGTTGTGATGCCTAGGTACTTCATAAAACTTTAATCCTTGAGCTGGTGATGTCCACCATGCCTTCTATGGTCGAAAATCTGGGTGATTGAATATCGCTTTCTGTAAAAACCAAACCAAAGTGTTCTTCAACTTCGGCAATGAGGGTAATAAATTCTATAGAATCCAGCAAACGGGCATCAACAAAGTTCATTGTAACAAGTGCCTGCCGACCGATACCTGCGAGCTTCTCCTTCTCCGAAAAAAAATTGATGATAAAATCCATGATCTCCTTTTCCATTTTTCCTAATTATTCGACACCGACGCAAGAAAATCGCTGTCCATTACCCCTTCACGCATCAGCACCTTTTTATCAACCATCACTGTGGCTTCCCTGATCACGTGATCGAGGTGAAAAGGCACATCGTTTTCACCCCCTATAGTTTTATTGGAACCAATCCCCAGGTGCACGGTACCAAATGTGCCTTCATCTTCAAGCATCGCGCCTGTTAACTCAGCCAACCCGTTTAAGCCAATACCAAACTCGGCAACCACCCTGCAGTTTGGGTCATTCACCCTGTCGAACAGGGCGCCAAGGATATCAGACTTCTCACCACTGATCTTGTTCACAAATCCATTGGCGATCTCCAGTCGAATGGGCGATTGCAGCAAACCAATTTCCCGGCAGGGTATGCTGCCGTCTATCACGGCGATGCCGCTAGTGAGGAATTCGTTGGGCGCAATATTGGTTTCAGCGTCTGGTGGTGATGCCAACAGCACATCCCCGTAACAAAAACCGGGGGCGGCATTCGCTGTTCTCCCTTTTACATTCATTTTCAGATCAGTGCCAAGCCTTGTTGTAACGCTGACCTCCGTCGCCTCGGTCAATAGCTGCGCTATTTTTTCCGAAAGCGGCTTAAAACTCCTGAAGTCTGCCAGCAGAGCTTTGCTGCTCATGACGTTATCAGAATAATCGGGCAGACTAAAATACTTTACCCGGTTCGCATTGGCATTTAACCGGGCTTTGGTATGGGCCATCGACATTTTTGTGATACAAAAAACAATGGTAGCAGCAAACATTTTTGCAGCTACTTCCGCCGCGGGTTCCTGGCCATGCATTTTAAATTCTTCAATGATGTCGTGTTCTACATTGCTACAGGTGTTCAGCGCTTCACTTTTTAATATTTCGCCCAGGCTTGCAGTGGATGGATTGCTGATAATGTAAACCCTGTCATCGGAACCAAGTCTCCCGCAGTTGAACAATAGCGCCCTGGCACCCTCTGAAATCGAAGGATTTATTTTTTCGTTACTTTGTGGCATCAATTAGTTTTTTTATTTCAATGATGCCGCTCTTTATTCTGTCCATAGTTTCAGTTCCAATTGAAATCCTGATAAAACCATCGCAGGATCTGCCGTAGCCACTGCCGGGCACTGTGCTGATGTGTTTTTCATTCAGCAGCTGTGTGCAGAACGCTTCGGAACTCAGCCGTGTGGGCTGTATGGAAACGAATAAATAAAATGTCGCGGTACCCGGTAACACTGTCATGCCGAGTTCAATAATAAACTCAAGCACCGCTTTGCGTTTTTCCACCACGGCAAGAATCTGCGGTTTTGTTATTTTAATTATTTCGTCGAAGTGTTTCGTGATATAATACTGAAGAATGGATGGCGGGCAGGTAATGAGATGCTGATTGAGCTTCAGGATCTGGTCGGTGAGCCGTTCATTGGTGACAATATAACCCAGGCGCCAGCCCGAAATACCGTAATTTTTGGAAATAGAATTAACGATGATAGAATGTGAAAATGTCCTATCAAGATTCCCGAGAGAAATAAACTGTTGGTCTTTAGAGGTAAAATCACTATAGGCTTCATCCGACAGTATAAACAAATTGTATTGGATTGCGAGTTTGTTAAGGTGTGATAATTCTTCTATTGTAAACAGCTTACCCGTTGGATTGTTAGGACTGTTGATTATAATCACCTTGGTGCGATTGGTAATAAACTTTTCGAAATCAAAAATGCTCTCGTGATAAGGAATCTGAACCGGCACGCCATAACACAATTTTACCTGTTCAGGATAACTCACCCATGCCGGTTCGTGAATAATCACTTCATCTCCCGGGTTAAGAAGCGCCATCAAAGCCATATGGATGGCGATCTTCGACCCGGCTGTTACTACGATCTCTTTGTCGGGGTCAAAACCAAACTCAAAATGTCTTTCAAAATATTTTTTAAGGTTTTGCCTTAATTCAGGCGTCCCGCGTGAATGTGTGTAATGATAAATCGCCGGTACCGAAAGATCATCAAATGGAAAAAGCGGGATGTCGAAAAAAGCCTCTCCAAGCGACAGAACGGTGATGTCTTTGCCTTGCTGCAGCTGTTCATAAACCAGATTGTTGTAACGTATCGATACAGCCTGTATGCTGTTTTCAACAACAGTTGAAGCTTTAAAAAAACCCGGATTGTTTTTTACACTCACTCGTTTTGTTTCCTTGCTTGTGCGGATCTTTTCTTCAAGCCAGGTCCTTATTTTATTCTTCTGTATTTTATTGCTGGAGGTTTTTGGAAAATCAGGCAATTCAAACACAAACGAAGGAATCTGATTGGAAGAAAGTTTTAACCGGCATAGTTCGTTGATCTTTGCTGAAACACTGTTAAGGCTTGCGCTTTCCCGCAGTTTTACCACAGCCACTATCTCCTCTCCGCTTATTTTATCCGGTACCCCAACAACAGCACATTCTACAACCCCTTCTACACTGTGGATCACATCCTCTATCGCTTTTGGACTAATATTAATTCCCCCGCGTATGATCAAATCTTTTTTCCTTCCTGTAACATAAAGGTTATTGTTTTCATCGAGGCGACCGATATCGCCTGTAGAAAAGGGATTGGCAGTCTCTTTTAATAAAGGATCGTCCACGTTGAAATAACCTTTCATCAGGCTTGGGGTGTCAATCACAATTTCTCCTTCATCGCCAATTGGCAGCGGCTGGTTATCGGCATCTACAATTTTAATTTGCAAACCGTTTATTACCCGCCCCACACTGCCAGCAACCCGTTTTTCAGCGGGCCTGTCTGTTGTCAGGAAAAGTGTTTCCGACAGCGCATAGTTTTCTACCAGCGGGATGCCATACTTGTTCTCAAATTTTTTACGCACAGGCTCACTGAGCGGAGCCGTGCCAGTCAGTGCCAGTTTCACATGCTCCCTGCAATATGCGGTGCCAGTGTTACCACGGTCAAACTCATTCAATATGGAGATCACTGTTGGCACTATCCATAATGTATTGACTTTGTATTGGATGATCTTTTCCCAGAAATTAATGACGGCCCTGGCATCAAACACTGTGCCCAATACCACAGATGCGCCGGCTGTGAAGGGCAGCAGCATAAGGTTGTAGTAGCCGCCAAGGTAAGTCATGGCCATGTTATTGAAGAAAATATTTCCTTCAGTGATCCCAACCGTGTTGTTAAATAACACCGCGTTACTTACCAGGCTTTTCAACGAATGTATCACGCCTTTGGGATTGGAAGTAGTACCTGATGTGTAAATGATGATCAGGGGATCATCTTCCTGAGCGCCATCAAAGGGTATGATCATTTCTTTACCCTTAGTATTTTTAAGGTCAATACGATCTGTCCCCGCGTGAGCCTGGAGAATCGAAGCCTGGCTATCGAGCCTGAAGTTCAAAGTCAACCTGCTTTCTATTGTCGCGTTGTTAAAGCCGGGAAGCGTTGTGTCTGAAAACACGATGGCCCTGGCCTCACTGTGCCCGATAATATAATCTTTTTGTTCAGGCGACAAAACAGGATTAAGAGGTATAGAAACGATTCCGGAATAAAGGCAGGCAAAATATAATTTCACAAAATCAATTGAATTCTCAAGCGAAAAAACGATCTTGTCGCCCTTCTTTAGCCCTGTTTTTTGCAGCTGCCATGCAATGGCGAGGCTTTCTGCCTCAAGTTGTCCGAAAGTATAACTGACACCATTACCGGCATCGGTAATAAAGGTCTTCTCTTTAAGTTCAGAATTGATGGTATTTATCTTTTTAAAAGCGCCTGTCATTTCTGGTTTGATTTAATCATCCTGCCGGGATTGCCGACCATAGTAGCTCCCTCGGGCACGTCCGAAAATATCACCGTTCCCATCGAGAGATAAGAAAAATCTCCAATTTTTATTTTGTTGGCGATAGTTACGCCCGGGCCCAGCCAAACATTGTTGCCCACAATGGTGCTGCCCGAAATGGTCACGTTTGCCGTTACAAGGCAATTTTCACCAAGGTGAACGCCATGTGCCACCTGTACAAAATTATGTATTTTGGTATGCCGGCCAATAATGGTAGAGCCAAGCACTGCCCTGTCGATGCAATTGTTGTTACCGATCTCAACCCCACTTTTTATGACAACGTTGCCCAAATGCGGCATTAAAACGGGTTGCCCTTCTTTGTTCTTTTCGTACCCGAACCCGTAGTTACCAATCACATTGTTCGCGCCTATCACCACATTGTCTTCAATAACAGTATTTGGATAAATGATCGTGTTCTGCAGGATCCTTACATTGTTCCCGATCACACAATTCTCTTTGATGATCACCTGCGCGCCAATAAATGGTTTTGATCCGACTTTTACAGTCTCAGAGATCACCGCCTGTTCCGAAACAGAACTCTCCTGGTCCTGATTCCAGAAAAACCTGGTAAGCACGTCATTAAAATACTGCCGGGGATTCTCAACTATGATGTAGTTGCAATCTTTAAAATAAGCATTAAACTCAATGCCGGTTGGTATGATAATGGTTCCCGCGCTCACTGTGTTCAGCTGCGCGGTGTTTTTAGCGTTGCACCAGCAAAGAACGTCTTTGTCAGCGTTTGCGGGGTCGAGTTGCACAACACGATTTACACCAGCGTTTTCGTCGCCCACAAAACTGAGTGGTGGGAAAGCTGACAGAATATCTTTAAGGTTAATTGCCATCATTAAATGATCAGCCTGAGAACTTCAAAACACTCAGCAAATTCCACATTAATTTGGGTGCCACGCACTCTCGCCAATGATCTTAAAAAATCGACGTTGGCGTATGGCCTGTGCGCCTGCGATTGGTATTTGGCAAGGGCGTTGAATTTTTTCTGGAGGTGATGTTGCGACAATACAAAAAAAGCCGAAGTGTTAAAGTTCAGGTTATTCCAAGGCACTTCGTAACAAAAAATAGTTGCGTTTTTAAAAGCTCTTAATCCCTCCTGGGCAATGGTATGATGGTCCTGGTGGATGTCATGGAGCGAGGGAATGAAAACAATATCCGGATTCAGCTTCGCTCTCAGGTTGATCAGGTCCTGTAGAATTTCCTGGCGCTTGTAATTAAATGTCCTTACTTCGTAGTTATAAAGGATCAGGTTTTCGGCAGGTATCGACAGTTCCTTCGCCGCTTCTTTTATTTCAGTGATAAGAATGTCTTTCGGGAAATGCGTTTGTAACGACAGTTCGCAGGCAGAGAACGCCACGCAATAAACGTTATTGCCTTCTTCTATCAGCTTGGAAATGGTTCCGCCACATCCAAATTCTGCGTCATCGGTATGCGGCGCTAAAATTAAAACTGTTTTGCCTTTAAAATTCATACTTGTTGCAATTATTTAATTTTAAATTCTTCGGTTTAAGCGTAACGCTTGAACATACTTTCTATGGATTTCGCGTTATCAGTAAGGGAATAACCTGTAAGGTCAAAATGTGTATTGTAATTGGCCATTTCTTTGTTCTTCACCAGCCTGGCAAAAACATTATCAAGTTCATTCAGGCCGGCGTGAACACCCAACTGATTATCAACAACAAATTTGGGAGCGAGACCGTATATACTAAAAACCAGGAATGGGGTCTTTGAATAAATGATCTCGTAGAATTTGGTGGAAATATGATCAACCCCAACTCCCGGAATTGTCAGAAGCACATAATCAAAGTCCCTGAATAATTTAAAGAGCTCCGCAGCCGGCAGCTGGTTGTGAAAAGTTACATTGTCGGCGCCATACTTCGCGAAAGTACTTTTATGCTGGTGTTTGTCTGTGTATATGTCCAGGGTAATACTGTCCCGGTACTTCGCAATCACACGGGCGGTTTCCTCTATCAATTCCGGAATGTGATGGTAAATGGTTCCGTAAAGTATCAGTCTTAACTTTGCAGACTGAGTTTTTTTTTCCACTGTAATTTCTGTCGGGTCAAAAAAATGATGAAGTATTTTTATCTTGCTGCTGTATAGGGGATATTTATTGTCGAGATAGGTTTTCATCTCGAGGGTAGGCACTGTAATAATATCAGAATCTTTCACGGTATCACTTTCCATCATCGATTCGTAGCTGAGTCGCTTCGGGCTGATGTTGTGAAAGCCCCAGTTGGGTCCCCAGGTCCAGGGGTCACGCATATCATTGATTATAAAAATATCTTTAAACCATTTTTTTAGAAGTGTCACCTGATACATGGCGCCAAATGGTCCACCCGAACAGATCACATTTTTGATTTTATAGTTTGTGATAATCTGCCTCGCTTTCCTGTGCATCTGCCTTTTCCAGAGCATGGTCCTGTCTAAATAAGATCCTCTTGTTAACCAGGGTAATATACTGATCCAGAACCTGTACATCAGTTTTTCGAGCATGCTGTGCTCAAACCTTACCAGTACTTTAGGAAACATGGCAGAAACCTGGTACAGAATTATCCTGGGATTATTCTGAACGAGGTCGGTCCAGAGCGAATTTTGCCTGAACGGATTCTGTGCGCAGATCACATGCATGGTATATCCAAGCCTCGTCAATTCATCGGCGTGTTTTGCCCATCTTCGTCCGCCGATCCCGTTATAGGGCGGAAATACGTAGGAGACAAGGAGAATATGTTTTCCGGAATCTTCAGACAACATGTGCCCGGAACGGATTGAGGTGTTTATGGATTTGCAGTTTTTCCAAAATCCAGTTTCAGCATTCTTACCAGTTTAAAATAGCGGGCCCACAATGGCTTTTCAGTTTTAAATTCAAGGTGAGAGCGGGCTGGTTCCGTCATCATCTGATCAAATTCTTTTTCCTTTAACCCGAGCTTTTTGAGCACGTATTCCTTTTCGCTGCTTAAATCAGATTCATTGTAAAGTGGCTGTTCCAGGTCTTTAATGGCTGCTTCGCGGGTTATTTGCCCGCTGCAAATAAGGTTAGACAGGTGTGCCATTCTTTTATCAACATGAAAACGCACTGGCAGAATGTAAGCCTGATAAAATTTAGTGAACACAGACTCGTAGTGTTTGCCGCCATAGTCTCTCCATGCCAGCCTTTCAGCAATCAGCTTTTTTGCATCCTGTTTGTTATAAGGTATGTAATTCAGCACCTGGATCGACTCCAGTTTTAAAAACCAGTGGTAATACAATTTTTTGTAAAAGCTCATGTGAGGAAACGTACTTATTTTTTTTCCACTTCCGAATTTCGAATAAATGTCTTTTATGTTTTCCCAATCACTTTTATCAAAAACCCATCCTTTAGGCATCACCGCCTCAGTTGCGTAATTGAATCCGCTCAGTGTATAACGTATTTTGTACTTTTCGGCGATCTGGTAAATGGTGGATAAAATGGCATGGTCTGTTAACGCCTCAATATCAATAACGCCTGCCCTGATGTACGCCAGTTGCAACTCTTTAAACTCTTCCCAATTAATTACATGGGTCTGAAGTTCAAAGCCCAGCTTTTCGCAGATATTTCTAATGTTCTCGGTGGCCAACTCACTGTTCCAGCCGTTGTCAAAATGAACAACCAAAGGTTTTAATCCATTCTCCTTACCCCAATAGGCGAGGTAGGAACTGTCAACGCCGCCGCTGACGCCGATGATACAATTAAATTTTTTGTTGCCGCCTTTCAGTTTAATTTCAGAGATCTTTGAATCGATCCATTTTTTTTTCTCCTCCATGTTACCCAGTTTTGCCACCGAAAGGTCGTAATATTCACAATAGTTGCACACCCCTTCGTTGTTAAAGGTAATGTTTGTGACATGCCCGGTATCCAAAATACATCTCGCGCATTGTTTATATGCAGTACTCGTCATAAATTTTTTTCTTAAAGTTCAACAAGTTTATGTTTGTGAATATCAAAATCATCGTAGAAAAATCCCCGCTTCCCTTTCCATTCTTTTCGGTCAAGTGGATTTTCGTCCATGGCGAGCAATTCAGATACGCCTGAATCAACGCAGGCTTTCACATAGTCCCAACACCGTTCATTTTCCAACGAGTAATTCCTGCATTGATACCGCGACGCATCATACAGTGTGGTAGAGAAGATGGTCACATGATGGGAGCATCTGCTCAGAAGAAATTCAGTGTTGCAGTCAAGAATCGCCACATTGTCCAAATCGCCAATTGCATCGTAGGTTGACTTTTTTTCAGAAGGATGGAGCTTCACCACAACCGGAACATCGCTGTTTCTCCTTTTTAGATCCTGCGACAGCCACATGGCATACGCGATGAAATGTTCATGAAGAAAGGTCTGGGTTGTGATCAAAATAAAATCTCTGCCCTTTGTGAAATTCATAAATCGCTGCTCTTCCTCCTTTGAAACGATAGTATTGTTGCATTGGTAGCGGCCAATAACATCGATCTGATCTTTTCTGAACTCATAACCTGCCTCCAGAACGCCAGACCAATAACTGCTGTAAGTGAGAATTTTATCGGGAAACAACGCTCGTTTAGCAATTTCTTTTATCGCGGGCGGAAATACATAAAAAATATCTTCAGGCGCTATAAGCCCGTGCTGCAGTTCCACCGATTTTATTCCCTTGCGCCTTAAGGCGAGCATCATGCCCTCCCGGTGGTAGTGCTGATCAAAAAAACAAACTCTAAATTCCGCACCCGAAAGCAGCTTCCGCCAGAGCCGGTACTCATTAAAAAAATTATTAAAGGCTGAAGCGATATTCATTAATTCCACTTCTGAAAATGCGATTGCCACCCTGATCTTCGAAAAAGACTGCTGTATGGCTGCAATCATCCCGAGATCATCTTCTGTCAGTGCATCATGCTTAAGGGGATCCAATACACCATACCTGGACCCACCGCCAAGTTCAGAAGCCTTCTGATAGATAGTATAACATGTATTGTCTCCAAGTACCGGGATGATATTTCCGAAATAATACGAAATTTTTTCATGTGTATCGGAGTAACCTACCCTCCCGTTATCGAAGAGCAGATATTTCTTTTTTGTTTTACCAATCTTAACCAGTTCCTTTTCTGCGGCAACAAACGCTGCCCGGTTCTTTAAGCGTTTCAGAAATAGCAGGGTTTTAATTTTCAGTTTGCTTTTCAAAACCAGGTCCTGGCTCATGCCTTTGTTCACATAATCCACCTTTAGCCCATCTAAAACCACTTTGAGCAGGTTAAAGTCTCCACAGTCAAACACACGCATATCGTGTATCCTTGAATAAAACTGCTGTTTAAAGTCAGTGAACGAAAGTTCCATTAGGATCTGTCTGCTATTGTAAGCAGGTTGTTTTCCATTAAAAGTGGGACGTGCTCAGCGAAATCAAAGATCGATCTCTTTCTTATTTCTGCAATGCTTACCAGGTCTATCAGTCCATCTGCGTAAGCAAGGAGGTGCAGCCTGTTGTGCATGGATTCTCTCTTATAAAAGGGATCCACAAGGTTGGGGTATAAACCTCTTTTGCCCAACTGGGGCTCGCAGTAGGGTAAAGCGTTTACATAAAAATCATTCAGTTCCAGGGCTTTTACAAATTCTAAATATACGGCGATTGTTTCTTCCATCGCCGCGAAGGAGATAAAGCTTTTATTGTCGAGCGATGTGTGGTACTCTTTGTAACGCTGGTACATGCTTCTTGTTAGTGAACCCACTGGTAGGTTAAACCCGGGCGAACAGTACTGTCGCTCATCGCTACCGCCAATACTGAAAGGGATCACTTCGTTGGGCACATCACGGTATTTTAACACGTGTTCAGCGATCCGGTCACAGAGTGCATCGCCGCGCTTCGACCTTTTGTAAACAAAATTGCCTTTGTCGCCACAGCAGGTAAGAACATACCCGGCGGCAAGGTGTTTTGTTAAATGACCACCGAACCTGTGGAGGTAAGAAATTACCCCAATTGTTTCAGGCGCAAATAAAAAACGGTAGGTATATTTTCTTTTCGGAATCGCTGCAATTTTTTTATACAGGAAGGCCTGCACCAATGGCCCTGATAGTTCATTGTTAGCCATGCTGGGATGACACAAATAAGTGGAGAAAAGCACCTCTTCATCAGTTTCACCTTTTAAGACCGCTTCTCCGTATGTTAGGCTTCCATCTTCAAGCGTACTGTCAATTACCACCTGGTACTCACCGTCTTTTGGAAGAGACAAAAATTGCGTGTAACTGATACAAAAGCCCCAGGTCTCCTTGTAATAAGATGTAATATAAGGAATGGCCTCCGGTAGCTCCTCTATGTAATGCAGGTGTTCTGAAAGCTCGGAGTAGGTCATTTTTTTATTGATGGGCAGCGAGTAACTCACTACATGCAGATTGTTTAAACTGAAATCACAAACTTTTTTTCCGTTCGGGTCAACGATATATGCCGCCCTGATATTCCATTCCTTTGGAACCACCCAGTCGAAAACGCGGGTCCCGGTTTTTACTTCGGTTATTTCCAGCGGTACAATCTCGTTAATTATTTTCAACGATTCCCTTAAGCCGTTGCCGGTAATGCTGCGACAAATGGGCCAAAGGCGGTCAAAATAATTTTCTATTTCGGTTTGCAAGTTCATTACTGTTTTTGTCCTACAATTATAATTTCCTCGGCCAGGTGCGGCCAGAACGTACACATTAAATTTGTTTTCCAGTGTTTGAAATTGTTCCTGTGCCTCAGTTGCACGACCTTAAAACCAACGCTTTCAAACATTTTTTTAAGTTCGTGATCCCTGTATTCTTTAACATGCATCCAGCTATCCCAGATCATATACCTGCCGCTGGGATTGCAATACAAATTATACTCTTCGCCCATGTCGACGAATTTCTGCACTTCTTCGGTAATGGCTCCGCCCCTGAATAATTTTACTACCCTGTCTAAAGAACCTCCGTTTACAGTAGATAAATAAAAATATCCTCCCTTCTCCAGTTTATTATACACCTGCTCAAAAACAATCTGAGGTGGAAATCTGAGGTGGGCAATACAGTGGATAAGCGTGAAACAATCCACCTTTTCAGTGATAATCTTGTTAAAATCAGAAGTAAAAAACTCCCCGGGGAACACATTAATACCATTTGGCTTTGCCCAGGAGGTTCTGTTCTCAAAATCCCATGGGGCTTCGAGCGCGCAAACATTCTTGCCTTTCTGTTTCAGGGCAATTGAAATTTCTCCTCTTCCTGGTCCTAACTCGCAGTAATTATTTACGTTGAGATCGATCAGGTCTTTTAGTGTGTTTTCATAGCGGGTCACTTCTGAATTCATATTGTGGGTTTTTTAGTTAAACATATTCCATTTCAAAACATCATCCTCTTTGATCTCCTGCAACGAAATTTTACCGATTAGGTCCTTGTAAAATTTGGCACTGATACCATGAGCCGGCCTTTTCCACGTAAGATCAGAAGACTCTATGGTCTTCCCTTTCGCAATATCACGCGCTGCAACCAGGCTTCTGCGGGCATTGCGCCTTGCAGGCTCCTCGTCCTTTAATGATTCGAGCTTAAATGAACCGAGCAGCTCCGACGTAAACTTCCATCTGCGCCAGAATTCTTTCATGTCATTTTTATCCATCGCATGGTAATGATCGTTACCCGGGAGTGTTTTATCGTGTGTGAAGTGCTTTTCTATTACCGCCGCGCCGAGCAGAACAGAGGAATGAACAACTTCCATCGCCTGTGGCAATGTGTGGTCGCTGTATCCGGGTACGTGATGTGGAAACTTCTTTTTCAAATCGAGGATCATGCCGAGATTGGCATTTTGGTTGGGTGTTGGATAATTTAACACACAATGCATCAAACAAAGCCTGTTGCCGCTCTTTTCAATAATGTCGACCGCTTCCTGAACTTCCCACAAATTGGCTGCGCCGGTTGAAAGAATAATGGGTTTGTTGAATGAACACTGCAGCTCAATAAAATTAAAGTTGGTGATATCCGAAGATGAGATCTTGAAAACAGGCATCAGGTCATTCAGAAACATAGCACTCTCCACATCAAATGGCGTGCTCATGAACTCAATCCCCGCTTTGTCACAATGCACTTTAAGCGCTTCGTATTCCTTCTTCCAGAACTTATCATACTTTTTAAAAAGTTCAAACTGGCTCCTGGTAGGTTCCTTGTTAATGTCCCAGTAGTAAGGACTGTCTTTAGAAGCGATGGTTTCCGCCCTGTAAGTCTGAAATTTGATAGCGTGTGCGCCGCCTTCTGCCGCCTCGTCTATCAATCGTTTGGCCAGATCCATCGAGCCTTCGTGGTTAACACCGGCCTCGGCTATCACATATGGGGTCGTGATCACCGCCGGGTTGTAGTCTTTTAAAAAATCAGTGAGTTTCATCTTAGTTTTACTTTGTAGTTAATGTCATTATTCTGAGAATATCTCTACCAGGCGGTCCAGCCTCCCTCAACAAGCATGTTGTTACCAGTAACATAACTGGCAGCATCACTCAGGAGGTAGATCAACGCCGGCGCAACTTCGTGATTATAACTCATGCGCTGCATTGGACTAAATCCGGCGAAATTTTTTTCAAATTGTTCTTCATGGTTGTTCCACACACCGTGAGGTGTGATCATGTTTACCCTCACGCCGCTGGCCGCCCAGTAAGATGATAAGTACTGAGACAATGCGTCAACACCGCCCTTGCTCGCCGAATAAGCGGCCGGACAGCCCATTTTTGTTCCTTTATACAAATTTTGATTGGGAGCAACCACGCTGTATGTTGACGGAATGTTGACAATGGAACCGCTTCTTTTTTCGGCCATGTGAGAACCCAAAACCTGACACAATAAAAATGTTCCTTTCAGGTTCACTTCCACAACCTTGTCCCAATTCTCTTCACTCACACTTTCAAAGGGTTCAAAAATAAGGTGCGACTTGTTCTGATGTCCTGTTACCAAACCGTCAATCCGTCCAAAAACGGAAAGCACTTCTTCTTTTAATTTCAGAACCGATTGTTTATTTTCGACCGCAACTTCAAGGCCCAGGCACTTCACCTTATTTCTTTCTTCCAGCTTTGCCGCAAAGTTTTTTGGATCAGCGAGCCCGATATCAGCCGCAACCACGTGCCCGCCGAACTGCGCCACCGCTTCACAAAATGCGCGGCCGATCAGGCCACAGGCTCCCGAAATAACGATGACCTTGCCTGTTAAATCGAACTTCTCCTTAAAATTGATCTGCGAAGGATCTGTTGTTCTCATTATCATTTTATATATATTTTCTAAATACTGGTTTTATCGGTTCTCCTACCAGGTATTTTTCATACCCTTCTTCGAGCCCCTTTTTATAAATATTGCACGATGTGTCAATGGCACTCAAAATATGCTCAACATCTTTTTCGGTATGCGAAAAGTTCGGACAAAAAATACCCTGGAACAAAACACCGTGTTTTATCATTTCCTGGTGAAACAGCGTTCTGAGACCAAAAGAATTATTTCCTTCTTTGTCAAAATAGCCAAGAGATGCGTGCCAGTTAAATTGAAGGTTTTTTACTGAACCATCCAGGCCGTGGCTTTTAAAAATATCTTTAGAACCATCGATGAATTTCTGGCCCATAACTTGATTGTGTTTTACAACTTCGTTTTTCCGGAACTCATCCATTGTTGCGAGTGCGGCAGCAATACTTGAGGTTTCACCGCCGTGTGTTGTACTGATCAGAAACAGTTTTTCTTTGCCACTATTTCTGATGCCACCAAGTTCCATCACCTCTTTTTTCCCTGTTAAACAACAAAACGAAAATCCGTTGGCAATGCCTTTTCCCCAAGTGGTCATGTCGGGTACAACATTATATTTTTTCATGGAGCCGGGGAAATCTGTTTTGTATCCGGTGATCATCTCGTCCATGATCCAGAGCGCACCGTTTTTATGGGCAAGGTCAATGGCATCCTTTAAAAAATTTTCTGCCAACACGTTCATCTTTTCAGGTTCAGAAATTACGCAGGCGATCTGGCCGGGGTGTTTTTCGAAAAGTTCCTTTAGTGATTGCAGGTCGTCGGCTTTGAAACTAACCGTAAGATTACTGATGTCGCTAGGAATACCGCTTTTAAGATCGGTGCTTCCGATAAACCAATCGTCATAAGAATAAAAAGGGTGTTCCGCCGGACGTGCAACCAGCTTTCTCCCCGTAAATGCCCTGGCCAGCTTTACGGCCGCAGTAGTAACCACTGAACCGTTTTTTGCAAATTTGATCATGTCGTGGCTTCCCACCATTGATAAAAAACGTTCGGCTATTTCCCTTTCTATGACCGATGGCCTTGAGAAATTATTTCCCTTTTTTAACTCAGCAGCCACCCTCTCTATTACCGGCTCATAGGCGTGCCCTAAACTTACAGAGGCCAGGCCGCTCAAACATTCTATGTATTCATTTCCGTCTTCATCCCACACATGGCTGCCTTTTCCGTGAGTAATCGAGGCTGGCGAAAGCAATGGGAATTGGTCGTCGCCTTTGCTGTAAGTGTGCGCTCCCCCAGGTATGAGGTCGTGAATTTGGTTTCGGTACTGATTCGATTTTAAAAAATTGGTAATCTCTTTCATTGTATCTTTTTATCGTTTTGAATAGATTTTGTATAACCAGAGTTGATGACACTGTCTTTGTTGAGTTCCAGGATCCCTGGGTTTTTCGTTAAAAGGGCAATAACGTCATTCATGCCAAAACCGCTTATCGTATCAAATGAACAGATGATGGCTTCGGCGACTTTAAAATCATTTTCAGAATCCACTGAAAGCTTGTAATGATAATCCTCGCTATATTTTTTCCATCCACAGGAAAATTTACCTGAATTTTTTATGTAAGGTGTCACGTGTTCCCGTTCCGAAAGCAATTTGGCTTCTTTCCACGCGGTTTCAAGTGCGTTAAAGGAGAACACCTCAACATCAAATCCATCTTCTAAAAAATCGGGTTCGTTGTTGCTGTTCGAAAAATAGTCTTTTCCGGAACGGAGGTATTCGTTGATCACAAAATCAACCACAGTGTGATGGTGCAAGGGACAATCAGAAGTAAGACGAATGACATTTTTCGGATGATAAGGGCTTGCTGCCTTATAATACCTGTCCAGTACATCCCAGTCACTTCCACGGCTGCAGGCAATGCCCTTTTTTTCACAAAAAGCTGCAATTGCATCATCTTCAGGATTGGTGGTTGTGGCAATAACAATCCCATCAACTAATTTCGAAGGCTTAATCCTCTCTTGCTGGATCTCTAAAAGCGAGTGACCTTTTATCTCTTTCAGGACTTTACCCGGCAAACGGGTTGAACCCATCCTTGCCTGAATAATCAAAAGGTTGTTTAGTGCATTCTCCATATGTAGTATTCCGAAATTGGCATCCAGTCGGTATTGATACGGGTATCGGCGTAGTTCTTTTCAACATAACTTTCTGTGCCCACAAACTCCCTGTTGTATTGATCGGCTACTTTTTTTCCCGCATCAGACAATGTTGCCCTTAAAGAATTGTAATAGGCCGTGTCTTCTTTCAGAGGAGAATTTGCGGCTAATATCACCGCATTATACAACCAAAGGTTTTTAAATGCCGTATGTACGGTTTTAGAGATCACCGGCCGGTTGTCGGACCAAAGAACAAGACAACCTTCATTTTTAAGGTGTTCACGCAGCAAATCAAAAAATTCAATGGAATAGATGTTATTGCTGTAGGCAGTGGTAGTGCGCAAAGGATCCATTGAAATGATATCATACTTTTCATCAGAGTTTAGTAAAAACCTTCGACCATCCTCTACAATTATGTGAAGCTTTTTATGAGTGAGGATTTTTTCAATCTCAGGAACACCCATTAAATTGTCGATCAGTGTAGAATTAATCTCAACAAGGGTTACCTCTTTTACCTTGTCAGACATCAAATATGCCTCTACGTTGGTACCGGTTCCAAAGCCAATTACGAGCACCTTATCAGCGGTTTCAACAAACGACAAGGATTTAAAAACCTGGTACTGAAAAGAAAATCCTGGTCTGCCCCCATGCTGGCTGCCATTGATAAATGAGCGAATGGTGTCATGCGCCTGTTCGGTATTTACAATGCCTTCAATGCCTTCGGTTAAATGGAAGGTTGAGTTTTTATTTAGTTTGTTGTGCATCACCTTGTATAAATTTCCATGTGATGGAAAAAGCAGGAAAACGGTGACGCAGCCCACAAGAAAAGCAACGGCTTTTACGCTGCTCTTTTTATTATAAAGGCAAACAAAAAAGTAAAAGATGCACCCAAGTGCTCCCAAAAGCAAAAGGCTTTTTTCAGTGCCTATCAACGGGAGGATAAGAAAACTCATTAAAATGCCACCCAACACATTACCTATCACGTTAAAAAAGTAGGTCTTGGAAACACTTTTTGCCGAGTTGCCTAACTGATGGTACTGGATATCGGCAATTAATGGGAAACCAGCGCCCATACAAAAAGCCGGCACAAGAATAAAAAACGATGGCCAGATAAAAATATCCATGATCAGGAACCAGTTTAAGCCTACCAGTTTTAAATTCAAATTCGGGTGCAGATTCTGAGAAAACGAATAACGGCTGAACTTGGTGATAAACAACTCATTTTTTGAGAGCAGGTAAAAAGTCAGAATTGCCAGGATAGAATAGGCTGCAATATAGAATTGAAGCTTTGTAAACAGCCTGATCTTGTTATTCAGGTCAAAATTCTTTTTTCTCAGACTCATCCAGTAACTTCCTATTGCAATGCCAAACAGGTAAACAAACAGGATCGAGGAAAACGCGTAGGGCGAATCTTTCAGCAAAATCCCGGAGAGCCTGAACCAGATGATCTCATAACCGATTGCAATAAAACCCGACAGGAAAATGATGGTTGGCATAAAAGAAATAAATTTTCTTGAAACGTTGTCAGGCTCGTTGCCGGTAGCGGTGTCCTCGCTGTATAAACCCGCCTTTTCGATTTTTTTTCTGCTCATGATCCCAATCAAAACAGCCAACAGCAGGTTGATCACGGCCGCAATGTTAATTGAATTTTTGAGCCCGAACAAAGAAATAAAGACAAAGCTTGAAATCAAAGCGCCGAAAGCCGCCCCCAATGTATTTACAAAATACAGCAGGCTAATGGAAGAAAGGAAATAATTGTTTGACGACCTGTAAATGGAAGAAAGCAGGGGCAGTGTAGCACCCATACAAAACGTGGGCAGGCAAAGGAAAATGAAAATAAAAATTGCGGTATAAAAGTAGTTTACGCCTGCGGTTAACTCACCAAGGTAATTCAACGTATAAGGAGAAATAATCCCAAAAACACCGATTAACAGCTCAATATAACAGTACGCTGCAACCTGGTTCATTTTCGCGCTCAGCTTCTCGCCGATGAGTGCGCCTATTCCAAGACCGAGCATGTACAAACTCACAATTATTCCGGTGGATATGTAACCCAAACCGTAATGCAGGGTTAGCAATCTTTGCCAGGCCACCTGGTATATCAATGACGAGAAGCCAGAAAGAAAAAATATTACCAGCAAAATAAAATATAAGGCTTTTTGACTTTTCATAGTTTTTAAATTTATTTTTTCATCAGCTCAATGCTCACGTGCTGAAATACTTCCGACATGTTATTATAGGTGCGCGTAATTGTTTCTTTGTATTTGCATTCAAAACCAAAACGCTTATGCGTTTCATCCAGATCTTTGAGGTCATCAAATCGAAACGGATAATGATCGCCTGAGAAAGGTGAGTTCTCCCTGTAAATTCCATTCAGGGTATTTTTATCTAACAACTGTGCAGGCGCATGATTCGTGAATGCATCACTGGCCGAGGTTGGTGTATAAATAAAAAGTAAACCCCCTTTTTTCAATACCCGGTGAACTTCCTTTAAAAATACCTCGTAATCCGCCAGCGTCAAACAGTTACTTGAAAAGATATCGATGACAACATCCATACTCTCATCTTCAAACGGTATGTCGGTCATGCTGGCGCAAACTAAATTAGCGGTAGAGTGCCAGTAGTCGAGACGCATCTTTCCCAATTTTAATGATTCGTCGGAGAGATCCAGGCCATATGCGTCGTAACCTTCATGTGCCACCATCCACAAATTTGCGCAGGAGCCACAACCAGTTTCAAGAACCTTTACTTTTTTACGTTCTTCGGGCGGCAGGCTAAAAAGATTTCTGCCGAAAAAACGCAGCAGTTCTTCGTTAGGAAAAAGTCTTTGCGCTTTAAATCCTGCTGTTTTATATTTGTTGTTGTACCAGTCTTTCACGGTACCAATTTCTTCTTCTTTCATGAGTTAAAATTTATTTGGTTAATAATCAGAGACCTTAGTTGAGTAGCAAATCCTTTTTTGTAGAAACTGATACTTTTGTATTTATCATCACCCTGTGGGTTATTAATGTCATTTAAATTAAATCTTTTAAACCCGTTTTTCCATGCATACACCATCGCCTGATACATGGGATAGTGACTAACAGCCAGTCCGGCTTCTTCAGACAATGCTCTGTCGTTAACCCCTACTCCGTATTCAACCTCCGACAGACCGTTTAAATAAAGATTCGCGCTCGCAAGCTCTCCTTTATATTTTGCGACGGTCAGGTAGGCTTCTTTATTTTTGATCATTTCAAAATGAACATCCCAGGTCGATTGAGGGCGTGTTTTCCTTCCGGCCACGCGCTCATGAAAATCCTGGAAAGAGTAATACACTTCATCGGTAATATTTGTGTGATCGTAAATTACAGTCTCTAGGTTTTTTTCGCCCCAGTTGATGTAGGACTTAAACCGTTTCCTGATCACCCGCTTGATCAGCTCAGGTCCAAGCTCGAGGTTAACTATGGCCGAAATTTCAACATGATTGTTACTTATTTTGTCGTAAAAAAGGTTGGTAATCAAAGGGTCTTCATAAATATCGGCGGTTGAATAATTGCCTTCACTGCAGATCTGGTCGATCTGCTTTTTGAAAAGATTTAATGCGTCGTAAAAAACCGCTTCACCGGCATATTTACTGTTGAGGAAAACCTTTATCGGAAATTTAAAATAGGCAAGATTGTGGTCATTAATAGGATAAATGGCCGCATACAATAGGAAATCCGACAGGTATTTTACCACGAAGGTAAAGTTTCGCGGCTTATCGTAATAAGCCTGGTAATAGTCAACCTGTGCCGAAGTATACCGGTAATCAAAATGAACGTCATTGTAGATTGCACTTTTTTTAAAACTCTCATGTTCTTCTGATGTCAAATCATCGAAATACTTCAGTTCCGGTACATGATTTTTAAGCGCTAGATCATCCATGTTTTTTCAATAATTTGTTTTTGTATTTATCCATTTTGGATTTGTTCTTGGTCAGGTTGTCTTCATGCATTCTGTACCTGTACAATGGAAGGATAATGTTGTAAATATTGTGTTTTTTCAGAAAACGAATTCTGAGTTCCTCTTCTTCCCTGGCGTGGAACGATTCGTCGTAAAGTCCGATATCGATCAAAAGGTCTTTCCTGAACATGATGCCGCAGGCAATCGGTTTTTTTTCCGCGTTCACGTGTTCGAGGTGATTACCTCGTTCGTCAACAAGAAAATAATCGGTTGAGATAGCATCTAGCGCGTTATTCTCTGACAAAAATGTTTTCTGAACGAACAATAGGTCGTGCTGTATATAATCATCGGCGTCGATAAAAATAATAAACTGCCCCAGGGCTTTTTTTACGCCAAAGTTCCGTGCTGCCGACAAACCCGAATTCTTCTCAAGATTAAAAACCCTCACATCATTCTTGTAATTCTCAAGAATTTTGTCGGTGTTATCGGTACTGCAATCGTTTACTACGATGATCTCATATTCATTTTCATCTAATGACTGATCCATGCAACTTCTGATAGCCCTTTCAATATAACGATCGTAATTGTAGGCGGTTATAATTACTGAAACCATTTTCTTATGAATTTAATTCTTTACGTTTAAGATATGCCGAAATTTGCCTGCGATTCAGGATGAAAAGAACCATTACTGAAACAAAAAATAACGAGACCTTAACTACTACCCGGCTAAAATCTACGTAAGTTACACAGACCAAACTAAGTACAATTATCAACATTACCAAAAAATAATTTTTGAAATAAAGATGGGTTAACTGCTTCCTGATTCTTTTTATGAAAAGCCCTGAAAACCCCAGGAAAATGTATGCAACAGCGGTAGAATAAACAGTTGCAAGAATACCAAAATACGGTATGAAAATAATGTTGAGCACTACGTTCAGCATTGCGCCTGACAATGATATGAAAACTATGAATTTTGTTTTCTGCTGTATGATAAGGTTGTCAACCACCATCACGTAAAAAGGGCGATAAACCAGCGCAACGATCATCGGAAAAGCATAAATATAAGTGCTGCTCAAAGACTGGTTCCGGTACAAAAAAGCAAAAAGGTAATCTGCCCAAATGATCATGTTAACGGACATAAAAACTACCATGTTGATCCAGAATTTAAAAAGATCCGATACCTGTTTTTCATCTGGCCCTGACTCATTTTTAGTAATGGATTTAAAATACATTGGTGAAAACACGGTGTTGAGTGAATTGTTGACGGTTTGGCCGTAGTTGGTGTAATTATAGGCGATGTTGTAAGCCCCGATCTGTTCTATGGGTACTTTGAACAAAGACAAAAGTATCCGGTCGGAAGTTTCGAGTATATATCCCGAAAGATTGTGAAGGATAATTGAAGTCTGCGTTTTGATACGGTGTTTAAACTGCTGGAATGAAAAATTAAGCTGAATGCTGATGCGATTTTTCCTGAGGTAGATAAAATAAATGGACGAGGTGATCAGAGAATTGGCAAGATTGCCGATAAACCAGGCAATAAATCCCAGGTTCAGGCTGATGATAAGTACTAGCACTAATCCGTATTGAACACAAGTAGCTATAGAAGTAATTAAAAATAGTGTTTTGTGTTTGTCGTTGTACTGCAGGTGCCTGCTGCCAATTACTTTTACCGGGTCCAGGATCAGGTAAGGGATCAATAATGAACTGATGGTAATAGCCGCTTCGGATGGCGTGAGGTCATTGATAACAAATGCAAGCAATATGCCGGTGAATGGAACAAGGGCAATTAAATTCCAGACAACCTGGAAGCCGATGATCTTAGACCATTTTGCCTGGTAAGTTTCACGCTCATTGAAGTATGAGTTCTGATATTCTACCGTGAACCCTAGGTTAAAAATGAGGCTAACAAATGAATAAATCGAAAACAGGAGGCCGTATATCCCATAATCTCTTAAAGTGAGGTACGGCGTGATAACTGGCAAGGTAAAAAGCGATATCAGCGTAGGCAGATAGGCAGAATACAAATAAAATTGTGAGCTTGAAATAAATTTTTTAATCATACCGGTTACTCGCTGATTACCTGTTCCCGCACCGGAAAATTAATTAAAACACCCATTCCTTTTTTACTGTAAACAGCCATACTCCCGATTGCCGCGGCATTGGCGTTGGTATCGTACAACACCTTTTTCAGATCTTCAATACTGCCGCATCCACCGCAGGCTATAACGGGAATGTCAACTGCATTTAGAATCTGCCCGGTAGTTTCATAGTCGTAACCTTCCCAGGTGCCGTCTTTATCCACGCTGGTCAACATCAATTCCCCAACCCCAAGATCTTTGTCTAAATATACCGCGTATTCTACCAGTGATTCTTTTATTTTTTCGTTGTCGTATGAGTAAGGAGCCTTCACACCGAATAATTTCTTTTTGTAATCGATACAGGCAACCACTGCCTGGGCGCCATACTGTTCAACAACCTTCCTGATGACTCCCGGGTTTTGCTGGACCAGTGTATTCACCACTACCTTTTCAACGCCTATTTTATATAGCGTGGCGAAGTCTTCGAAAGTTTTTACGCCACCACCATACGCAAAAGGCATAAACGCTTCGCCCGCCATGTCGGCTATCTTGTCAAAATTTGGTCTTCTTTTTTGCCTGGTAGCGTTAATGTCAATTAATATCAGCTCGTCAACCTCCTTGTCGTTGTATATTTTTATAGCATTAACAGGGTCGCCAATGTAAGATGGGTTTTTAAACTTAATTGTTTTTACGAGCCCGGTGCCGTCGTATAGCAAACATGGTATAATGCGTTTCAGTGCCAATGTGCTTTAAAATTTAGTCCTGAGTTTGTGTAATTTTAAGAATTGCCGGTTCACTGAAAACACTTAATGATCTCTATAACTTCGCAAAGTTCTCCAATACCTTCATACCGAATTTGAGACTCTTTTCCGGATGGAACTGCGCCCCAAAAATATTTTCTTTGTTCACCATGCAGGTATATTCTATTCCGAAATTACTGGTGGCCAAAGATTGTTTTTCATCAAAACACTTAACGTAATAAGAATGCACAAAATAAAACCTGTTTTTACTTTTCATATCAATCAGCGCGTTGTCGTGCTTTACGTTGATGTAATTCCATCCCATGTTGGGCACTTTCAGTTTAAGCGCCGGGTCCGGGTTAAATTTCACGGTTTCGGCATCTATCCAACCAAGGCCGGATTTTTGACCCTCTTCACTTCTTTTTGTGAGCAATTGCATGCCCAGGCAAATCCCCAAAACCGGCACCTTTTCAACAAGCGCCTTCTGATTGAGTACAGCAATTAAGCCTGATTGCTCGAGATTACCCATGCCACCATCAAAAGCGCCCACTCCGGGCAATAGTAATTTTGATGCGCGCGAGATCAGTTCATGATTACCCGATACAACGACGTCTTTGACCCCGATTTTTTTGAACATGTTCGAAACCGATGCCAGGTTCCCAACACCGTAATCAACAATTACGATCATTTCTCATGCACTTAATAATATTTCTTTAGGTAAACGCACCCTGATGCATTGTCCGATGCTCTCCAGTAAAACCTCTATTTGCCTGTTATCCTTGCTTTCTACAACATAGCCTTCAATGCCTTTAAGCGCGCCGGAGTTTATTTTAATTTTGTCGCCCTCCTTGTAGGTTCTGTCTATTCCACCTGCTTCAAGATGATAACCAAGTTCCACCAGTTGTTTTAACCGGTTTATCTCTTCTTCCCGAATCGCAGCAATTTTGCCTTCGCTTCTTACAAAATTTACAACGCCTTTTGTCTGCAAAACTTTATCCTGTTCGGCCGTTGAAATCTTAACAAAAACATAACCGTTCAGCAGCGGCAGTTCAACCATTTTTTTTCTGTCACTCCACTGTCGCATGGTTTTTGTGATCGGAACGTAGGCTGCAATATTCTTAGAAAAAAGCAACTCACCGATTTTTTTTTCGGAACGTGAGTTCACATAGATCGCATGCCACCTTTTGTTTTCCATTAGTATTTATTTCTGTTGAGGCGTTTTCACAGCTTCGCCTCCTCAGTCACATCTGAGTCAAAATCGAACTACATAATGGCAGTTAAACAACAACCGCCAGATCAAACTACTTGCTCCATATCAGTAAAGGATGCATACCAGGCTCTTTGATCTTCGATAAATCAAATTCGTTTAAACCGTAATGCACGTACCTGATCTTTTTATCAATCTTCTTTTCAGCCTTTTCAATCTGTTCGATCAGAAAAGTTTTATTGAGGTTATCTCCGACCAAAACAAGGTCAATTATTTCTGTTGCCTGGCCTTTAGACATGTTGCCTACAAGGTAAACTTTTTCAAGATCGCCTATGCGTTGCAAAACATAATCTACCACATATTCCAACCCCACCATTTTCATGATGATGCGGTTGATGTCTTTAAAAAGCGGGTGCTTGGTATTAACTGTAAAAAGTTTTTTGTTGCCCTCGGCAAACGATTCCAGGAAGCCTGCTTTTTCAAACTTATTCAGCTCTATTCTGATGGCATTTGTAGACTCACCAAATTCGTCTTCAAGGTTCCTGAGATAGGCTGTGTTTTTACTGTTCAAAAAAAACTTGAGCAGCAACTTAATCCTGGTTTTTGAAGATATAAGTGTTTCTATCATATTTGAGTAATAAAAGTACTCAATCTGTGACAAATATCGTAAATATTACCTTAAAATACAAATGCTGAAATCAGAAATCAGAGCACTAAAATAATGCTAACCTCTTAGCCTTAAGCTTTTGACGAGGTTTTCCCATAGCCTTTTCCATACCCGTATCCATAACCATAACCATAACTATAGCCGTAGCCCTGGTAGTAGTATTTTTTACCTGCTCTCGAAACACCATTGAGAAGCAGCAGTACGTTCTTAAGTTTATTGGCTTCAATTACGTTCTCAATAAAGTTGATCACTTTTTTTGAGCTGCTTTTGGTATTTAATACAAAGATGGAGGCGTCAACCTGTTGTATCAGGTAAAGTGAATCCGATAAAAGTCCTGCAGGAGGGGTATCGATGATCACATAGTCAAAGTCGATTTTGGCGCGGTCGATGATCTCCTTCATTTTGTTGGAAAGCACAAACTCTGAAGGGTTGGGCGGAATTGGCCCCGAGTAGATACAATAAAGGTTTGGAATGTGTGTTTCAGATATGATCTCTTCATAACTGTTTTGGCCGGTAATGCAGGTGGTAATGCCTATGGTTTGAGGTAAAAGGCCGAATCGCCTGTAAACCCTGGGCTTGTGCAAATCGAGCTCAATTAACACTGTCTTTTTTCCGCTCTTTGCTAAAATTGCGGCAAGGTTCGAACTTGTAAAGGTTTTTCCTTCGCCAGGCAGGTATGAGGTAACCAGGTAGGTTTTTGCGTTTATGTCAATATTGGCATATTGCAGATTGGTTCTGAAATTCCTGAAAGCCTCAGAGATAAGGGCTGTAGGGGTTTGATCAACAATGATGCCATCGCTCTCGGCATTTTTTACGAAGGGTAATACACCGATCAAAGGCAGGTCGGTTAATTCCTTGAGGTGTTCGGCAGTTTTTATTTTTGAATAAAAAACCGATCGGATAACGATGATGATAATAGACACGAGTAAACCAAAAGACAAAAATTGTTTTTGCATGGCGGGTTTATCAGGTGAGTCAATACCGATGTTCCTCGGTGCTTCTACGATCTTGATGTCGGGCACTATACTGGCCCGGGCAATTTTTGTATTGGCTTTTTTCTCCAGTAAAAAATTGTAAAGCTGCTCACTCACAGTTGTGCGGCGCTGAATATTCAATATGTCGCGCTGTTTTCCGGGAATTAATTTGGCTTCATTGATGTAGGTAAGAATCTCTTTGTTAAGGTTGTTTATTTGCTGCGTGGTGGCCTTCCTGGTGTTATTGATGTAGGTCAGCAAGTTCTCCTTGGTTCTTTTGATCGTGGCTTTTAAATCAACAATGCTGGGGTTGTTCTCTTTGGCGATGTTGTAGGTTTTATTCAACTCTATTTGTTTGTTGTAAAGCTCGGTAACAGCCTGTGTCATAAAACCCGATTTTTCAAAAACCATTACATTGGGCGGCAAAAATTGCGGGTCTTTGTCTTCAACAATGTAGTTTTCGAGATCGTTTAAAGCTTTCACCTGTAATTGCAGCTGAGAGCGCTGACCATCATACTCCCCGATCTTCTTTAAAAAATCTTCCTGTTCCCACTCAAGGTCAATGATGGATTTCTTTTCCTTGTAATTCTGCATTGTATCTTCAATGCTTTTTAAAGAATAGGTGATTTCGTTCAGCTGCTTGTCAATGTATGAAACCGTCCGGTCGTTCAGTTCGAATTTATTTTTTAGTTTGTTCTGGGCGTACACCACATTCATCGTATCCAGAATCAGGATCGCTCTTTCAGGCAGAATGTCGTTTAAGCCTACCTTCAGGATATTTGTGTATTCAGGATTTTCAACAATGAGGTTACCTTTTATGGTTTGTATGAGGTAATCTTTGCTGTGTATGGTAAACTGATAAAAAATATCCTTGATGTTATCTACCTTTTTTTCTGTAAGGATATCGTTGCGGTCAATGGTGATCACATAATCAGCAGTGATCAGTTCTTTGCCAAAAGTTCCTTTTTTTACCTCGCGGTTGTTTTCTTTGGTGTAACTTATTTCGTAGTTGTTAAAGTCCAGCACATGAAAATCAATGATTTTTTCATAAAATTCCTGGTTCAGAGAGTTAATCGAAACAATGAAAGGCACACCGGTAAACTCTTCGGTGCGGCGCACCTTGCCTACAATAAAATACGACACCTGAATTCTGTCAATTAACTTTTCAACTACTTGATTTGCAAGATCATAAGAGTTTATGATCCTTTGCTCGTTCACGTTGTCAACGTAACTTCCGCCCATCGAATAAAAACTGGCATCGCTGAGCACGTTATTCTGATAATAACTTTCATTAACTTTTAGGAGAAACTCCGTAGATACCCTGTAAATATTGGTGAGGCGATAAACGTAAAGCATCCCCATTGCGTAAAAAAATGGTAAAATCAACAGGGGTATCCACCAGTTATAGCGGAGAACGCGGATTAAAACATTTAAATCTTTTTGTGAGACGATTCCCTGCTTTTTGCTTGGGGAGTTATTTACAGCGTTTGTTGGCACAATTTTTTAACAGTTAACAAATATAAAGTTTTATCATGTATTTTGTTGATTTAATTTTTTTTAATACATTTATGGTCTGAAATGAAAAATCTTAAAACACTCGCTAGTTTAGCCCTGATAATGTTCAGTGGCGTTATTTATTCCGCGCCACCGCCACCTCCAACCGGTGGTCCTGCATGTTGGCCACCGCCTTGTATCCCCGTAGATAATGGTGTTATTTTCCTAGTAGCAGCTGGTCTGCTTTTCGGGGCTAAAAAACTTTACGATCTCCGTAAAAAAAGTAGTCCTGCCTGCTAAAACAGGGTTCTGATGAAGGCTTTCATTAAACAAAATGCCTTTTTAAGATTTATTTATACAGCAGCGATATTGTATCTGGCGCTGTATCTGATCTATCAGTTTATTGTCAAACAATACACCTATTATGATCAGAAATTCATTGGTACTATTATTTCCTCATCCGATTTTTTTTTAAGAGCAATTGGTTATAAAACCTTTAGTGTTCTGCAAGACCAGGATTTCCAGATCGTCGGAATTGACGGATCAAACGGCGTTTGGGTCGGCTCCAACTGCAACGCGATTACCCTGTTCACTTTGTTTTCTGTGTTCATTATTGCTTATCCCGGAAATCAGAAAGATAAATTATGGTTCATTCCGCTTGGCATTTTTGCTATTCACGTCCTTAACCTCTTGCGTGTTATTGCCCTGGTACTAATTGCCAATTCAGCCCCCCAGTTTCTCGATTTTAATCACACCTACACTTTTACATTTCTCATCTATTCATTTATTTTTAGTCTGTGGATTATTTGGGTAAACAAATTCTCAACAAAATCAATACAACCAAATGAAGATTAAATGGGTGTTTTTTTTTCTTTTTCTTTTCTGGCTGCTGGGCTATTTCCGTGAATTTTTTTTTGTTAATCTAAATAACATCATGTATTTAAAATATTATGGGCACACCACATTGCCCATACCATCGGTGATGAGCGTATTTAACTCATTTTCTTATGGCACTCTGTATTTTTCCAAATATTTTTTTACCATCATATGGATGAGTCTCTTCTTTTTTATAAATTATTTTGCAGTTAAAAAAATTGGTACCGAAAAAAAAATGACACGCTACCTGTTCTATGCATACGCTGTTTTGCTGATTCTGGCGGGTATTTCAACTGCATATGGTTATTTTATTAAAAACAGGCTATCAGACGATGAGTACACCATTAGCCGCTGGCTGATTGGCATAGCGCAATCTCCCATAATTTGCTTAATTTTATTGGCGTCAGAAAAACTATACCACAAAACAAACCAAACATGATCAAAAAAGATACAGCCGTTTTTAAACTCATTAAAGAAGAACTACACCGCCAAACCACAGGCATAGAATTGATTGCAAGTGAAAACTACGTAAGCAATCAGGTCATGCAGGCAATGGGAAGTGTGTTGACAAACAAATATGCCGAGGGACTTCCGTTTAAAAGATATTACGGCGGTTGCGAAGTGGTTGATAAAGTTGAGCAGCTTGCCATAGACCGGGCTAAAGAATTGTTCGGCGCGGCATGGGTGAACGTGCAGCCGCATTCAGGCGCACAAGCCAACGCCGCAGTCATGCTGGCATGTCTCAAACCCGGCGACACCATTCTGGGTCTCGATCTCTCGCATGGCGGGCACCTCACACACGGCTCTGCAGTAAATTATTCAGGAAAATTATACCGCCCTACTTTTTACGGGGTTGAAAAAGAAACCGGACTGATTAACTACGATGTGGTTGAAAATACGGCCAAAACCGAAAAACCAAAAATGATCATTTGCGGCGCCAGCGCCTATTCACGCGACTGGGATTATGCGAGGCTGAGAAAAATCGCCGACCAGGTAAACGCCATTCTGTTGGCTGATATTTCGCATCCAAGTGGCTTGATCGCAAAAGGAATTTTAAATGATCCACTACCGCATTGCCACATCGTTACAACAACCACGCACAAAACACTGCGCGGGCCGCGCGGAGGAATGATCATGATGGGCAAAGATTTTGAGAATCCTTTTGGTGAAAAAACCCCGAAAGGAGAAACTAAAATGATGAGCAACGTGCTCGACATGGCTGTATTCCCCGGCACCCAGGGCGGTCCGCTTGAACATGTGATCGCTGCCAAGGCAGTTGCCTATGGCGAAGCCTTAACCGATGAGTACATGCATTACTGCGTTCAGCTCGTGAAGAACGCACAGGCCATGGCAAAAGGTTTTACAAGTCTTGGATACAAAATCGTATCAGGCGGTACCGATAACCATCTATTCTTAATCGACCTCCGCAATAAAAATCTAACGGGCAAAGACGCGCTGGCTGCGCTCGAGCAGGTGAATATTACCGTAAACAAAAACATGGTGCCGTTCGACGACAAATCGGCCTTTGTCACTTCGGGCATTCGCATCGGCTCGCCAGCCATTACAACACGGGGCTTAAAAGAAAAAGAATGTCTTAAGATTGTCGACCTCATCGACCAGGTGCTCAAAAACAAAGACAATCCTAAAGAACTCGCGAAAATTAAAAAGAAGGTGAACACGATGATGGAAAAGTACCCCCTTTTTCAATCATAGGTTAAGCCAGGTGCGAGGCCCTGCGAAAATAAGTGTGGTTGCTGCTTTCATGCACATAAAGATGCTCACCTGTTTATTGTTGTTGACCGTTCTCACGGTGAAGGGCCAGAGCACTGATTATAGAATCTTAAGATCGGTGAATGGGGGCAACATGCCAGTATGGGACAAGGCCATGAAAAATCTTTCCTTCACCGCGTATCCCGTTGCACCGCTAAGCGTGGGTGGAACACTGCTGCATGGTTATTGTAAAAAAGACAAAGACCTCATCCGCAGCGGCTACAAAAGCGCCATCACCATCCTGCTGGCCATGAGTATCAGCACAGGCACCAAATACCTCGTAAAAAGGGATAGACCCGCTTTCACTTATCCCAATACCATTACCGAACGTGATCATTCAGCCACCTGGTCTTTCCCGAGCGGCCATACCACTGCCTCTTTCGCTGCCGCCACCGCTTTGAGCCTCACCTACAAAAAATGGTATGTTGCCATACCTGCATACTCGTACGCGGGTTTTGTGGGTTATTCGCGCATGCGCCTTGGAATGCATTATCCCAGCGATGTGCTGGGAGGAATAGTTGCAGGAATAGGCAGTGGCCTGCTTACCTGGAAACTCGACAAGATTTTAAACTCCAGATAAAACGTGATTTTTTATTTCGTGAATTCATGAATAGCCGCCAGTAGCTGGTCTATTTCACTTTTGGTGTTGTAGGAGTGAATGCAAAACCTGATTCTTTCACTGCCTTCTTTTACCATTGGACTTTTAACGGCTCTTACATGGATACCCCTGGCCGCCATCGCAACTTTAAGTCTGTCAACTTCCTCGTTGCTCCCGGCAACCAGACTGTGAATCGCACTCTGGCTCCTCACCACATTTTTCATGGACGAGGTTTTGGAATAAAAATACGATATGTTATCCTGCAACATCTCTTTTTGATCGGTTTCGATGAGCAACTGGTAAGCATGGAGGATCGCGTCAATACTCTGGTTGGGTAAGGCTGTGGTATAGATAAAAGGACGCGAAAAGTTAATGAGGTAATTCCTTAGCATCTCGCTACCAACTATAACAGCACCCTGGCAGCCCATAGCCTTTCCGTAGGTGTATATTCTCGCGAAACATTTGTTTTCTATACCAAGAGCGTTGCAAAGGCCCCTGCCCTGCTTTCCAAAAACGCCTATGGCATGGGCTTCATCTACGATTAAAAAAACTGTATCGAGGGCTTTGATCAACTCGGTTATTTCAAGCAGTGGGGCAAGATCGCCGTCGAGCGCATACACACTTTCCACCACTATAAAAATATTCTTAAAAGCAGTGTGGTGTTTTTGGATCAGCTCCTTTAAGGCCTTTAGGTCGTTATGCCTGAATTTATAATGTTTTGCTTCTCCGAGCCTGATGCCATCAAGAATAGAGGCATGCACCATTTCATCATAAAGAATGAGGTCGTCTTTTTGCGGGATACTGGATAAAAGGCCCAGGTTGGCGATATAGCCAGAGTTAAAAATAAGAGCGCTGTCGGCATGATGGAACATGGCGATTTGTTTTTCGGCCTCTTCAATAAACTGGGTATTGCCACTGATCACCCGCGAACCACCGGCACCGTATTGTAACGACTCAAAGTGCGAGGTTTTTAGTTTTTCGGTTAACAGGCCGGCCCGCGAAAATCCGAGGTAATCGTTGCTGCAAAAATCAATTTCAGGAAAACTGACAGATAACTTTTTCAACATACCTTTTTGCTGGCGTTCCATTAACGCTTTTAAGAGAAAAGAAGGTATTTTTTTATCCGCCATCCTTAATTTATTTGCTGGTAGAATCGTTATTGTTCACTCAAACAAAAATAACAATATAAATCAATAAGTAAAATCTAATTATTGAACGATCCTGCCGTCGGTCATCACTAGCGTTCTGTCGGCCATTTTAGCGAGATCGGCGTTATGGGTGACTATCACAAAAGTCTGGTTAAAACTCTCGCGTAATTTAAAAAACAAACCGTGTAGTTCCTGCGCATTAATACTATCGAGATTTCCGCTTGGCTCGTCGGCAAAAATAACTTTAGGACGGTTGATCAAGGCACGTGCAACAGCAACCCTCTGTTGCTCGCCGCCGCTCAGTTCAGAGGGTTTATGGTCCATCCTGCCACTGAGGTTAAACAATTCAAGCAGCTCGCAAGCGTGTTTTTCGGCATCCTTTTTAGCGGTTTTGGCAATCAGCGCGGGAATACAAACATTTTCAAGGGCTGTAAATTCGGGTAACAATTGGTGAAACTGGAAAACAAAGCCTATGTTGAGGTTCCGGAAGGCTGCCAGCTTTTTATCGTTGAGTTTTGAAACTTCCTCGTTGTTGATCATCACCGTGCCGCTGCTTGGCCTGTCGAGAGTGCCCAGGATGCTTAACAACGTGGTTTTACCTGCGCCCGATGAACCTACAATTGAAACTATTTCGCCCTGCCTGATTTCGAGGTCCACACCCTTTAAAATTTCGAGGTCGTTAAATTTTTTATGAATATTTTTTCCGGTGATCATAATTAGTTTTTAAGCCAGGTACAAAAAACACATCGCAGTGATAATTAAAATGCCAAGTATATCCAACACTATTCCTACCCTTAACATGTCTTTGATGAGAATCTCTTTGGTGCCAAACACAATGGTATTGGCTGCGGTGGCTACTGGCAACATAAATCCAAGCGAAGCGGCAAAGGTCGCGGGCATCATGATCAGTAAAGGCGCCACCGCCAGGTCTTTTTGCAATGCTATCATTACGGGTATGGCCAGTTGTATGCTCGCGATATTGGAGGCGAACTCACTGATCACCGTAACAATGATACAAATTCCCAGGATAATAAAAAATGGCGGAACGCCTTTGAGCACGTGCAGACTTTCGGCCAGCCAGCTACTCAGGCCGGTTACTTCAAACCCGTAAGCCAGAGCAAAACCCGAACCAAACATCAGAATGATATCGTAACGCAGTTTTTTGGCATCGTCCCATATGAGTAAAGACTCTCCGCGATTCTTTTTCGAAGGGATCAGGAATAACAGCAGGGCCGCCAGCAAAGCAACAAAAGCATCGTCAACATATCTGGGCACAATAAACAGGTGATTCCAGCCCTTAAAAACAAAAGCGCCAAAATCAATGTCGGCTCTTGTAAACCATAAAAGAATACAGGAAATAAAAACAGCGAACACCCATTTTTCTTCCCACGAAAACCGTCCAAGTTTTTGGTAAGCGTTTTTGAAATACAACTTGTCGATGTTAAGCGCCACTTTGTTTTTGAGAAAATAAAAATTAAGAACAAAATAAGTGCAAATTAAAAAGGTAAACGAAATAGGGTAACCAATGGCGCTCCACTTCAGAAAGTTAAGATCTGTGTTGTCTGGAAAAGCTTGTTTGTAAGCCTTAAAAAAATACATATTGGGTGGCGTGCCCACCGGTGTTGCAAGGCCACCGATTGTTGCCGAAAACGCCAGGCCGAGCAACAATGCCGCCGCAAACTTGCCCTGGTTTTTCTCAATGTAATTTTTCGTTTCCTGTATGAGCGCAAACACAGCGCCAAAGAGCATCATGGTGGTAGCGGTATTGCTGATCCAGTTACTGATGAGGTAGGTTGAGATCATGACGCCGAAAAGCACGGTTGCCGGTTTTGTGCCAACCAACGATAAAATCTTCAGAGCGATCCTGGTATGAAGGTGCCATTTCTCAATGGCAAAAGCGAGCATAAATCCGCCAATAAATAAAAAAACTATGCTGTCGGTATATTGTTGAGAAACAGTTTTACAATCACTGATACCCAGAACCGGAAGCATCAACACAGGTACAAGTGCCGTAACAGCTAAACTCACTGCTTCGGTGAACCACCAGGTGCACATCCAAACAGTAACGCCCGCCATCAATGTGATCTGGCGGTTAGCAGGATCAAGATCGGCGAACAACCAGATAAGCGCCGCTGACAGAGGACCGAGGATTTGAAAGATATATTGTTTAGCGCCCCGCAAAAAAGTGTTGTAAAAACCTAAAGAGGACATGAAGATAATTTAAATTATCGTTATCCCTTAATAATTTGTTAATTTTGTTATTATGACAAACATGGTAAGCGTTTTTAAAAAATCGTGGCATTTCGTTACTGAAAAAATCTGGCATATTCGCCTTGATAAAGTAAATAATAAGAGGCAGGGTTTTTTCTTAAAACAATTGCGCATTTTTACCCTGGCCATCCGTGGGTTCAATGAAGATCAGTGTTTAACCAAAGCCACAGCGCTTACCTTTTACACACTTTTTTCAATAGTTCCGGTGCTCGCGCTCGCCTTCGCTATTTCTAAAGGCTTCGGCCTCGAGAAAGATCTGGAGACCCAGATCACTGCCAGTTATCCTGAATACAACGACATCCTGAGTCAGGCATTTATTTACGCCAATTCAATGTTGGCCAGTGCCAAAGGCGGCGTTATCGCGGGATTTGGTATTCTTTTGTTGTTGTTCAGTGTTATCAATCTGCTTATCAACATCGAAGACAGCTTTAACCAGATTTGGGAAATAAAAAAAGGAAGGTCGGTGGTGAGAAAGATCACAGATTATTTAACGGTGATGTTAATCAGCCCGTTGTTTCTGATAATTGCCGGGGGTCTAACTGTTGCGATCCAGGCAAAAATGGGTAACATGCACCTGCTCAGTTCCGTGAGCACTGTTCTGGTAAAACTCCTCGCCTATGCCCTGGTGTCGGGTGTATTCACCTTCATCTACCTGGTTCTGCCCAATACGAAAGTGAATTTTAAATCGGCTGCAGTGGCAGGCGTTATTTCAATGATCTTGTTCGAACTGCTGCAGTGGGCTTACCTGAAATTCCAAATCGGCGCCAACCGCATGAACGCAATTTATGGCGGTTTCGCCGCGCTTCCATTATTCCTAATCTGGGTTCAGTACAGCTGGTATGTGGTGCTATTCGGGGCCGAAATCGCTTTCGCAAATCAAAATGTTGAACATTACGAACTCGAAAACGAAATTACTTCGCTCAGCTCACGGTACAAAAAAGTAATATCCCTCATGATCGCCAACATTGTTTCAAAAGAGTTTTTTAAAGGCGAAAAACCCATGACAAGTGTGGAAATCGCCTATAAACTCGATCTGCCCGTGAGATTGGCGAGAACAATAATAAACGAGTTTGTTGAAACCGGAATATTTGTGGAAATGAAACACGAATCAAACAAAGAAGTGGCATATGTGCCCGGCGTTACTGAAAGCAAACTTACCGTGAAACACATTATCGGCACACTCGAAAAAAATGGCGTTAACAACTTACCCATAAACGACACCACCGAACTAATTCGCATCAATGAACTCATGATGGAAATGGACAAAGCCCTCGACACCGAACTTGGCAGCACACTGGTAAGAAACATTGTTAAATAAGCGTTGAGGAAAATTGTTTTCATAACCGTATCTGTGCTCATTATTTTCAGTCAGCAACTGCTGGCACAGGTAACAGACTCTTTGCAGGTTCCCAACAACAATGCCTTTGTTTCAAAAGACACCACCCTTAGCAAATCCGAGAAAAAAAAAATCTACTCTGGTCCACGCAAAGCAACTCTTTTGAGCGCCGTTCTGCCGGGGCTGGGCCAGGCTTATAATAAAAAATACTGGAAGATCCCCCTTATTTACGCAGGCTTTGGAGGCCTGGGCTATATGTTTGTGGTCAATAACAACCAATACAATTATTACAGGAGCAATTTAGTTGCCGAGAACGACGCCGACAGTACAACGCTTAACTTAACACGGTATAACAGCGATCAGCTGCAGCAACAAAAAATCTATTACCGCAAAAACCGCGATTTCGCAGCCATAGGGATCGCCCTGGTTTACCTGTTTAATATCATCGACGCCAACGTCGACGCGCACCTCACAACCTTCGACGTAAGCGACGATCTCAGCATCAGAGTTGACCCCTGGCAGAACATTTACCGCACTGCCTCAGGATACGGCACTGCGGCGGGCATATCTTTAAAAATATCATTTAATTAAACTACATGAATATTGCTTTATTTGGTTATGGTAAAATGGGCAGGGAAATCGAAAAAATTGCTCTTGAAAGAAACCACAACATTGTTTTAAAAATCGGCCAGGGTAACAGGTCTTCCCTTACTGGGGAAGATCTTAAAACAGCGGATGTCGCTATCGAGTTCAGCACACCCGACACTGTGATCAACAACATTAATTTCTGTCTTGATCACGCCCTTCCCATAGTGGTTGGCACTACTGGCTGGCACGCGAAAATGACCGAAATCAAAAAACTAACCGAAGAAAAAAACGGTTCCCTGTTTCACGCCTCCAACTTCAGCCTGGGTGTAAATTTGTTTTTTAAAGTCAACCAATACCTTGCAGGTTTAATGAATAAGTATAACGATTACGAGGTGAGCATGGAAGAGATCCACCACATTCATAAGCTCGATAAACCAAGCGGCACCGCCATTAGTCTTGCCAACCAGCTCATCGAAAAAATTGATAGAAAAAACAACTGGAGCATCACCAAAAAAAACAGTACAACAATTTTTATTGACGACAAACGGGAAGGTGAAGTGCCAGGCACACACATCATTAAATACCATTCGGCAGTAGACGATATCGAAATCATGCATAAAGCGCATAACCGCAAAGGATTCGCTTTAGGCGCGGTGATTGCCGCCGAGTTCCTTAAGGATAAAAAGGGTGTGTATACCATGAACGATATTATTTAAGATTTCTGATTTAAGATTTCTGATTTAGGAATTCTGATTTAGGAATTCTGATTTAAAAACCAGAAATTAGAAATCTTAAATCAAAAATATCTATCATTGGATTAAAATATTTGAAAACCAATCTGATTTTGAGAATTATATACAGCTAAACACATTTGTTGTTTTCGAACTGAGGGGCGAAAAAATATGCGTAACCCGCACGAAAAAAGGGGTTTACGCTGTGCAGGACAAATGCCCGCACAACGGAGCCAGCCTGAGCAAGGGCTTTTGCAGCAAAGAAAATGAAATCGTTTGCCCCCTCCACCGTTATTCATTTAACCTCCAAACAGGCCGGGCCACGTCGGGCGGCGCTTTCGCGCTGAGAACCTACCCCATTGAAATAAAAAAAGATGGAGTTTTCGTGGGTATAAAAGCCAAATGGTGGGAAATGTGAATCAATGCACCAGGTCCATCTTTGTAAAAACCCTGATGGGATACAGTGCCGCTAAAAACGCAATGAGCATGATCAATCCAAAGATCCACACAAAATCTTTCAGCTGCAGATCTATCGGGTAGTACGGCACAATAAAATCGTCGCCAAACTTTACCAGGTGGAATTGAATCTGGATCCAGCAAACCAGCAGGCCGAGCAGGAGGCCTAGTACCGCGCCAATGCCGCTGATCAAAAGACCCTCTCGCATAAAGATATTCCTGATCAGGTTGAGGCTCGCGCCCATGCTGTGAAGTGTTTTTATGTCTTTTCTTTTTTCGATGATGAGCATGGTTAATGCACCAATGATGTTAAATGTTGCAATAACCAATATAAAAGCGAGAATGATAAAAGTGGCCAGTTTCTCTGTTTCCAGCGATTTAAAAAGCGTGTCGTTTAACTGGTACCTGTTCCTGACTACAAAATCGGGGCCCAGTTCAGCCTGAAGCAACTCCTGAGTCTTTTCTTTCTCACCCCTGGTGCAAAGTATCTCAATTGAACTGATCTTATCGGGCGAATCGAATAATTTTTTCGCGGTGCCCAATGTCACAAATACATATGAATAGTCGAACTCATCGTTCAGCGAAAAAATTCCCGACGGTGAACAGTACACCTGGTTCATATTGTCCATCGGGTTTATCCCCTCGCTTTTACCCCGCCCCGGGCTAAACAAACTCAGCTCATTGGCAAAGGCGCTCATACTTACCTCCAGCTGGTTGGCAATGCCTCTTCCCAGCAAGATCGTTGGTTTTTCGGTATCGTTCAGGATATATTTTCCCTCAACGATGGCAGAATCTATTTTAGTGATTTTATTAAAATTATCATCAATACCCCTTACCGAAACCAGGCTCTGCCTGTCGCCGTTTTTGATGAGGGCTTTGTCACTGAGCGTTTGCGAAATAATCTCTACACCCTTCACAGCCCTTAGCCGGGCTACAAATGCTCCGTCGGCTTTAAAGTACTTTCCCCTGGCTGCTGTTATTTTAATTTCGGGCTCAAACGCGTTGTAAAGGTCGGCAACGGTTCCTGTTAACCCGTTCATTGCCGAAAGGATCACGATGAGCGCGCCTGTGGTAACGGCAATAGCGATTACACTGATCCAGCTGATGATGTTAATGGCGTTGTTGGATTTTTTTGAAACAAGGTAACGTTTGGCTATGTAGAAGGAAAAATCCAGCGTTTACTTTTTTAAAAGTGCGTCAATTTTCATGGCGTAGTCGAGAGAATCGTCAATAAAAAAAGCCAGTTCGGGTACTATCCGCAATTGTTTTCCTACGATGAGGCCTAGCTTTTTCCTGATCACATTGTGCTGCTGTTCTATCAAACCAAAAATTGCTTTTTTGTCTTTAGCCATGATGCTCAGGTAAACTTTTGCCGAGCTAAGATCGGGACTAACCCTTACAGTTGTAACTGTGATAAACCCGCCCCCAAAAAGTGAGCGCGCCTCAGCTCTGAAAATTTCAGCCAACTCTTTGGCAAGTAGTTTGTTTACTTTTTGTTGTCTCAGGCTTTCCATGCCACAAAAGTAAGCATTTTTAAACAATTCACTTATATGAAACACATGTGGTTATTACCCAATAAATGGGATATTTCGTATATTCACAGCCGAAATGATCAAGCTATTCTCCGTTTTTAAATATATAAAAGGTTACTGGAAATACGCGGGTCAGAATATTGCCTTTAATATTTTATTTTCGGTTTTTTCGGTTTTTTCCATTACACTCATCATTCCTTTCCTTGATCTTTTGTTCGAAAAAGACGCGGCAAAATACAATGAATACGTCAGCAATTTTGTAACAAGAACACCCCAGATCAGCATTGCTTATCTTAAAAGCTGGTTTTACGCCACCATGTCTGATTTAATCGTCAAAAACGGTCTTGCACCCGATCAATTGATCAAAGGAAAAATGGAAGCCCTGGTATTGATCTGTGTCTCTATCGTTGTACTCACTTTTCTCAAAAATCTTTGCCGTTACTTGGCCATGTATTGTCTGGCGCCTATCCGAAATGGGGTTGTTCGCGATCTCAGAAATAAAATGTACAGCAAAGCCCTCGACTTGTCGCTTTCTTACTACAGCGACGAAAGAAAAGGAGACATCATGAGCCGCATGACAACCGATGTGATTGAAATTGAATGGAGCATTATGCAAACGCTCGAAATGGTGTTCCGCGAGCCACTCATCATTGTTATTTCACTGGCCATGCTCATCGGCATCAGCCCATATCTCACATTGTACGTGTTTCTGCTGTTGCCGGTTGCCGGCATTATTATCGGGCTGGTAAACCGTTCTCTGAAAAAAAACTCGGCCCTGGGAAAAACTTTTCTGGGTAATCTGTTTAATATGATGGAAGAAACCTTGGGCGGCTTAAAAATAATAAAAGCCTTTACCGGAGAAGCTTACCTTAAAAACAAATTTGAAACGGTAAACCAGCAATATTATCAACTACAGGTAAAAGTATACAGGCGAACCGACCTGGGATCACCACTTAGTGAAACAATTGTGATTGCCATTTTAATGGTGATCCTGTTTATTGGCGGTGGCATGGCGTTGTATAATAACGGGCTGACTTCCTCCGAGTTTATCGGTTACTTCGCAGTGGCGTCGCAGATTCTTACACCCATCAAACAAATTACCCAGGCCTACAACAATATTCAAAAGGGTTTGGCATCGGAAGAACGTATTGAAAAAATACTGCATGCCGATATTTCTGTTAAAAACAATGCGAACGCTAAAACCATTGTTTCCTTCAACAGCAAAATAGAATTTAAAAACGTGTCTTTCAATTATACCAAAGGCGACGAAGGTTACATCCTCAAAAATATTGATCTCACCATCAACAAAGGCAAAACCATTGCCCTGGTAGGTCAGAGCGGCAGCGGCAAAACAACCCTGGCCGACATGATCCCCCGCTTTTACGATACTGACCTTGGCGAGTTACTAATTGACGGCACTCCGGTAAAAAACATTGAGATAAACAGCCTTCGAAAACAAATAGGCATAGTGACACAGGAGAGCATTTTGTTTAACGACAGCATTCTCAATAATATCGCTTTTGGAATTGACCATATTAACGAATCAGAAATAATAGCTGCGGCTAAAATCGCCAACGCACACGACTTTATTCTGCAACAACCCAACGGCTACCTCACCAATGTGGGTGACCGGGGTGGAAAGTTAAGCGGTGGTCAGAGACAAAGACTAAGCATTGCCCGGGCTATCCTTAAAAACCCACCTATCCTCATCCTTGACGAAGCAACCTCGGCCCTGGATACAGAAAGTGAAAGACTTGTGCAGGATGCTTTGAGTAACCTGATGAAAAATCGCACCAGTATTGTGATTGCGCACCGTTTGTCGACCATCGCCAACGCCGACGAAATAATCGTTATGCACAAAGGCGAGATCATAGAGCGTGGCAGCCACAACGAACTCCTGGCGCTGAACGGCACCTACAAGCGCTTGTGTGATATGCAGAGTTTTAAGTAGGAACCACTAAGACACTCAGCACACTGAGATTCACTGAGTTTTTTTATACTGAAATATTTTACGCCTCCTAAATGCCCCCTTGTGGTCTCAGTGTCTCAGTGGTAAAAATAGACTAACACCTCCCTATCAATAACTCTATGGCATGGTATTCCCTTAACTTATTAAAACATTTACCTTCATTCATTGTGAGCGGACAATTATTGATAGTACCAACACCTATTGGCAACCTTGAGGACATTACCCTCAGGGCGATCAATGCTTTAAAATCGGTCGACCTCATCCTTGCAGAAGACACGCGCACTTCCTCTTTCCTGCTAAAACACCTGGGCATCGAAAAGCCGCTGAGGTCTTATCATCAGCACAACGAACACAAAATTCTCGAAAACCTTGTAGCTGATCTTCAGTCAGGCAAAAACATTGCCATGATTTCCGACGCTGGCACCCCCGGCATTTCAGACCCGGGTTTCCTGCTTATCCGCGAAGCCATTGCCAATGGCCTGCAGGTAGTTTCATTACCCGGTCCCACCGCATTTGTACCCGCCCTGGTTAACAGCGGTCTGCCCTGCAACGAATTTAGTTTTTACGGATTTCTGCCCCAGAAAAAAGGAAGACAAACAAGGCTGAAGATCCTGGCACAGGAAGCAAAAACTTTTATCGTGTACGAATCGCCCTTCAGGCTGTTTAAATTATTACAAGAGCTAAAAGAGCACATGGGTGGCGAAAGGCGGGCTTCCGTTTCGCGAGAATTGACAAAAATGTTTGAGGAAACCAGGCGTGGCACCATTGATGAATTGATTACTTTTTATACGGCAAAAACCGTGAAGGGAGAAATTGTTGTGGTTGTACAGGGAAATAAAAATCTAGACACCGATCCAAATGAGTAAATACCAGAACATAGGCGCGCCTCCAGGCACCATGCACTACAATGGTGAACAAACCGGAAAGCGCGTAAAGATCACACTGATTGAATTTAACGAAACCGAATTCTTTGAGCGTGAATTTTTTGATATCACCGACTGCCTGCAGCACGTTAAACAAGACATGGTTAAGTGGATCAATGTAGCGGGTGTTCATGATACAGAGCTCGTGGGCAGGATCGCTCAACTATATAACATTCACCCGCTCACACAGGAAGACATAGTTCATATTGATCAGAGACCCAAATTTGAAGAATATGAAAATTACATTGTAACCATCATGAAAATGATCCTCTACAAAGAAGAGGTTTATTCTGAACAGTTGACCATGATCCTCACAACCGACACGGTGATTTCTTTCCAGGAACCAGACGGCGGCGACGCTTTCGACATTATTCGTTTAAGGCTGCGCCAGGGAAAAGGCCGTGTGCGCAAGCTGGGAGCCGACTACCTTTTTTATTGTTTAATGGATGCCGTGGTGGATTATTATTTTCACGCACTCGAAAAGATTGGCGATAAAATTGAGAAGATTGAAGAGGAGATCATTAACGAACCCACACGCAATTCATTGATAAAACTGTATAATTTAAAAAGAGAGGTAATCTACATGCGCAAACAGGTTTGGCCAGTGCGCGACATGGTAAGCAATTTACTGAGATCCGAATCTGATTTTATTACCAAGAACACACAGTTGTTTTTCCGTGACCTTCAGGATCACAGTACCCGCATTATTGATACCGTTGAAATTTACCGAGACCTATTAAGCGGTATCATGGACATTTATCTCAGTACCAATGCTAACAAAATGAACGAGGTAATGAAAGTGCTCACAGTTATGTCAAGCATTTTTATTCCTGTAACCTTTATAGCGGGTGTTTACGGGATGAATTTCGAATTTATGCCCGAACTTAAATCACCTTTCGGTTACGCCAGTGTATGGCTGGTCATGTTGACCGTGATGGGAGGATTGATATACTATTTCAAAAAGAAAAAATGGATTTGACCTGAAAAAGCTTGTTATGCCAGTTCAATAGCGTCAGGATATTTTGTTTTCCAGTTTTTCAGGCTTTCTTTGGTTCTTACTGTAATTACCGTTTTTGCGTCGATACGCAATTTTACAAAATAAGTGGTTCCTTTAATTTCTTGTTTTCTTACTTTAAGTGCTGCTTTCATTGTGCTCTCTTTCTTTTACTTTATATTTATAATTGTTATACAAATAAAAACAATTACTTCGATTAATAACGTTAAAATAAGCAAATTATTGATAACTACAAATAAAAAAGGCCCTTGTTCAGGGCCTTTTTATTTTATATGTAAAATAGCTTATTTTACCTGTTTAATCACGGCTTCAAAGGCTTCCGGGTGGTTCATGGCCAAATCAGCAAGTACTTTACGGTTTAACATCAAACCTTTTGCATTTAATTTGCCCATAAATTCCGAATAACTCATACCGTGTTGTCTAACACCGGCATTGATCCTTTGTATCCACAAACCACGCATGGTGCGTTTTTTGTTTTTACGATCACGGTAGGCATAGGTTAAACCTTTTTCAAGGGTATTTTTGGCAATTGTCCAAACATTACCTCTTGCACCCCAATAACCTTTGGTTAAATTGAGGATTTTTTTTCTGCGAGCCCTGCTGGCTACGTGGTTGACTGATCTTGGCATTTTTTTTAATTTTTTTAAGCGGTGAAGCGAAGTTTTTCTGCTTCACTGCGGTTTTGGGGTTTAGCGCTCGGTGAGGAGACTTTTTGTACTAAAACCCGGGTTAAACATTGTTTTACCGATAATATTCAAAGAGCTTTTGCTTAAATACCTAACATGAATTTCACGTTCGGGGTATCAGCTGCGCTAACAAGTCCACTCTTGGTTAAACCGCGTTTACGGTCTTTTTCCTTTTTTGTAAGGATGTGGCGCTTAAAAGCATGCTTTCTTTTAATTTTACCGCTTCCAGTCAAGGCAAAACGCTTCTTGGCGCTGGAATTAGTTTTCATTTTTGGCATGTTGTCTGTTTTTTAAGGATGGCAAAGATAAGGGTTTATCGGACTTTTACAAAAAAATGTTGAAAATATTAGCTCCGGTCAGGTCTTTGTTATTAAAACTGTATTTTTTTTGTCAAAAACTACCCAAAATCATACTCATTCAGTTGTCGCCAGAGCATGTCTTTTAGCTCGGAAATATTTTTCTGGCTGGCGGATGAAAAGAAGATATAAGGTACCTTGTTCTTGCCTTTTAGTTTTTTATCAAGGTCTTTTTTCATTTCCGCCTCCAGCTCATCATCCATCATATCGGCTTTGCTAATGCCCAGGATGCGCTTTTTATCGAGCAGTTCGGGACTGTACTTCTTTAATTCATTCAGCAGGATCTTGTATTCTTCAACAATATCCTTACTATCACAACTCACCAGGAATAACAATGAGGAATTGCGTTCAATATGTCTCAAAAATCTTAATCCCAGGCCTTTTCCTTCATGCGCCCCCTCAATGATCCCCGGGATATCGGCCATCACAAAACTTTTATAATCGCGGTAATTCACAATACCAAGGTTTGGCGTTAATGTGGTGAAAGGGTAATTCGCTATCTCAGGCTTGGCAGCGCTCAATACTGATAGCAAGGTCGATTTGCCGGCGTTCGGGAAACCCACCAGTCCAACATCGGCCAATACTTTTAGCTCAAGAATTTTCCACTCTGATTTACCCTCTTCGCCTGGTTGCGCAAATTGAGGGCTTTGCAGGGTACTGTTCTTAAAATTAGCATTTCCTAATCCTCCTCTGCCGCCCGGAACCAGAATCACTTCCTGCCCGTCTTCTGTAATCTCAAACTGGATCTCATCAGTCTCCACATCTCTGGCAACGGTGCCAAGTGGCACATCCAGGTATTCGTCACCTCCCTGCTTGCCGCTGCTGTTGCCGCTTGAGCCGTTCGCACCGGGCTGGGCAATAATGTGTTTCCTGTATTTTAAATGGATTAACGTCCAAAATTGTTTGTTTCCCCGCAAAATAACATGGCCCCCCCTGCCGCCATTGCCACCGTCTGGTCCGCCAAAAGCAGTGAGTTTATCGCGGTGAAAATGAATGGATCCTGCTCCCCCTTTGCCACTCCTGCAGCATATTCTTACGTAATCAACAAAATTGGTATCCATGGTTATCTTAAATAAAAAAGCCTAATCCCGTTGTTCAGGACCAGGCTTTTGAGTACATATTAATTATTTGCGCTTGGCGCTCTTTTTGGCCGCTTTTTTTGTTGTTGTCTTTTTAGCAACTTTCTTCGCTGCCTTTTTAGACGCGATTTTTTTCGAAGGTATTTTTTTAGTCGCTTTTTTTGCCCGCGTCTTTTTAACCGCCTTCTTCAATGCCTTTGCCGGTTTACGTGCAGGTGTTTTCGCCGCTTTTTTAGCCGCCGATTTTTTCAGAGGCGCCTTTTTAGAAGCAGCAACCGGTTTTTTAGCTTTTGCTTTCACCGCAGGTTTTGATTTCACAGCAGGTTTTGGTTTGGCTTTTTTAGCTGGTTTGGCTTTTTTCTTTGGGGCAACAGCCTTCTTTGCAGGTGTTACAGCCACCTTTGCCTTTTTAGCAACAATATTTTCAAGTCCAGGTACTTTCGAATCTTTCCTGGTTTGTTTTTTTAATTCACGTTCCTCCTCTTCTTCCTCTGCTTCAGATCTTTTAATAGCGTCGATCTCAAGCAATAATTCAGGAGCTATTTCATCGGCAACATCAAAATCCTGTATGGTGAGATCCAGGTGTTCAAGATCTGTCTCAAGGGCTGTCAGGTCCATCTCTGCGTTCAAAAAGGTGATCCTGTCTACCAGCAATTTAAAGATCTCATCTATGCTGCCAATACCGTTAATGGAATGAAATTTACCCTGCTCACTGTAATAGTTTTTCAGGGGAAGGGTTTTGTTGTTATATTCTTCAATGCGCCTGCGGATAATGCCTTCATTCCTGTCGTCGGGCCTGCCACTGGCCTCACCGCGGATCAACAGTCTTTTTACCAACTCCTCGTCATCCACTTCCAGGGCCAGCATACCGCTGATACCGGTTCCTTTTTTCTGAAGGAGATCGTCAAGGGCCACAGCCTGTGCGATTGTGCGCGGGAACCCATCAAAGATAAATCCTTTAGCGCCGGCATTCTCGTCTAGTTTCGACTCTATCATGCCAATAACGATGTCGTCGCCTACCAGTTCGCCACGATCCATAATTTCTTTGGCTTTACGGCCCAAATCGGTGCCACGGGCAATCTCTGTCCGCAAAATATCACCGGTGCTCAGGTGCACTAACCCGTACTTATTGATCAGGTTTTCCGATTGGGTGCCTTTGCCCGCGCCCGGGGGTCCAAATAAAACTATATTCAACATTTTTTCCATTTTAATTTTTTTTAGTGGTGAATCTTCCCGCTGCTCCATCAGTAAGCCTTGGCGGCCGAAAAACAAGTCCTGGATTTAATCAGCCTTACTCAGCAAGGATGTATAATTCCTTTAAATTCCGTCCTCCTCCATTGTAATCCAATCCGTATCCTACAACAAATTCATTTTCAATGTTAAACCCAACATAATCAATGCCGCGCGTCCCTTTATAAGCTTTTTGTTTCATCAGGGCCGTAGCGATCTTTATTTGTTTTACATTTTTTTTTGTCAGTGTCTCAACCAGCTTCTCAACTGTTAAACCGGTATCAACAATATCCTCAACAATAACAACGGTTCTCTGTGTGACGTCCCCTGTAAGTCCAATCACTTCTGTAACAGTTCCGCCGCTTGAAACCCCAAGGTAACTTGCAACTTTAATGAAGGAAACCTCGCAGGGTATCGTGATTTCCTTCAGCAGATCGGCAGCAAACATAAAAGCGCCATTCAGTACTATCAAAAAAACAGGCGTTTCATTCTTAAGGTCTGCGTTTATCTGTTCCGAAACATCTTTTACAGCGGCTGCTATTTGCTGTTGAGAAATGTAAGGTTTAAATTGTTTATCCTTAATGGTGATAACACCGCCCATAATCCGGACAAATATAATAATAGTTTTATTTTTTGAGCCTAATTATATACTTTAGAATATATATTTCAGGCAACCCTCATATTGAGCTTAAACCTTATCTTTGCGGCCTTGGCCGAAACCGGAAAAAATATTGAGCAGGCAGCAGCTCTTTTAAAAGAGGGCAAACTGGTGGCCATCCCCACTGAAACAGTTTATGGTCTGGCGGCCAACGCATTAAATGAGCAGGCAGTCCTTAAAATTTTTGAGGCCAAAAACCGACCTTTTTTTGATCCCCTCATCATCCATGTGCATTCCATCGCATCTGCTACACAGTACGCGGTATTTCACGACCAAAGGTTGCAACAGCTTGCCCGGAGATTCTGGCCAGGGCCTCTCACCCTGCTTTTACCTAAAAAAGATCTTATCCCGGCAATTGTAACTTCCGGCCTCGAACAGGTGGCTGTGCGCGTGCCCGATCATGTAATCACCCTCCGACTGCTTGCTGCCCTGAACCTGCCCCTTGCTGCCCCCAGCGCCAACCCTTTCGGTTACGTGAGCCCTACTGAACCATCGCACGTCGAAAAACAACTCGGCAAAAAAGTGGATTACATACTCGACGGCGGCTCATGTTCGGTGGGCCTCGAATCAACCATAGCTGGTGTTGAAGCAGGCAAGGTGGTCATCTACCGCCTTGGAGGCCTGCCCCTTGAAGCCATTGAAAATGAAATCGGGAGCGTTGAAATGAAACTCAATCAATCAAGTAACCCGGTGGCGCCAGGTCAGCTCAAAAGTCATTATGCGCCAAAAAAGCCTTTGTTCATCGGCCACATCTCTGAACTGATTAAATCGCATCCAGAAAAAAAAATAGCCCTGCTTTGTTTCGGTGAAAATAAATATCAGGGCGAAAATGTAGTGATACTAAATCTTTCTCGCGAAAAATCTTTGGAGGAGGCCGCTTTGAATTTATTCAGGTATCTGAGGCTGGCAGACGAAAGCGATGCCGACATCGTGATCTGCGAAAAGCTGCCTGAAGAGGGTTTGGGAAGAGCCATTAACGACAGATTAACCAGGGCCTCTGTTTCCTGATTTATTCCACCACCAGTTTTTTGCAGATTAATAACGGCCCGCTGCCCACATTTAACAGGTAAATTCCTTTTGTAAGTCCCGCAATGTCGATTGAACCCTGCTGCGTTTCAACAATTTCAGTTATCAATGGCCTTCCTGTGAGATCAGTAATTACGCAGTTATGCGGCCCACAATGCGACATGCTCAGGTTGAGCTGCCGCGATACCGGGTTCGGAAAACAATCAAAATAAAGTCTTTCATCCTGCTCTTTCAGCGACACAGTGGCTGCTTTGGTGTACCACACCGGCGAAGTCACAATGCGCTGCCCGTCGGCCTGTTTTATCTCAACAAAATAATGGTACTCAACACCTGGGAGAATATTATTGTCGATAAAGGTAGCGGTGTTGTTTTGCAGCGTGGTGTAAACCACTGTTGCCCAGTTAAAAAATGAATTATTACCAACACCCCTCCAGATTTTAATGCTGTCGGCCTGTTCACCGTCGGGATCATCATGAATAAGATTGATCACAGGGAAATTTGTACCACTTAAAATAGATCCCATCACATTGCCATTCAGTTTAAAATCAACCTTGGCGTTGGGATCGTCACTGCCGTAAAAACGCATCTGCTGCATGGCAGTCATCAGGTTGGCGCGGGTTAACGAGGCTGCGAGGATCACCAGGCGACCCCCGTTGCTTCTTCCAAAATTGGTATAGTGGGTGTCATGGTCATAACCTATACCCAGGTGATATCCAATGGCCAATAGTTTCCTGTAAATATCAAAATAATCGCCCTGCGAATAATCAGTATAATCGGCCAGAGAGCTCGTTGCAATGCCATTTCTCAGGGGCATGCCAACAATGGCGCTATCGTAAGTGGCGTTGTAAGGGCTGTTGCCAAGACCCCCGGTTGAACTGCCATCAGGGCTGTAATCGCTGTACCAGGGATGTGCCAGGTAGCCAAATGCGCCGGGATTGTTTTTTATTTTTTTAAAGATGCCGTCGTAATCGTCTTTGCCGTTAAAAACATCGTAGTTATTGCCTGTAACCCCTGGCACGGCGGTTTCCCAACCAATCAACTGGTTAAAGCCATAGGAAATGATATGTCCGTGATACGCCGAAGAAACGCCGTATTCCATGCCATAAAGTGCGAGAAAACTGCCTTCCTGGTTAGCGGCATTGGCCATGGCAATACCGGTTTGATAAAGTGGTTTTTTAAACCCGGGATTTCTTGCCGAAGAATAATGGTTGTGCTCCGAGATGCCTAAAAAATCAAAGTTATTGGATAGTTTGGCGTAAGCATAGCTGCCATCGGGTTTTGAAACCCCCGAACTTGTTGAATCTTTGTTGCCATCGCTAAAAGCGGTGTGCGCGTGAAGATTACCAAAATAATAATTGTAAACCTGCGAGTGGGTGTGGGTGGCGATGATGAAAAGACAAGAAAAAATAATTGCTTTCATTACCCAAAGGTAACCAATAAAGCAAAATCTTATTTGATTTTATAAATCAAAGCTACGGCGTAAGCATTTACACCCTCACCTTTGCCCACGTAACCCAGGCCTTCATTGGTAGTGGCCTTAATAGAGATCTCGTTAACGGTGACCTCCATGATTGGCGCCAGAACCTGCTGCATCTCCTTAATATGTGGATTTATTTTCGGCGCTTCCAGACTCAGGGTGGCATCCACATTACCAACCGCGTAGTTATTTTCTTTTAAAAGCCTCACTACTTCGGCCAGCAATTTTTTACTGTCGGCGCCTTTATATTTGGGATCGGTGTTTGGAAAATGAAAACCAATATCGCGCAAATTAGCCGCCCCGAGCAAGGCATCACAAATGGCGTGCAGCAAAACGTCAGCGTCGCTGTGCCCTACACAACCTTTGTCAAACGCTATCCTGATCCCGCCCAGCCACATTGCGCGCCCCTCACCGAGAGGATGCACATCAAAACCAAAACCAACACGAATATTCATAAATGGGTGATCTGAACTTATTTTCCTGATTTAAACTTTATTTCAAACGACACTCGGTGGTGGTGGTCGACAGTGACTCACATTTCTTTTTTGCCTGGCGCTTGGTGCCTTCAATTTCACCGGCAGAATATGTGGCGTTAGCATTTTTGCATTCACAGGCCCTGCTCTTGGAGCAGGAAGGAAAAATAACCAAAAGGCTGAGACTTAAAATTATATATTTCATGATTCTATGGCTTTAATTCCCGGTAATGTGCCCTGTTCTATGTATTCTAACAACGCGCCCCCACCTGTGCTCACGTAACTCACCTGGCTGGCAAGATTGTATTTGTTGATTGCTGCCACACTGTCGCCCCCGCCAATCAGGGTGTAAGCGCCATTTTTAGTGGCTTCAGCGATGTCATATGCTGCTTGTTTTGTGCCCTTTTCAAAATTCGACATCTCAAAAACACCCATAGGGCCATTCCATAAGATGGTCTTTGAGTTTTTGATGATTTCTCCGAATTCCTGGTTGGTTTTGCTGCCATTGTCAAGACCCATCCAGCCATCTGGTATGTTGCCAATCTCAACTTCTTTAATATTGGCGTCGTTCGAAAAATTGTCGGCTATCACGGCGTCTTTAGGAATACACAGTTGTACACCCCTGGCTTCGGCTTTTTTAATAAGTGCCCTTGCTGTTTCCAGACGGTCGTCTTCGCAGAGCGATTTTCCAACATGCCCGCCCATGGCTTTAACAAAGGTATATGCCATGCCTCCGCCTATTAAAATGTTATCGGCACGGCCCATTAATTGTTCAATGATCAAAATCTTGTCGCTCACTTTGGCGCCGCCAACAATCGCGGTAAATGGTTTTTGAGATTGGTTGAGCACTTTATCGATGCTGGCTATTTCACCAGCCATTACATATCCAAAACATTTTGAGCCGGCGTCGAAAAATTTTGCCATCACTGCTGTTGAAGCGTGGGCGCGGTGCGCCGTGCCAAAAGCATCATTCACATAGATGTCACCATGTTTGCTGAGTTTCTGTGCAAAAGCCTCATCGCCCTTTTCCTCTTCTTTATAAAACCTTAAATTCTCAAGTAACAACACTTCCCCTGCTTTGAGGCCTGCCGATGTCTTAAATGCTTCTTCGCCAATACAATCATTGGCAAACTGAACATTTGTTCCCAAATGTTTACTCACTTCGCTTACGATGTGGCTGAGCGAATATTTATCTGCCGGACCGTCTTTTGGCCGGCCCAGGTGACTCATAAGTACAATGCTGCCTCCGTCTTTCAGATTTTTTTTTAATGTAGGGATCGCTGCCCTGATCCGCGTGGTGTCGGTTACTTCAAACTGTTCATTGAGCGGCACGTTAAAGTCCACACGAATGACGGCTCTCTTATTTGAAAAATCTATTGAATCTACAGTTTTCATTTTTATTTAAATACTCCGGGGGATTAAAGTTAAACTAATTTTTTTAAACTTTTTTCAAAGGCAGATATTGTTTTATCGAGATCCTGGTAAGTATGCGCCTGGCTCACAAAACCTACCTCGTAGCCACTAGGACCAAGATACACCCCGTTTTCGAGCAGGCTGTGGTAAAGTGTTTTAAAATACTTCATGCTCGCAGCGTCGATTTCAGAAGCATCCGAAATAGCCTCTTTCTCTGTAAACGCGATCCAGAAAATAGAACCAAGGTGAAACAATCTGAACAATTTGAAATTATTTATTTTGTTAATGCCATTCACCAGGTAGGCTGTTTTCTCTTCGAGTTGGCTATAAAAACCTTCTGCCAGGCATTCGCCGAGCTGCGCGATGCCGGCACTCATGGCCACGGGGTTTCCGCTCAATGTGCCGGCCTGGTATACGTTGCCTTCGGGTGAAATGTTGCTCATAATTTCGGAACTGGCGCCATAAGCACCAACCGGAAAACCGCCACCAATGATCTTTCCATAGGTAACAATATCGGGTTGAACGTCATAAAGGCCGGCTGCGCCGCAAAAACCCATCCTGAAACCACTGATCACTTCATCGAAAATAAGCAGTGAATTATTTTTGGTAGTGATATTACGCAAAAAGTCAAGAAACACTTTGCCTTGCAATAACAGGCCATTGTTGGCCGGAACAGGTTCTATAATCACGCAGGCGATTTCATTTTTGTATTGCTCGAAAGCTTTTTCTACAGCCTGCTTGTTGTTTAGTGGTACTGTAATTGTTTCATTCACAAAACTTTCGGGTACACCGGCGCTGCTGGAGTTGCCAAAGGTCACCAGGCCGCTGCCAGCTTTCACAAGCAAAGAATCCACGTGCCCGTGGTAACAGCCTTCAAACTTTAATATTTTATCACGTTTCGTAAATCCCCTGGCCAGTCGAATGGCGCTCATTACCGCCTCGGTGCCGCTGCTCACGAATCTGATCTTCTGAAGGTATTTGTTGTTGGAAAGAATGAGTTCAGCCAGTTGATTTTCCAAATGTGTTGGCGCTCCAAACGAAGTGCCTTTTCTCATGGTTTGATCAACGGCATTCAATACTTTGTCGTTGGCGTGGCCCAGGATCAGTGGTCCCCAACTGCAGCAATAATCTATGTACTCGTTGCCATCGGCATCCCAAATATGTGAGCCTTTTCCTTTTTCAATAAACAAGGGGTTTCCGCCTACACTTCTGAATGCCCTCACAGGGGAATTCACCCCTCCCGGAAAATAACTTTTCGCCTTTTCAAAAAGCGCTTCTGATTTTTTTGTATCCATAAATTCCGACAAAATTATGATTAATTGTTCTGAAATTGGCGTTTACCTGCCCGTAATAATTGTTTAATTTTGGTTTATGGTTGAAAAAGTGTTTGAACGAGATTGAAATATCGAAGTTTGCCGTCGCAAGGAACAAAGCGATCTCTTGCCCGGGAGACTGCTACCCTCCAGTCGCAATGACGGAGAAGTTTAAGTTCCATCACTACAAAACCCAAAAAATTAGTTAAACGCTCTCAATATTAAATTTTTAATATACTTGTGGCCTAATTATTGGTATTTTTACCTAAATATTTTGTTATGAAAAAATTCGTTTTACCTTTTTTATTGTTAAGTCTTTTCTCTTTCACCTACAGCGGTGATGGCGATAAAATCCCGGCTGTGACTGTAAAAAAACTCGACGGCAGCAAGGTCAGTTCTTCTACGTTCAGCAACAATGGCAAACCCATCATCATCAGTTTCTGGGCTACCTGGTGCAAGCCTTGTAAAAAAGAGCTCGACGCTATCCAGGAAAGTTATTCTGACTGGGTAAAAGAAACCGGTGTAAAACTGATCGCCATCAGCATCGACGACGCCCGCAGCGCTGGCAAGGTAGTCACCGACGTTAAATCAAAAGGCTGGGAGTTTGAAGTGTATATTGATGAGAATTCTGATTTTAAAAGGGCCATGAACGTTAACAATGTGCCTCACACGTTTTTAGTAGACGGTAACGGAAAGATCGTTTGGAGCCATAATTCTTACACCGAAGGCGACGAAGACGCGCTTTTTGAAAATGTAAAAAAACTGGCCAAAGGTGAGGCCTTGTCGCATTAGCAGGGCTAAATAATTTTTGTATTTGCCGCAAAAATTGCCTTAATTTGCCTCATGTTAAAAAAACACAATAAAAGTAGCCTTACAGCTACTTTTTTAATGCTCACACTTTTCTTCACAGCGAGCTTAAAAGGACAAACATTTTCAAATGAGTCTGGATCGGTACACGGATATTTCCAAATCGACGCGCAATATTACAATCCAGATAGTTTAATAGGAGCTCCTAAAGTTCCTGAAAAAATGCTGTCCAACGCCTTTGGAAATATCTATTACACTAAAGGCAAATTCTCAGCGGGTGTAAGGTATGAAGCATATAATAACGTGATGCAGGGATTTGATCAAAGATACAAAGGTCAGGGCATAACTAATCGTTTCGCGCGTTACGAGGACGAACTTCTGGATATCACCATTGGAAATATCTATGAACAATTTGGAAGTGGCCTGTTATTTCGCACTTATTACGAACCGGGTTTATTATATGACAATTCACTGGATGGGATCAGGGTGATCTCTAATCCTTATAAAGGAATTACTCTGAAAGGCCTGGTTGGGAAACAACGGACATTTTTTACGGTGGGGCCAGGAATTGTGCGGGGGGTTGATGGAGAAATAAATATTAACGAACTGTTTGATTCGGCATTGGCTAAAATGAAAACCAAAGTAATTATTGGAGGAAGTTTTGTGAGCAAAAACCAACCAGAAACAAATCCGGATTTTGTGATACCAGAAAATGTAGGATGTTATGGTGGAAGAATAAATATTATCAGGGAAGGATTTAATTTTTTTGCAGAATATGTGATGAAAGAAAATGATCCTAGTCTTGCCAACGGAAGCATCGTGGGTGGAAAGACTTATTACAGCTATAAAAATGGCGACGCTGCCTTTGTTTCTGCCTCTTACGCTACAAAAGGTATATCATTTTTGCTTCAGGGAAAAAGAATTGACAATATGAGTTTTAGAAGTGACCGGGATGCTTCTTTGCAAAATCTTTTGATAAATTTTCTTCCGGCAACTACAAGGCAACATACCTATTTAATGGCGGCATACAGCCCCTACGCGACGCAACCAAATGGTGAGGTCGGCGGCATGGCTGAAGTTCAATTCAAATTTCAGAAAGGAAGTGTGTTAGGTGGTAAATACGGAATGGATATTACACTTAACGGCTCTATCGCAAATGGCTTAAAACAAATAGGCGTGAATGACAGTACAACAAGCTCAAAATTGTATAAAACTAACTACGGTGAATTTGGACAGGAATATTATCATGATTTCTTTATTGAGATAAATAAAAAATTCTCCAAAAAATGGAAAGCAACATTTATGTATTCACACCAATTTAACAATATAAATGTTGTTCAGCACGGGAGTCAATTCGGTCAATATAAAAATGCGATTTCCAATATAGGAATTGTTGATGTCACCTATAAATACAGATCCAATTCAGCGATCCGGTTTGAAGCACAAGGCATGTTAAGGGATAATAAAGATACTTTAAATTTAGGCAGCTGGGCAGTTGGCATGGTAGAGTGGACACCCAACACCCATATGTTCATTGCGGTATTGGATCAGTACAATTATGGTAATCCTGTTGAAAATCTTAAATTACACTATTTTTTAGTCAGCGCCGGATACACCAGTGGCCCTCACAGGATCTCCCTCAGCTATGGCAAACAGCGCCAGGGTATATTTTGTGTTGGAGGGGTTTGCCGGGTGGTACCTGCCTCCAATGGGGTAGCTATTTCAATTACCAGTAGTTTTTAGTATCTTTATAGGAAAATTAATTCGCGCAATGAAAAAAATCGTTTCCATACTTAGTCTCATTCTGATATTTGTTTTGGCTTCCTGCGATAAGGTTTCTCGACCGATTGTTGTCAAAGACGAAGTTGTTGGGTCAAAATTCATTACAAAAGATAATAAAGCGGTAAGCAATTACAAAAAGGTGTTATTTGAAGATTACACAGGGCAAAGATGCCCAAATTGTCCGGATGGTACCGCGATTATTGAAAACTCCCTGCTGCCAGCTTACACTTCAAGCATAGTAGTTGTGGCGGTCCATGCGGGACAACTTGCGTCACCCTTTGGAGAGTTCATTAACCAGGATTTTAGAACAACTGCAGGAACGGAATGGAACAGTCAAAGTGGTTTTAATATTACAAGCTGGCCCACTGGCATGGTTAACCGGAAAAAATATGGATCCAACGATATCCTCTTAAATAAATCTGCCTGGACTTCGGTTGTGCCGCTGGCTTTCAACGATCCATTTGTTTTGAAACTGGATGTGGTCACAAAATATGACACAACAGTGAGAGCCCTGAATGTTTATGTGAAAGGTACATTCAATCAGACTTACGCTAACGATGTTAAAATTATTGCCCTTTACACTGAAGACGGCATTACCGGCATCCAGGATAAAAATTCGGTTAAGATAGATTATGAATTTGAAGACATGATGCGTAACACCATCAATGGTACCTGGGGAACCGATCTTAAAATCAAACCCATCGCCGCTCAGGACACGGTTAACGTCTCATTTCTAAACTTCCCGCTTCCTCTAACTATAAACAACGGAAAAGGAAAATCTGTAAACGACAAAAAAGTTTCGGTTGTTGTTTTCGCATATGACGCGGTGACAAGAGAAGTCCTTCAGGCAGAGAAAGTGAAGATCAGGTAAAAACAAAATCTTAGTGTTGAAGGAAAATCTGTCGGAATTAAAGAACAGTTCTTTTTATTTTTTTTCAACCGAAATACAATCACAAGGCGGTCGCCAATTTGCCATTTGTTATCCTAAATGAACTGATTTATTTTAAACTCTCATTTCGAAACGCGTCATTTTATTGAATGACTGAGTAATTGAGATTTGAAGGCTTAAGGTGTCAATACTGCTCCTTGTCGCTCGGGAAATTCCTGCTTTTTACGTCTTCACTGTATTGTTTAAAAGCGTTGCTCATGCTTTCGTACAAATTCAAGTACCTTCTCAAAAACCTGGGACTGAACTCATGGGTCATCCCAACCATGTCGTGGGTAACCAGTACCTGGCCGTCAACGCCACTGCCGGCGCCAATACCGATTACCGGAATTGATATACTCGCTGCTACTTTGGCCGCTACCACGGCTGGAATTTTTTCGAGTACCAGCGCAAAACAACCATACTGCTCCAGTAATTTGGCGTCTTCAATCAGATGTTCGGCCTCGTCTTCTTTTTTGGCGCGCACGGTATAGGTACCAAACTTATAAATGCTCTGAGGTGTTAAACCCAGGTGCCCCATTACCGGAATGCCTGCAGTTAATATTCTTTCTATACTTTCTTTGATCTCCCTTCCGCCTTCCATCTTAACGGCGTGGGCCCCGCTTTCTTTCATGATGCGTATGGATGAATTCAAAGCTTCCTTGGAATTGGCCTGGTAAGAGCCAAACGGCAGGTCCACAACAACCAGCGCTCTTTCAACAGCTCTTACAACGCTGCTGGCGTGGTAGATCATTTGGTCAAGTGTGATTGGTAAGGTAGTTTCATGCCCCGCCATCACGTTACTGGCACTGTCGCCAACCAAAATCACATCAACCCCCGAATGATCGATGATCTTGGCCATGGTGTAATCATAAGCCGTCAGCATCGCGATCTTCTCGCCTCTTCTTTTCATCTCGAGCAACACGCTTGTAGTTACTCTTTTTATTTCTTTATGAATAGACATGTTTGAATGGGTTAAACAAATTAAAAAAAAACCCAACCTGATAGGCTGGGTAGTTAACAATGAAGCCCGATGAGGTTAGTACGAAGAAAAACCTTGTCTGTCGGTAATTTTGTGTTCTATCAAAAGCCCAACACACGCGGCGTCGGCGGCTTTATGTTTGTCTTTTTCTGTAGCGCCTTTTGGAACAACCACTTCAATGATCAGCTGGCGTGTACTCACGCTGGCGAATTCAAAGGTTTGTGTATCTTCAGCGGTGGCGTTATCAAATAATAATTCATTGGTGCGTGAATCGAAGATCTTGTAGTTCACTTTATCGCCAATGGTAACTTCACAACATACAGAAATGCGGTAATCCATTCCTTTGTAAATAACGCAGCGTAATTTTGAAACCATACCCTGGTTAAACAATCCGCTTTTGCTTTGCGCATTGTATTGCCAATTACCTGCGCTATTGCCGTCGAGCACACAGTATTTTTTATGAAACTGCCCGCAAACACTGGCTTGCGCGAAAAATGACGTATTCAATAAGGCAATTGTTATTAAGGTTAAAAAGTATTTCATGGGGTTATAAGCTATTATTGAGTTAATGTATATGAGTTACGAACAGTTTTAATTTTATTAACGATTGTCTTATAAACATCTTCAGTGATCACCAGTTGTTTTCCACCGGTCAGGGTAGCTGCCTTGTTATCTTTGGTTTTAGTGGCCTGCGCGTCTTTTTCGGCTATTTTGTTGAACTCTGATAATAAACCTTCAAAGTCTTTTCTAACCGATTCAACATTTACATCTGTTTCATGTTTCTTCAGAAATTCAACCAGGTTTTCAAGTGTGTATTTCTGATCGGCCAAACGCTCAATCACGGCGCTGTTAGGCTCAAATTTTTTGATCAGGCTCGTTGCAATGTAGATGCTTTCCAGCCAGCCACCTGCAACCACCAGGGCCAGGGTTGGGCCTTGTTTGCTTTCTTCAAGCGCTTCGAAAGAAGAGAAATAAACATCGTCGGTAATAACACCCAATGAGTCGGATGATCCAATGTTGCTTTCGAGTCTTTTTAAAATTTCAGGTTTAATGGCGGTTGCAACACCTAACTGGTCGCCCATCACTTTAACTGTTTTAAAATATTTAAGCGCCTCTGAACCAATCTCGAAAATACTACAGTAGCTGAGATCACAGCTATAGATACCGAAATTCAGCGCCCTTAATTTATTATCGGTGTAATTTTTTTGATTGGCAGGAGGATTTAAGAACGAAGTTTCCTTAGTATTGCCACCAATCATTTTAATAAAGGTGAGCATTTCTCCCGGAGAAGGCACCTGGAAAAATGTTTCAGAAACCTGGCCGTTTTTAGGCTCTTCTGTCTTTGTGGAATCCACGGTTTCCACTTCTTCAGTTTTTTCACCATCACCACAGCCGCTGAGCGTAAAAATGGTAAGCGCGGATAAAAATAGTAGGCTTGATTTATTCATTTTTTAAAGGTATAATTTTTTTAGTTAGCTTTTAATAATTTATTTACAAGTGCCGCTGCCTCATGAAATTCTATAGCGGAAAATACTTTAAGTCCCGATTCGTCTATCAGCTTTTTAGCGGCTTCGGCGTTCGTGCCCTGCAGGCGCACAATGATTGGCACATTGATAGTCCCCATATTATTGTAGGCATCAACAATTCCCTGCGCAACCCTGTCGCAACGCACAATACCGCCAAATATGTTCACCAGAATGGCTTTAACGTTCTTATCCTTTAAAATGATCCGGAATGCTTTTTCAACGCGTTCGGCATTGGCTGTACCGCCTACATCGAGGAAGTTCGCCGGCTCGCCGCCGCTTAATTTGATTATGTCCATGGTTGCCATCGCCAGACCTGCGCCGTTTACCATGCAACCAACGTTTCCGTCCAGTTTCACATAATTCAGCTCAGCCAGTCTCGCTTCCACATCGGTTGGATCTTCTTCGGTTATGTCACGCATTGCCGAATAATCGGGGTGACGGTACAAGCTGTTGTCATCAAAAGAAACTTTGCTGTCAACAGCAATAATTTTATCGTCGCTGGTTTTTAATACCGGGTTGATTTCAAAAAGTGAAGCGTCGATACTTTCATAAGCTTTGTAAAGCGAGGTAATAAATTTCACCATCTCTTTGAAAGCGTTGCCGCTAAGTCCTAAATTAAAAGCGATCTTTCGCGCCTGGAATGCCTGCATGCCAACACGTGGATCAATTTCTTCCTTCCATATTTTTTCAGGGGTATGTTCTGCTACGTGTTCAATATCCATACCGCCCTCTGTACTATAGATGATAGTATTGCGGCTCTTCGCGCGGTCCAGTAGCACACTCACATAAAATTCTTTTGTTGGCGAGGCTCCCGGATAATAAACATCCTGAGTGATCAGCACCTTGTTCACCAGTTTCCCGGTGGCGCTGGTTTGAGGTGTGATCAAATGCATGCCCAATATCTGGCTTGCTTTTTCTTTTACTTCATCAAGATTTTTAGCAAGTTTTACTCCGCCGCCTTTTCCTCTTCCTCCCGCATGGATCTGGGCTTTTACAACTACCCAGTCGCTGTTATACTTCACTTTAAGCTCCTTCGCCGCCGCTACTGCCTGCTCTGGTGTTTCCGCTACAATTCCTTCCTGCACTGCCACACCAAAACTTTTTAAAATGCTTTTACCCTGATATTCGTGAATGTTCATATATAATTATAAAGTGCTCAAATTTAAGATTTTATTTGTAATTGAAAAATTTGTCAAAACAAAACCCGGTAAATTTACCGGGTTTATTTTAATGTCGCTTTATCAGTTTTTTTGCATCTGCCAAACGGCTCCACAAATTTAATCTTGTCAGGCCCTTGGCTCAACGACGAACAATCGGGTCCGGCCTATCAAAGCTCATTTGCCTTAGCTGAATCAGCTGCGCTCCCCATCAGCTGAATATATCAACCAATGCCAGCCTACCTGAACAGGCTGAGCGTTCCTTTGGTTTCATAATTCTGTCCATCTTTGCCTTTGGCAGTAATGATGTAGAAATAAGTACCGTCAGGGGCCTCTTTGCCATTGTTGCTTTTACCGTCCCAGGCTATGTTGCCTTTTTCGGTGGTGAGTTCATAGATCTTATTGCCCCAGCGGTCAAAAAT